>VZRL01006654.1:244967-431664 GCA_013397895.1 Origma solitaria
TCCGCGCCCCTCCGCGCCGCTGCGAGCCCCGCACATCCCCGACCCCCGGCGCTGCTCTCCCGCTTCCCGCCGCCACCGGCAGCCGCGGTTCAGTCCCTTCGCAAAACGACTCCTGAGGGGCAGAGCCGCAGCTCGGTGGTGCCGATCAAGCCGCTCGGGTTTAATATTCATCGATACGCCGGGATGAAATTCCACCCCGCTCCCGAGGAAACCTTTATTCTCCGGCTAATTGTAATTTACAATTACGCTTTACACCTCATCACGTAGGAGGTTAGGAAACAAGATTCTTCCATATAATTATTGTCCTCCTTAATTCTATTCCACCGCATATCACCTCGCACCGCGAAGTCCTATTGCTCCCTCCTACCCATTGTACCAGTCATTTAAACTAGTATAAAAAAATAAAAAAATCCCAGTCTGCATAATTTGAGACATCACACCTACGCCTCTGAGCCTGAAGCAAAACGCATCAATGGGTTATACCTCTGGCAGAAGGGGCGGCCGGCTGCACCGGGCAGGGTCACACAGCGCCGAGGTGCCCTCGCAGGGTGGGCGGGCGGCTACTAGGGCGGCTGTGCCAATATGCCCTCTGTTTTTGGGTGGGTTAACAGGTATTTTCCTTCTAGACTGCTTATCGAGTCGACTGTATCAGAAGCTTTCCTTGATTAATGGCAGGCAAGTTGCACAGAAGCATACTCTTACGAACTCCTTGCACCTAAGCAAATAACCTCCTACCCACACGCACCATATTCCTTACAATCCTTGCTTAGCTGTGACTGTAGCCTTTAAAGTAAAGTGCATCTCTCTAGTTCTCTAGTGCAGGGAAAATGCCTGCAGTTTATACCTCCAGGCATTACAACATCCCTCAGCCCAGCTGAAAACAACACTGCAGCTGGAGTTCAGCTGGCCGCAGAGGAGTGTCAGTGCCGGCAGCTCTGCCAGGGACTCTGCCAGGGGCTGCCGTGGGGCTCTCTAGTACTATCAGGTTCAGCCTTGTGCCTGACTCTTCACAAGCTGTTTTACCACCCGGTAGGAGCTATCCGAAGCATGACTCAAAGGCTGACTAGCATCCAGCTCATGAATTACAGAAAATTGATGCCCTGCTTAAAATTCACAGCAGTGAATTTGTAACGTTCACATTTCTATGTGACAGTCATCTTGCAGGGAGATAACATCTAACAGCTCCTGAGTTTCCCCTTGTAACACTGTGGGAGTAACATGGCAAAGGCCAAAAAGTCTCTCTGTCGCTCATTCACACACAGTGCACACACCATAGTATTGTGCAGCAGTTTCCTGATTTGTAGCACATCAATGTAACATCTATCGCTGAGAAACTACACTGGTGGGTTGTTGGGTTTTTGGGGTTTTTTTTGTATGTTTGTTAGTATGACTGGTTGGTTGGTTGGGATTTTATTGAATGGACATTAAAACCTTTCTTCTTATAAACCTTTCTTTCCAAGGTAAACAAATTTTACTAATCTTTCATGTGTACATACTAGGCACCAAGGCTGTTATAAATTAAAAAATCCCAAATTTTTTTGGTAACAATCAAGTCTGCATCAGCCTCTTAGTTAGATATAGCTGAGGCAAAGAGCTGATGTTAGAATTGGGAGATATCACCATTGAAGAAGGTATATAATGAAGCCTGTAAAAAGTCTTGCTTTGCCACCCATTCTTCTCTGAACCTTTGTCATGTAAACAAGAAAACAAACTGTTTATGAAAAATGTGCCCAGTTCCTAACAATCCTTATTTTCCACAATCTTCAGCAATTATTTTCAGAGCAGAAGTTCATAAACTTAACCTGGGAATCCAAAGAGTCTTAGAAGAACAAATTCTATCCTACCCTCAGGCCCTGTGTTCGTTTTGTTCTTGTAATTCTCTTGATTGCATAGTTGTGTTTCTTTTAAGTGATACACTCTTGAGTTATTATTTTCATCCGTTCTAACTCTCTGATGTTCTTAATAAAGCAAATAGCTTGCATAATCCTGGACATTCTTTGTTCTGAAATAGAAGGTTTTATGGTAGGTGGATGCTGGATATATTCAGAGGCTGGCCAGCAGGAGACAGCGACAGTTTGGGGATCATAGCATCTCTCTACTATGTGCACGTGCAGGTCAAAACACTAGAGAATTTCGGCACAAATTTGTGCTTCTCTAGTGAGGACGATAATCAATATCTTGAATCCCATTTTCTGGATCCCCAAACTTCAGATGAAATATGTTTATAGATTAACATGAGGTGGCCTAAATCAATTTCCTCCATTTTAGTGTTTCTTAATTTTTCATTGGAGTTTTTTAACCATATATACTTCTAAATTTTAACACATACTTAAAGTGAAATATTGAAATCAAATTAATTTTATAACAGATTCAGTTTATTGAAAGGGAATGGTAAAAACATATATATCTACTATTAATACAATATTGGATTTTACCCTGCAGTGGGCAGCAAGCATTTTTTCTAGTGCTTTCTATTATTTTTAATAGGTTTTATTTATATACTGCAGTCTTTGAAAAATACATCTAAGACATTCCATATGAGCATGCAGTGGATTCTAAAATGCACCTACTCTGATGTGGAATAATACCTATTTTAAAGCTCTTTTATGTCATCAGTGAAGTGCTCAAATTCCTCCTTACATCCCTGACACTTCAGAATGGCACATGCCTTGTACTGGGAACTCTGGGGTTGAGAAAATGAATATGATAATGAATATCAAAATATCAAGAGCAGAAACCACTACTATATAAGGGTAATTTTAAGTTACCAACACAGACTATCTAGGTGCGATTGTCTGCAGGTGGGACCAAGTCAGGCTGCAGGATCCTCTACTTAGATGAATTTTCTCATCATGACAGAAGAGGTTTTTTTTGCTCCTATTAGCTGAAGACCAGTGTCATACAGTACACAAATTCCAGAGTAGTCATGGACAAGTGGAGTGGCTTTTAGAAAATAATTAATTGGCAGATTGTGTTTTGGATATTATTGCAGTTGTTCCTGCTGATTCTGTTAGAGGCCAAATCCTGGTGGGCCACATGCTTTTCAAATCTGGAGCCAGAAAGGTTTTCCCTGCTTGGTGTTTCTTTTGTAAGCAGGAAAACCTGCCTCCTGTTTTAGTGTGCTTGCTTGTGACTCTGATGTTAAGAACACCATTGCACCTGAGCTTTAAGTGCAGTACAATTAGCTAGAACTTCATAGTTTAGATAAAATATCTGAGGTAAAGCTCCAAAAAAAATAGAGAAAAGTAAGAGAAAAGACAAAGAGAAAAAGCATGTGTTACAGGAATAAAGGGTGTGATGAAAAATACAGATCAGAAAGAAGTCAGGGAAACTAGATATAACATATTTTTCTTTTACTAAGCAATATTTTCCAGTAGTTCTTCAGAAGAGGTAACTCTCTGTCACACCATCCCCTCTTGTCCCTTATGTATTTATGGATTCCCCAGTCTACCATGGCCAGCTATGACAAGGAAGAAAGGCGCTGGGAGACTTACAAAAATCTCAACATAGAGAAGGAAGAGTACAGATTCCAGAAAAAGTGAGCTGTTCCACATTCTTACCTCTGAAGAATCATCTTTCAGTCTCACCTGAGTATCAATGCATGCACACACAGGTGTACCACATATGTCCTTTGAACTGCTTCTCAGCAAATATTGATTTAACAGCCAACTGTGCCAACATATCATATTAGTAATTCTACCAGTGCCAGGAGGGAAGAGTGAAGGACCTAGACGGAGAGGTATTATCAACATCTACATTTGATTGCCTATAAACCACCACGTAAACCTCACCAGTGCTGTCTTTATACTCCACACAGTGTAATGTGTTGGTAATCATGACTGGAGTGCATCAGAAAGGGACTGACCAGCTGATGGGATATATTCTTAATGGTACTTTTTGTATCCTTTTTAAAAATATGATTTGGAGACTTGTGAAGAATACAAAGCAGATGGCTCTGGTAGTGTTTAGTGCTGCTGTGGACAAGGCCCTCTCAGGTAGCCGAGGCACCCTTACTCATATTTCTCTGCCAGAGCAAACCCCGAACTTGGAAAGTAACTGAGTAAAGCTTCTTCTGGTTTACGGTGAGGTGAATCGAATATACCTCAGTAAAAATCCATGCGGCTCTACTGGTGCACGCCTCCTGTGCAAGTGATATGAGAATCAAGCCATATTTCACCAGTCATTGCAAAGGGATAAGTTATGATTTGGGCTGTTCGACTGCTGCCACCATGCTTGAGTGTGGGATCAGTGGTGCTTAGGAATTAGTACATCTTGTGCCGCACATGGAGGTGAGAAGAGGGCTTGAGTGGGGTTTGTATTCCTGTTAACACCAAGGAGTGAGTGGGCATTTCTTACAGATCCTGTCATGGTGCAAGTGCAGGACAGCTCTGAGCCTAGAGCAGTTGTCTGGGATGCTAGGCAGTGTTTTTCCAGGCCTTATTAGGCAGGCCATATAAAACATTATGAATGCCAAGATTTTTATTATTTATCTAGTGAAAAGGTGCATCAATGCTTTGTGATGGTTAGATTAGCTGAAAACGTGATCTTCCTGTCTTGTCTGATCTCCTTTTACGTGCTTACTACTACTTGTCACAAGGGACAGCTTTTCAGTTCTGTTTTCCAGATCCTGGTTTCACTGTTTGGATATGTTCTTTTGAATACTTGTAGGAGACTGTATCTCCATCAACTAAAAAGACAAATAAATAAAAGAGTGAGAAGCTTTCTTTGCCAAGCAATGAAACTCTTAATTTTGCAGTGTAATTCTGGGAATGGGTTTGGTTTTTTGTGCATCAGTCTAAATGCAATTTTAATTTCACTGCATGTCTAAGTGGGGAAAAGATGACTAGGGGATGTGACATCATACATAGCAGTAGGACACAGCCATTCATTTGGAACATCATGAGCTGTGCTGAAAGGAAGAACTTGTTTTTAAATAAATTGTGTTTTAGGTATTCTTGAGTTTTGGCAGGAGAATGAGGGGTACCCAAGCGAGATCACTGCAAGTTTCCCATGCCTCCCCTGGTTTGGAATTCACTCATCAGCAAATAGAAACCAAGTCTGGATTGTGGCAGCACTGCATATAAGTAACTGCTTGGCCACCCATTGCAAAAAATCATGTCCCACACTTTCTGTTGGTTTTATTCCCACAAATTTCGACCCACACAATTGAAGGGAATTATCTGTTTCTAATAAAAGCCCAAGCATTTGGCAAAACAAAAACTCCCATTTAATCAGGTGTATTTTTAATCTCACTACCTTTTTGTTCTCTAAAATTGTTCTCTGTTCTGCACTAGTGCTATTATCTGACTACAGAAATAGCAGAGCTTTGTTTGTTATTTCCTGCAAATGTTTGTATCTTGAATGCTTGTGTCTCAGATGTATTCAGGGCTTGACTTTGCCTGTTGTGCTTTCAGAATTCAGGAGATTAGCATTAAGCTTTGGCAATGGTTTATGCTGTTACCAAAGATCTTTGGACAAATGCGGAATTTTAAGAACTTAACCTGATGCTAATGACGTTTGTGGGCTAATTTCATCTATGTGATAAATTACAGAGCTAGTTGCATGCAGTGTTGATCAGAGACAGAATGACGAGGCATATATCCTTGCAACAGGGTAGCTTGCCTAAGGCTGGCCTTGAATCTGTAAAAAGAGGGTAACTCAAGCTGGTGTGCGCATATGTGGTGCGTGAGCGTGCGCATACTGGGAAACGTAAAGCTTTATCCCACACTGGCCGGAGGAAAAACCTTAATCTGGATTTATTTGTATTTCATTCCCAGTGATGTAAAAGGGTCTTAGGGCCAATCTGTACTGCACAAGGGAGTCAGGTGCAGAGATATGTGTGCTGAGAGCCAGAGTGCTCAGAAGGCCAGTCAGGCCTGTGGCAGAAGCAGTGGCGTTGTGCAGGGGGAGCCCCTTGGCTGCAGTGCCGCAGAGCTTGGCTGCTTGCTGGAGCCACCTCAGGGTGTGAGGAGGGGCTCCAGTGTCACCCACAAACCTGTCCTTCAATCAGCTGCCTTCACACAGTCATCACTTCTTCCTTTTGCCATCACTGCTCCATGGTTTTAACCCCTTGGCCAGTTTCAGTTTTTCACTTTCAAGCTCTAATCATGGCCTTTGGGTGCTCTTTTGCTTTCTTCTCTTGCTGGATTGTTGTAACCCTCCCAACCCATCTATGCTACAAGCTGACCTATCACCCACTATCTGCCCCAGATACCTGATGTTTCCAGGACTTCCCTGTTCCTACTGGTGCAGTCCTGGTGTGTAGCACACACATGGCTGTTGCCATTTTGTGAAGCCAACCTTGACTTACAAAGCAGAAGCGGGACATGTTTAGTGTTGTCTCCTGATACAGAACTTTTGGATTGGCTGAGCCATGAAATACTTATTTCTTTAATTAAAAACAACTTCTATGTTCACTGCAGAGCTTTCACATTGCTGCCCTAGCAGTGATAAAGACAGACACCACATGATCCTTTGAACTCTGGGCAAACTGCAGAACATGTTAAGACTAACAGTTGTGTTAAAACTCTTTCCTTCTGGTGAAATGAAAGGCACAATTACATGCCTAGTTATGACATAGCTGGAGATGATAGCAGCCACAGCTGGAGGTATATAGACTTGAGCAAAGGACTGTTTGAGGAAGATTGAGTGAGTCTCTAATAGGATGCAAACTGAGGCTGCTGCTGCTGCTATGAAAAGTTCTTGCCCCTCCATTCTTCTAGCCTTTTGGTCCCACCTTTGCACCTTTCCTCCCCTCTGTGCTGACCTGTGTGTTCGTGTAAGGCAATGGCAGCTGGAACAGGGAACAGAATGGCTAAAAATCACTTAGTGAAAAAATCTATGACAGTAGTTCAGTTGCATAAAGTTACTGAATAGTCACAACTGTGAAGACATAGCTAGCAAGAGCCCTGGCCCCAGCATAAAATCCAAGGGAATAGTAGTCATTTCATATTCCATGTGCAAGAGGGAAAGTGAGAGAGGAGCATGACTCTGGGTAGAGGCAAGGGAAGGACATTTTCAGATGCAGAGTTGACTAAGAAAACACAGAGTTGAGGAAACGAAACAGCTTTATGCTTCTGAGCTGCACTGACACCTCACACTGGTGTATGGCACTTGATTACAGCAGTAAAATGTTTGTTTTGTAGGATACGTCTCCTCAGCCGCCACAAACTATTTTATAAAAGCTTGGTATTGTATAGCTGCTCATGTTCTAACATTCAAACTAGACTACATATTTTTAAAGCACACAATCTTTCAACATGTGTGTTCCCACAGAGGGTGTCCTTAAGGCTAGTATCAGAGTAGAGACCTTTATATGACCCCTATGACATCTGCCTTTGTATGACTTGAAAAGTGGTCTGAGACCCAGAATAGAAACATCTCCAAGATCTGCTTGCCTCTGCGTACAGTGCTTAATATGAGAGTTATTCTTTCTGTATAAATTTAAATATCAATGTCTTAATGCTAATACACAAAAATACAGAGAAAAGTAAATACACATGCTTTGACAAATACCGGTTATATATAAATATATTAGGACACTTTTCTTAACCTTTCCAGAAGCAATAAAATCCTCGTATGCCTTATGGATCCTGGAATGAGGTAAAGCAAGTGTTATTACGAAATCACGAGGGTGATGCTGTTTTCTAAGGAACTATAGTCAAGATCATCTGGCTATTCTTATTTTTAATCATGTCATACTGTGGGTTGTTTTCCATGAGATTTCTGGAAGACTTTTTTCCCCTTAATACAATAAATTCTTATCATCTACCATAATGAAATTCAAAGTAACTTTCAATTTAGGGCTTTAGCTTCTGATAACAATTTCTTATGTAAAACAGATGCTATTTTAAGTCTCTTTTGCTTGCTCAAGGAGGAGTGTAATGGGCTTTGGTTGGTTATCTGTAGGAACTCTAGAATGTTTGCCTTTTTTAGTTTAGCACACTGAAATTTAATTAATTTATAATATTTAAGGTTTTAACAATGACATTCATTTGATAAAATGAATTTTATGTATTATTTATGGGGCAGACACTTAAGGATTTCAGCAATTCTTAAAAACATTTACATTTTTTTCTTCTGACTTTTTGTTTTACACTATATTTTATAGGTCTTCATTTGTATTTGATGTAGGTTTTGAACTTCAGATTTATGTCTCAACACCTTGCAACAAATTTTGTAAATATTCTGTGGGGGCTTGGTCCTGAAACATAAACACTTCATCTTATTGAGGCAGTGAGGAAAAACAGACCCCCTCATTTATTATGTGATATCCAGGAGGCTAAGGAGATTTTGATCTCTTTTTTTTTCAGGAACATCTTCTTCAGTAAGAATAATGAAATGTCATCATGCTAAGGTGAATCATAATAAATGTTATGTCTTGGTTGACACTGAAAAATAAATCAAAGAAAGTTGTGAGAAATATTGGTGACTTTCTTTTCCCCAGAGATTTGGACCAGCTCTATAAATTAAACAGTAAGCGATGACAGCTTTGAGGCGGTAAGTAAACCATTCAGTAGATAATCTCCATAGTAACAAAAAAAAAGTTTAACCAGATCAAACCAAAATAGCACATCTGGACCTGGCTGTGTCATATGGCAATAGGGAACATTTTATTGTTGCCAAAAGTCACAGCACACAAGAAAACTGCACCGTTTAATACTTGCTAGTAGAAATCAGTGAAGCACAAGCAATGTGTTTGGGAGGATTCTGGTCCTTTAAGTCATTATCTGTTTGCTCACCTTTATACTGTGTAAGGATCCTGTTATGATCCATCTGCTGTTTGCAAGTTAGGAGTAAACACAGGCTCTCCCTTAATGAGTATGGAGTCCAGTCCTGAAAATTCTTGCTCATGAGAGTAGTCCTAAATCATTAAGAGAATTCATTTGAGTAATAACTGATGCACTGCATTCCTAATTAGCAGTATTTAATTTTAATTGCACTAAACTTCAAAGCTGAAGACCTACTTTACAAGACAAATTCTTTAGAGTGCTAAAGATGGAATCATTTAATTGGTGTGGGTGCAGAAACTCAGAGATGAAGACTGAACTGCTGAAGAGAATGCAAAATTTTCTTCAGTAAGGACAAGGCCGTGTGTGACATCCATATCTCTCCCTGAGAACAAAAACAAGCAGGGTCTCCTCTTTGCGTCTTGTTCAAGCTGCATAAACTCTGGGTCAAGCTTTGTTAAACTAGTGCACAGCTGATGGTGGGAGGCATCCACAGGGTGGTTTTTAGGGACTGTGTGGAGTTCAGCTGCTCCCTTATCAAAAACCTCATTTTTGGCTTCACTATGGGGTATAAATTTGCCCCTTTCTAAGCCTGCAAGTACTCAGGGAAGGAAAGAGATATAACTTTCATTCTGACTTCTTCTGACTTAATAAACTTGCCATTCCAGCAAGTTCATTGGCATGGGGCTATGTAGCAATTTGTAGGTATGGGCTATTGCACAAATTGTGTCTCTGAGACAAACTGTTCCAGAGTTTGTGCTTCCTGAGGCTTTTCCTTGGCAGGAGTGTTCATGTATCTCCTTTTTCTCAGGCCTGATCTCAAAGGCACACTTTGAGTCTCCAAAGCTATGAAAAACTGTGTCACTAATCAGCTCTCTGGGACTCTGTGAGAGCCCTGTGTCCAGTTTTGACCTTCTGAAGGCAGTCAGCTCTGACAGACTTTCCTAGTCTGCTTTCAGCTTTCAGCTCATCCTCATCCATAGCTTCATACAGCTAAAGCTACAACACCCAGGAGGTAGCTCAGTCTACTTTGTCAGTTCAATCCTTTTCATCCGCTGGAATGTGCCAGGAGAGCTAAAAAGGGCCAACATGGGTTCCAGAAACAGGACTAGAGAGATGTCTAGATTTGTGCCAAAAATAGTAACAGACAGCAATTTTCACACAGTCTCATTTCCGGTACCTCCTCCTTCCTCGTGGTGCCACAGTCTGGTTTATGTTTCTGTCTTTCTGTACTAACCTATTTTTCCTAAGCTCTACAAGCTTGTCTTTAATTCTGGCAAAGGTCCCTGGGCAGACCTAGCGCCAGAAAGTCCTGTGGATGCTCCTGTGTGAGTGGGTTCTTCCTTCTCCTGTTCATAAAGGACAGAGTCTGCCCATAGCAAAGCCCCTCTGTGCAGTAATCTTTAAACGTGCTTGAGACCTCTCCAAAGAAGAGTTCTGGTAAGAAGGGAGAATTCTGTCTGTTTCCACTGGATGCACCAAAAATATTCCCTAATCCTGATGTAAAAGATTGACTGCAATCACAAGCCAGGATTTGCAAAGTCTTGGCACAGCACTGTACATGATAACAAACAGTTTGACATAAATCCTTCCAAGACAAAAAAGACGTGCAGTGTAGAGACAGGTTTATAAAGCTGGATGATAAAGCAAGGTCAGTACCTCTAATCTAAATGCAACAATCCTCGTGTTGTATCACAAGAAGCCTCCTAAGCAACCTTTCCACAGCTCACTGAAAGCACGTACTTCACAATCTTCCCTTTCATGCGTCCTTTGTTAAATAATTTAGTAGGGATATTTTGGATGTGATCCTCATCAGCACATGTTTATCTTTTAATGCAAATGCTTCCATTGTCTGTGCTCTCTCCCTTCAGCTGTGTGAGCGTGCTGGGCATTGTTTTTGGCTGGAGTGGAGGGTATTTGGGTAATTAATTACTGCATTGTGCAACAACATCCTTTACAATTTAAGTTTGCAAGTGCTTCGGCATCTCTGAGACACCAATTCAGACTTTAATAATGTGTTGCTAAAAAGGGGGGTTAAATGTTGTTTATACATTACGTTTCTGGACCAGGCAAATTTCACTTGCACCTGCCAATGGCTAACTGACAAATATACAGTGGTAGAAGTTCTGCAGCAGTGGGCCAGTGAGTTAGATAAATACCACACGGCACCATAAGCATTGAAGGTTAGTGTTTTCCCAGCTCTCACACTCTAGTAGATATAAACGCTTTTCTTAAAACAGATTAAAAATAAATAAATCCTCTTTGAAAGGTAAAAAAATGAAAATGCATATTCAAAACAGAAAATAAATTCCTCTTAGAGTCTATTACAGTTATCTGCTAGGTTTCCTGCCTCTCAGATGTTAATTATGATTTACTCAAAATTTGTGGTCAATTTTTAAGTATAAAAGCATCTCATATGACTGGTTGCCAATTCTGAAGTCTAAAGGCCTTGCTTTATATTGCTGTAGTAGAACAGAAAATATAATCAAAGTTTGACCTTCAACTTTAATCCTATAAACAGAGAATTTGCTTACTTTACCTTGGAAACGGATGTGATTCATCACAGTAGCCCATAAATAACATGTCAAACTGTTAGACCGATCAATGAAAATAAGTTATTGAAAAATAATGTGATTGTAAAGTCTCTATGTAAACTAGCTTAGTGTTATTTTAAAATGAGGAGGGCTTTCAGATTGAGGTAAATATTTTTTTAAGCAGAATAGTTACTATGTAATAAATGCAGTAAACATTAAACATATTTGCCCTAAGCAAGATATTCTTTTTCACAAGAAGTACCTTAATGTAAATAAGCCTTAAAGCTCCAGAGGAGGAACTAGGCTCCGCTTAGATCAAGACTGCAAATGGCAGGTTACCTAAACTGTCTGTTGCTTATCACCATGCCTGAAACAAAAACAGAGGGTGAACTTTTGTCCACATGGGAATCCACAGGAATGGTTCAGTCATGAAAAACCTGCGTTTGAGACCTCAAAGCCGAAAGCAGAGGTTCTAGGGTGTGAACTGGATTAATTAAGTCTCCACTTTTTCTTTGTGGATATTGACTCTGAAGTCTGACAACAGCAATTTAAATAAGAAGCTGCTGTTTCGTGGCTCATATTTACAACAGGAATACCGAGATTATGCAGTATTTCACAAAAGGTGTCTTTTGGCATGCAAAAGTTCTGATTTTAAAATTCTTTGATGTAGTAGCACAGCACACATTTAAACAATATAACTGTATGGGGATATTGAACTGAACTGAATATCCAAATAAATAACCTAACTTTCTTGCATGTGTATCACTGAGTTTTACTGTCCCGGTAACCAGAAAGGTCTTTTACTGAACAGAAGGTTGAAGCGGATTTTAGCCTGCTGTATCAGAATCAGACCTTGTCTGGCATTTAGATCAACCAGCTGAAGTCTGTTTGCACTCTTTGTGTCAGTAATAGTGGAGATAGGCAAGTTATTGTGATGTCAAAACATAAATAACATTTTTCATCCTACCTTATTACAAAGCATTTGTGTGTACATGATTGAGTCTTTCAATATAAATAATTAATACATGAATAGATTGCCTGGCTGTTCAATGAGACTGGGAGGTGATGGAGTTATATCTGATGACAGCTATGTACCTTCCTTTTTACCTTCCACTGGTGCCACAAAAATAATCGAAAAATTCTCTTTTTACCTTATACAGGAATCACGTTGCTGAGCTTATATTATAAATATGTAAAGAAAGAATATAATGTAAACAATGATGATTTTGTGAATAATTTTCTGACAGAGCAGCTCTTTAGTATTTATTTCACAAATGTGACTTTGTTTTTTAATTTGTTATTATAAATGGAATGTAGCTGGAGTCAAAGGCATTCTGGATTTGTATGATGACAGCCGGAACCCTCTCCTGGTCTTTCTCCTTGTCATTTATAGTTTATTTATTTACTTGAACCTCAGACCTGGTGGGAGGAAATGAGGAAATGTCAGGAATCCCACGTGGACTCAGCGAATCTCTGCCAATAAAAAGCAGCTCCAAGAACAACTTGCTGGAAACTCTGCCCCTGATGACACCTCACCTTCCTCACCTTTCACAGTGCCTCACTCCATGTGCAGCCTCTGCCTGCCTCGGTGGGACAGCCATACATAGCTCCACCAATGCAGCACGTGGGACCCCCAGGGTCCATCTTTCAGAAATGTCTTGTCATAACAGCAAAGCCAAGAGGACGCCTCTGTTTGTGTACTCATCATAACTAGAGCGCAGAAGAGCAGCTGCTGAGGTCCAAGCATGCAGGACCCTGAAGAGAAGGGTCGCACCCCAAGCGACTCTTAGCTCAAGTAGCAAATGAGGGATGGCACCAGGGCAGAGCAGAGGGGCAGAGGGAGGGCAGGGGAACAGAGTGTTGCCCATCCAACCGAAGCAGCTCCATTTCTACCCAAGCTGCCCCTGGTAGGTGGAGAGGCTCCTGTGGGCTTTGATCCACCCCACAGGCAGAGGGAGGGTGCTGAGACCCAGCGCCGGCATCTCCCCAGCCAGCAGCCCCAGTCAGGGTAGCCCAGGGAAGCAGGAGCTTGATTTTCATCATGCCCCACGAAGCGAAAGACTGTTTTGAGAAGGTTTGAGGAATGATAATGAAAGAATTTCCAAACTGTTAATGTATAGCTTCCTGAAATGTGCAAGACAGAAAGAAAGAGAGCACAAAGGTGCCTTCCTGACGATTTAACAAATGGCGTTGCCATTCTCGTCTGCCTGGGATCTACACTTCCAGATTTCATGTCTTGGCTATAAAGTGAACTTAGAACTGCAAGTCAGCATTTGCAGACATGCTTCCATATATTGTAATTGAAAGAACCTTTTAAAGAGTGATTTCCATAGACAACAAACTTTACTTTCTATTTCCTTTTTATGGACTACTATTTTAGACAACTGCGTGTTAAAAATCATCAGTATGCTTACAAAACTTTTTAATGGCATGCCTACTATAACATCGCTTAAAGCAAACAGCCCATAATTCTCTGTGTTCTGCTTTAATATTGTTTTTGATTTTACAGATTTTTATTTTGCGTTTGAAGATTTATTTGTGGAAAGAGAGACTTCTGACTACTGTAGAATCAATTCCTCAGGCAATGCCAGGCAGATTTAAGGAAGTAAATTTCACTTAAAGTAGAGTGAAAATTTAAATTGCTTAGTCTGGGAACAGAGGAGAGACTCCTTTAAATGTTTTAATTTCCCACAGAAACTTTTTTTTTTTTAGTAAGAAAAGAATAGTGAACTCTAAACAGCTTTTTGATTTTGTTGTTATTATTCTTGTTCGATTAAAAGAAACATCTGTTTTAAGATGGAGTAGCAGTATCATTTCATTACTGCTTTCTCTTGCATCTTTCTCCTCTCACCCAAACATATGTTATGGGTCAGAAAACTTTTTGTCATTTATACTGATAATGCAACTAATTCACCCATGCAAGCGGTGCTGGTCTCATAACACATGCCAGTTTATCTCACACATTACTCATCATGTTGTAGAAAAGAGAGCCTGAAATATCAGAAAGAAATTTGAAGAACATATGACTGTGCCTGAGCCAAGAGAAGTGGTGCTGGGGTTTATAGATGCAGTTAATACTACTGTGAGCAGTGCTATTGCTGGCAGTCCTGACAGTTAAAAAAAAAAAAAAGTCATTTACTGAGTTCCTTGTGCTGAGTTGAGCAACTCACTAAAAATAAATCATCCATTCCTTTCTACTGCCATAAAATAGAGGAGAAATATAAGCGTTGTAGTTAACAGAAAGGCTGACCTTAGAGATTCTGTTGCCCCAGAGCTGACAAGATTATAGGGAAGGGAGACTCTATAGCAGAGATTTTAGAAACAAATGCTTTAGGATTTCATTCCACATTTAGGAAAAAAAAACCCACTGAAAAACATTTGGTCCTTTGGGACATTTTTCATGACTTGTTTATCTTCCTCCATCAAGATTCAGCACTCATAAAATCTCATGCTGTGTTTGTATTGCTTTGTTGCAAGCTCTTGTTATTTTGCAGCAGAACTGCAAATAACTCATACTGGAGTGAGGTCGCTACTTGGCCATCTAATTTTTCACAAAAGGCAGCAAAAAATAGATATACAACTCATGAGGCAGTAGGCAAGATCATGGCTCATGCTGACTCCAAAAGACAAATCAATTAATTAACTTGTTTATAAAATCTAATTATTATTTATTGTTTTGGTGTTATTTTTCATGTAGACCATGAGTGGGAGATAGAAAAATGAAAAGCAACCATTGTTCTTTCATCAGAAGAATGACACAGGCACAGTACTTTAAAGGGCATGCTAACAAAACTTCATGTATTTCTACTCTAAGAGTAAATTTCTACCTCTTTGAATGTACAATCCAGCTGTGAGATGTACCACAGCTTGGCATTTTAAATTGCATTGAGTAAATTCTATATATTTAAGATTTTTTTGTTTTCTTTTTCCCAGAAAGGAGTTAATGAAATTATTTGCATTTTGAAATAAAACGAAATTTGTTTGGGAATTCACCGTCAGATTGGTATTTGGCAGGCCTCTCTGATCTATCCTAATTTGTCTGCTAAAGAAAAATACCTACTTTATTTATATAGGTGTACCCAAAAGATAGATAACATACTGTGTAAGTTTTAAAACGCTTTGAAAACTATAGCATGACAATGCATCATAACACACATTCACATCATACTCATTGGTGGAACAAGGTCAAACAGTCCATGGAATTCAACAATACATTATATTCCTCTTAAAATTCCTCAGTCTGCGTCCAGGTTTTTGTCATGTTTCAAGCCTTCACTAATGCTACTGTTTTCTGGAAAGTCTGGATTCTTTTAGATGAAGCAGCAGGATTGGCCTTCAGTAATTTGTTTGATGGAAAATGATTCGAAAGTATGTGAGAGGTAATAAATGAAACTGAACTTTCATTCCCTTTTTCAGCTTTGCTGTGATATATTTTTTGGAATAGATTTACATTTATGACTAAGGATAGTGTCATCAATAATTTATCCTTCAGCAAAATGCATTATGTTATAAATTTAATCACACACCAGATCAGATTATTCTAATTTTAAGACTGTGTCATAAAAAAACTCCTTTTAACTGAGAGAGATGCCATATTCATCCATGAGAAGTGCCTAAGCACTCACCCTTAAAGTACTAAGTTATTTCAACAGACCAATATCCAGATTAAATACTGAAGTAATTTTTGCATGTTCAAAAACATTTTGAAGTTTGTGTCTCTGTTTCTGTTTTAATTGAAAGGTATAGAGATCAATATTTTTTGGGTTCTGTATCTCAGAATTTTAGTCTATTTAAGGTGGACATAAAGATATACCCCCTAAGACTTTGAAACTCTCTTGACAGATGGAAAAACAGGATTTGAAATTAAAATAAACAAAATATTTTAAATAGAAAGAATGAGATATCCAAACCATTAGTGGGAAATAATTGTCAGTCTCCATTCATTTTTAAAGAAAATTCTATCTGGTTGGGTTAACATTATAATTTGAAAATCATAGCTTTCAAATTCTTAAAATTTTAATATACATTTTACATTTGAAAATATTTTTAATGCCAGTTCATGTCTTTCAAATAATGAAAAAATTATGAAAATATAATAATTTGTACCATTTTCTCTCTCTAGTAACAAAGGACTTCCATCAACATTTTTATATTTCTACAGTTTCAAGCATCAGTGATGATAGGAGATAAATATGTCTGTTTTAATTAATTCTTTAATTGTTTCTCCACCTATAGGAAGAAAAATTACACTGATGGCAATATAGAAAATTTTAATGTAGGCCATTTTAGCTACAAGTGAAAATTGTGGGACACTCTTTATTTTGCTGTTATTTTGCTGTAGTTAATGAAATAGTACACTGTTCCTCCTGCAGAAGCCATCTTGCAGATCTCTAAGTTCCTTAACAATTTAAACAGTCAACAAAAAAACTACACATTAAAAATAATTCAGTACTTTTGTCCTTAGATTCCGTGATAGAATTATATTTATGACTAATTCCATTTTCATATTGCCTTTCATCTGATGAGGTGACAGGCATTTTTGAGTGATTTATTTTGCATAAACTCTAGTCAGCCTTGCTGTAATTATCCATATGAAAATCTTTGTTCACTCATTTTAGAAAATGTAACCTCTTCTTCTGCAGTAGAGAACTTGTCTTGTTTATAGAGTGCTATCATGGGAGTTTTTGTCACTGCTGTGATTTACGTGGGACTGCAGCTTAATCTTGCTTCTATCATGATCATTGCTTGGCAATTGTGTGCTGGTGTGTATTTCCCAGATATGTTTCCTATGTAATCCATTATCAAACTAAAGACAATCAACAATTACACTGCTTACTGTGGGATGGCTTCAAAAGATCAACTGAACGATTTTGTTTTATCCTTACATATATTATGAGTTAGTAAGTAAAGGATATTTCCTCTGAGTTAGAACATGCTATCTTTGAAGAAAATCCTTTCTGTGGTCAGTGATTATGAAACAGTGTGTTGGTCTTTCCAGTGAACACTTGGTGCTACTGTAATGTAAACAGAATTTCTGTATTACTGTAATATAAAATAGAATTTCATACTACTCATGTTCTGTTTTCAGTAAGGTTTATCTTGAAATTGTTATGAGATCTGATCAACTTCCACTGTTGCTGTTGATGTATTGTCACTGATATCTTAGTTGCACTCCATTTTTGCAAGGTTTTTGACATTGCAATCCTAAACATTTTACTACTTAATTTTTACATTATTTGCAACCATATAGAACTCCAGCCCTAGTATACAGACTCACAAAATTTCTCCAGAGAGGAGAAATGAATAGTCAATAGAAAGATCAAGAATGTATCTGTATTTGGAGGTGAAAGAGAAACTTCTGAGACGTTATGAGCTATGGACCCTCTTCTAGGGAAAGACCACTAAGTCAAAGAAGTCCTTCCTCATTTCTGCCTTCCTTTCCAAAAAAATTCCAAAAGAAACCTCTCCCCACTGCTGTTTCTGACATTTATTTAAATGACCAGGACAGAACAGTGACTGGGTACAGCAGATGGGAATCTGTCCAAAAGAAGCATCTTAATTCCTATTTTTGCATACAAACACTTGTCTCTATGTGGTTTGTGGCTGGGAAAAGCAACCTCACTTACTCTTTCTTTTTTAAGCTACTTCCTTTTTCCTGAAATAATCAAGATTTATTCAGAAGGACGATGGGACTTCTGTCCTCCTATCCCAATATGTTGGTATTCAATAATTGTCTCAGTATTTATGAAGAGCAGCATGTTTTCTGGGTGTCATGGTTTAACTCAAGCTGACAACACACAGCCACTCATTCATTCCCCCACAGCAGATGGGGAAGAGAATCAGAAGAGAAAATCTGAGAAATCTCATATGTTGAGATACAGGGGGTTTAAGAGGGAAAGCAAAAGCTGTGAACACACACAGAGCAAAACAAGGGATTTATTCACTGCTTCCCATGAGCAGGGAGGTGTCAGCCATCCTCAGGACAGCAGGGCTTCATCACATGTAACAGCGGCTTGGGGAGACTAACACGTCCCTCTGAATGTCCTGTCCTTTGTCCTCCTTCCCTTAGCTTTAAATACCAAGCATGATGCCACATAGTACCAGATATCCCTGGGGTCAGCTATCCCAACTGTGGCCCCTCCCAGGTTCAAGTGCACCTCTATCCTACTCGCTGCTGGGAAGGGATGAGGAACAGAGGAGCAGACTTTGTGTAAGAGCTGCTTAGCAAGAACAAAATCATCCCAATACGTTCAACACTCATCCAAACACTGAAAGAATAGCCCCATACAAGCTAATATAGAAAAACTTAACTCTAAGCTAACACATTACCTTTGTCTTTAATTCTTATTTTGTTGATGTCTCTTCAACTGGCAGCAACATTCTCCAGGTTATTTAGGAAGCACCAAAGACAATACTCAACTTTTGGTCTTCTGTTTTGATGGAAGTCTTCTCCTTCTGTTCAAAATCTATTGAAAATAGATATTAAATCTGTTCAAATTCCATTAACCAGAGGAAGTCTTCCTTAGGAGAGAAGTGATTGTAGTACTCTAAACTGTGTGAGGTTACTCCAGAAATTGTGTAGTTTGTGACAGATCTGATCTATGACTTCAAGGCAGGCTGCATGGCCTTGTGGACTTTTCTGACCTGTGGGATCAGGATCTGCACCACATGTTGGTTGTTTGGGGGGCTGTGCATCCTCCATGCCAACATCTCTTAAGAAATATTTACCAGCTGAGTTTTCATGTAGTTTACAGCTAGTTCTCATGTTAAATTACAGTTGACACCAGCTGCAGTGGTTTGTTGCTTGGTTGTGATTGGCTTCCAGGGCAACTCGTGGCAGTTTCTAACTCTGAAAGTAAAATTTTTGATTTTCATCACTGTACTTCCACTTTCATTCAAGATATTAAATAAATCTGATATTTTTTCTATACTTGTCTTTCTGATTCTGAGAAAAACACACTAAAAAATTTAATGAATTCTCTTCTTGCCAAGAAGTGGAAAGCCAATAACAATACATTATACATTTAAAAAGCATTTCATTAAAGTTAACATCAGAATATACTGCTAGTTATAGATCATTTAATTGTTATGTATTAAGCATAAGATATGTCTAACATTCTTTTCAAGCTCTCATATTCTTGAAATTTATTATGTCAATCGTCAGCTGCTATGACATCACAAGATGAATTCAAAGCAATGATTACTTTAGTATTTAAAATGCTTGGAGTGTACCAATTATTCAGGCTGCTAAGTGAAAGTAAAAATGTCAGTTTAGCTCTCTATAATCCCATAATGTTTAAAGGTTCATGAATTACACATAGACCAGAGAGAAAGAGAGAAGTTAGTTTGACTAAAAGACATTTTCTGTGCAAAATATGCTGAAACCAGATCCTTTAAAATATTCTAGTGATTAATCAGAGTGATTTAAAACACTTGATTACTTAAGTCGTTGTTCTTGAATTTACTTTCAGCATAGACCTTTCCTGTATTTATTGTGAATTGTAAGCAAACAGTGTGTATCCAATGTTTTATATATATTCATCTGTAAAATGTAAGAATCCAGGTCTTGGTTTTTTTGCTATTTGAACAAAGCTGAGATATGCAGACACCAAAATCATGTGACTGACTATCAAAATTTTGGTTATTTGTTTTAAAATCCTTTCCCATGGTGCCTCTCCTGAATATCTTAGCTGAATATTGAGGTACTTCAGAAGTAAAGTTATGTTTCCTCTTCTGGTAGCAGGCAATGGAAGTAGAAGAAAACAGTCTTGAAAGGACACTCCATTCAGGAAACCGCTGCAGAAAAATATTACTATAGGCTGATAAAATACTAGAGGGCCAAATGGTACCTTCATAGAATCACAGAATCATTTAGATTGGAAAAGACCTCTAAAGTAATCTCATCCAATTTTTGACCTAACTCTGCCAAATTCACTATTAAACCATATCCCGAAGTGCCATGTCCACATATCTTTTAAATACCTGTAGGGATAGCGACTCAAACATGTCTTTGGGCAGCCTGTTGACCTCTCCATGAAGAAATTTTTTCTAATGTCCAGTCTGTATCTCCTCTGGCACAACTTATTTTCTGAGAGAAGAGACTGAACCCCCAATGTTCTGCAATCTCATTTCAGGTAGTTCAAAAGAATTGAAAACCTTCTCTCCCTTGTCACCTTTTTTCCTGGCTTAACACCCCAGCTCACTTAGTCACTCATAAGACTTGTGCTCCAGACCCTTCCCCAGCTCCCTTGCCCTTCTCTGGACTCGCTCCAGCCCCTCCATGTCTTTCTTGCACTCAGGGGCCCAGAACTGGACGCAGCACTCGAGGTGTGGCCTCAGCAGTGCCCAGGACAGGGGACAATCCCTGCCCTGCTCCTGCTGGCCACACCATGGCTGATCCAGGCCAGGATGCCATTGGCCTTCTTGGCCACCTGGGCACAGCCTGGCTCATGTGCAGCTGCTGTCACAGCACCCCCAGGGCCTTTTCCCCTGGGCACTTTCCAGCCTCTCTGCCCCAGCCTGTGGCACTGCCTGGGGCTGCTGTGACCCAAGGGCAGGACCTGGCACTTGGCCTTGTTGAACCTCACCCCATTGGCCTCAGCCCATGGTCCAGCCTGCCCAGATCCCTCTGCAGAGCCTTCCTGCCCTCCAGCAGATCAGCTCCTGCCCACCTTGGTGTCACCTGCAAAGTGACTGAGGGTGCACTCAATTCCCTCATTCGGATCACCATTAAAGAAATTAAACAGACTGTTCCCAATACTGAGCCCTGGAGAACACCACTGGGGACTGGCCACCCGATGGATTTACCTCTGCTCACCACACCCTGGGCCTGCCCATCCAGACAGTTTCTAACTCAGTGAAGAGTGCACCTGTCCAAGCCATGAGCAGGGAGCTTCTCCAGGAAAATGCTGTTGGAAACATAGTTGGAGGCTTCACTAATGTCTGGTCAGACAGCATTCACAGCCTTTTCCTCATAGGTTCGGTTGGTCAGAGAGAGATCCTGTTGGCCAAGCAGGCCCAGCCCATCTGTCTGGGCCTGGTCCTCTGGCTGCGCTGCATGTGTCATGTGATGGCAATCACGATGGCTTCTCCATGCCCTTCCCCCAGTACTGAGGTCAGGCTTACAGGTCTGTGTTTCCCTTGATCCTCCTTCCTGCCCTTCTTGTAGATGGGAGTCACATTAGCCAGCCTCTGGTCACCTGAACCTACCTGGTCAGCCAGGACTGCTGATAAGTTATGGGAAGGGATTCAGTGAGCATTTCCTCAGCTTCCTCAGTGCCTTTGAGAGAATCCCGTCTCACCCCATCGATCTGTGGGTGTCTAAGAGATATAGGAGATCAGTGACTATGTGCCCTTGGATTATGGGGCTCCATTTGCTCCCTGTACCTGTCTTCCAGCTCAAGGGTCTTACTACTCGAAACCTAGTTGATCTTACTATTAAAAAGTGAGGAAAAGAAGACATTTTCTCTGTGTTTTCTTCATCCTTTTTCACTGTGTTTCCCCCCACACCCAATAAATACAGATTTACTAAATAAATAAAGATTCTATTTCTTCAAAGTTCCTTATAAAATAACAAAGTGGAAAGATTGGTTCTTTGTTCTTTTATACTCTCCCTTTTACCAGTGCAAGTGATAAACATTGTTAATTCTGTACTTCTAGTGACAGAAATAAAAAGCATTCAATATTTACCTGTCTGTTTAAATAATCAGAAAAAGTCCAGGACCAGTTTTCATATTCACTTATAGCTCATATATATTTTTAAAAATGAAGGAAGTCCCTTCATCTTCATGCCTACCTTTCGAGTGCTTTCTGCTAGAAATCCTAGATTAGCTGTGTTGCTTGATACTGAGCATTTCATATAGGGAACTGCCAACCCAAGTCATTGAAGAAACTGATAAGGTTTCTATTTTGCAGCTTTGTAACACTTCTGGAGAGCTTTACTGAAGCAGCACAACCCACCGTGAATGCAAGGATATAAGCAGTAGGGTGTGACTTAACCACATACAAAATAAGCCATGCATCAGATGTATCAGATACACAATTTAATCTATGAAGTTTTGGTTTAGTTTCTCTTCAGATGTATGGGTGGTATGCTGACAGATCCGGTTGAGCTTATAAATCTTTAATGAGTATAATGCATTTGTGTATATTCGTATTTCAATAGTTCAGAATAGAAGTTCCCTTATGAAAGAATCACACTGTTTTTGATTATGAAAGATTATTAACTTGTCTTAAGGATCTTATCTGGGTCTCAGAATGTTTTTCACATTTTTCTCCAAAAAGTCTTCCCTGGTGAAATGTTGCAGAGACATTGGTGGCAAGGGTGACTAGCTCTTAAAGGCTCTGGTTTGAGAAATTCTAAGATGAAAGCAACTGCAATGCATTCGCCCACAGATTATGTGTAAAATATTGTGATCCACTTGCACTTCGACTCTTTCAGAACCTCAGGAAAATTGAAAACTGTGGTGGGACTTACGTAGTGAATGTGATTAAGAGCCAAAAAATATTATTCTACTTTGTCTGGGCATCCAAATGTCTTTAAAATAGCATTGATGTTTATACTTAAAATACAAATAATAAAGAATATACCTAGTATTTCCTGGGTAAATATTCATAGTTTTCAGGTGAAAGAGGATCACTCTCCAAGTGATTTCATTGACCAACAAGATACCATTCTCCTTTAATTCATGTTATCAAGGCTATTGGTGATGATTTTTGAATACTTTTGATGGTTTCCAAGTTCAACTCTATTTCTTCAGGCATATTCTGAACAGAAGGGTATGAGGAGGACAATCTTTTCCCATATTATCAGTGACACTCAGCTCATTATCTTCTTTCATGCAAGGTCAGAAATCAGTGTGACTTTTGGTAAGCTAAAATGGTTTTTTAAAGATTTGACTGTGTAAATGAATAAACTTTTGCAGTACAGACCTCTTTGTTGGTGCTAACCCTAATTAAAAATTCAATTCATCTATTCAGAATTATTATGCTTATTGACTTCCTTGAAATACCTGTCAAAGATCTTATGAAAAATTAAAATCTCAGTTAAATTTTAAAATGTATTGGTCCTGGTTCACAGTACTATATTAAGCTATTATAAAAATGTTCTATCCATTCATATGGTGAACCAGAGCCTCCATTTGGTATTGCTCTTAAAAATTATTCATTAAGGACTGGAAGCTGAGATAGCCACATTATTTTCAGTAAGCATTATTTGCTTTAGGTGATGCTCCTGAGTGATGACGAAATATAGACTTGCCTGGGTTGCCAGCATATCTGTGATGTATACTACTAGGAAGACAGATGTATCTTATTCTTAAAGCCTCACGAGGTATAAAAGAAATGCTCAAAAGTATCATTTCCAAGGGCATTACATAATTTATAAGTTTGCAAAGTAGTGACAAGAAGAACCAGCAAAAAATTACAAATTTCAGCTTCTTGATGTAGAACTGCATCCAAGATTTCTCAGAAGATAGGTAAAGGTTTTTTGCTCTGAACACTGTCAATGCAGTGCATATTGTAAATGCCAGGAAAGGAGACAATAGTACCATCTGATTCTGTTCCAAAAACTCATGCAGGCAAAGGGAAAGGTCTTGTAGCTGACTTCCCTGCATTTTTACTGCAGATGTTGCAGTCTGATCAGATTAGAGTTTCTTTAAATAAATAATTGGAATTACGCAATTTTCAATAGTATTCTCTTGGTCAGCTCCATAGGTGGTTTCCATCACTGTTACCTGATGTTACTAAGAAATACTGAAAAAAGTAAAAAAAATTAAAAACATTAAAAACATGATGGTGAATATTTCTTCTGAGATTAAGTAACAGATAATAGTATAACGATTGCCTAGTGAAAGAGTGAGTAAACTTTGAGAAAACTGCAAACATATGAAAACTTTCTATGAAACAAGTTTGGACAGCATTACTTAATGACTAAATAAAAACTGAATGGAGAAGTCTGTACTGAGTAAAGAAAACAAGTCAACTGGATTTCAGGAATACAAATTAAAATAAACATTATGACTATGTTTTTTTTCAAATGAATAGGTAAGAAGCATTAATTAAACTGTTTAAAAATAAATTAGAAACACATGCAGACATGCTGTCTCTCCCTGGAGGGAGGTAGATGGAATTACAAGTGTCTGCCACCTTGAATTTGCCAACAAATCCATACAATAGGCAGAAAAAAGCCCCACACTTTATTGTACTGCTTAGTGAGTTAATGTTTTTAAATTCAATTCTTTGTCATTTGCTGGACTTCTTCAATAATGAGGATGCTATGTTCCACAATATGTCTTTTTATTCAGCTAAAAAAATTAAAATAGAGGTGTCAGATTAGCTTCTAAAATTATGAAAGTAAGAAATATAATGACACCAAAGATTGAAATATATGGAAACAAAATGACTTAATAGAATGGCACCTTTCTGCATCCAAGCAAAGCTGTAAAAAGTGAAACACAATCTGTGTGCATTTCCTGTGCAAATTATAATCAATACCTGTAATTTTCAAAAGTAAACTTAGGTTTTTGGGGTCATCATTGATTGTTGATATTTTATCTGTTTTCGCACAAGTACATAGAAGGACAGTGTTGTGATGAAATGCTTCCTCCTGGCTGCGGAAACAATTTTAATGTACTGAGTTGTTAGAAAATTTAGTAGGTGCAATAATAATGTAACTCTTTAAAGCATACTGATGCACACAGAAAGCACAAAGTTAGGTTTTTTCACATCTTTGGCTTCCAGTAGACTTGAAATTTAATCTATTTCTTATTCTGAGGTGATTATTGGTATCTCACGGTATTATGATAATACAATGTATTTAATTTATTGAAAAGATAGGTGAAAACAACAACACAAATATATGTAATAGTGATGTGTAAGAGTGTCTCCTGTTAGGCACAGAAAGCTTATAGAAACCAACACAGAAGCTGAATTTAAGTCTTCATTTAAACAGAAGGGAAAAGCACATAAAATTTTCTGGTAGGGTGGAAGGTGAATTAATGACTTCAAGCCCCAAAGTACTTATGGAAATGAGTAGAAGGACACACAGTTCAGAGGATTTTCCTGGGTTGTTTTGTTTTGATTTTTTATTTGAGGAATTTAAATCAGGTATTTCTCACTGCAGCTGAGTGAAACTCACTATTATTTATATTGACCTTTTAATTGTTATAAAATCATGTATTTTGGCACAATTATCATTAACCTGCAAGCAATAACCTTTTACATGTTTAAAGTGGTTGCAGTTCTTGTTATTATAGACCACTTTCAATGCCGTTCATTTAGTATGCTGTGTTTTTAACACAAATGTAATCCACTCTGCATTTTCCATTTAAAATGCATAAGGCAAAGTGCATCATAACAGGATGTAACTACGTATTAATCAAATTAGCACAACACTTCAAAGGCCCTGGCTTTTTACTAGGCTACTGTTAGACCACAATTCATGATGGAAAGCAACAGTGTAATGAAAGGCTTGGCAAGGGAGCTGTTTATTTTCTTTCCAGAAAGATATATTGTGGGCTAATTTTCATGATGGGAAAAAATGTGGAGGAAAAGTAACAGTAAGCATTAAGCTAAAGCACAATAAATGGAATTTAAAATACTACTGTGGGTTTGCTATTGACAAGCATAAATGTAGTAATTAGTTGATGACACAACAGAGCTCAAACGACGTATTGTTTAATTATTCAAACTTTGTGATCCAAACAAAGAAAAGTCAAATTATTCAATATTCACATTGAGAAACAGGAACAGCTGGGAAGGTTCTTCCCTCATCATACATTTAACTTACTGTGTAAACATAAGACCCTTCAGCTAATTCTTTTTAACTACAATTTCTCAATAATTTCAAGTGTACATTACATATTTTCAGTTTATAATAATTTCAAATTTTGTTTCAATGAAGGTGTTGTGAAGTGAGGTGTTGTGCCAGACTGACTCCTGCTTGGAATAATTATGATTTAGGAAAACCAATCTGAGATACTTCCAGTGGACTGCAGCAGAGCGTCAGGAATGCACAAAGAAACTGTGTCTGCATTACTCTTCTTGCAATGTAATGGCTTTTTGTAAAATGCAAAAATGGTTTTCCTGCTTGAATGTATGTTCTAACATTGTTAAAGTTCCAGCTAAAGTTAAAATGGTTTATGTTAAATTTTGGAATTATTTTTAAAATTTATTCATGTGTATTTGCCCAAATAACCCATTTCCATTTTCTTCATTTATGTTTTTAGGCTTCAGGATAGTTTGAAATTCAGCCTGAAAGTCACAGTGAAACTCCCATTGACTTTAGCTGCAGCAGGTCTGAATTAGTGTTTTCATCCAAGTTTTCCCTAAAGCAGCAATAGCTTTCTTGTCTCCCAAATACAGCCATCTACTCTTTCATTGCTTATTTGTTTATTTATGCAAAATTTTATGCATGCAAGCTATTAATGTTGTTTTCTAAATCAGTATGTAGTCATTACACCCACTACTGTTTTCTATTTATTCCCAGTAGATGAAGGAAATAGTACTCAATCCTCTTGTCTATGTTTTGTAAAAAATATAAGAAATCTTGATGGCCATATCTCTGTTTTCATTATTGAAGTGCATTCGTAATAGCAAAGTCTGTATGAGCACCTTTTTGGAGATGCTGAAAATGACTGAAATTTATCCTATGGAAGCCTGCTTTGACATACTTGATTTGACATGCACACAGGCTCTTCCTAGAGAAAATCACTGAGGAAATGTTATTTTAAGTTATGATGGTAATGCTTCCAAAAGGAAGATTGAAGGTGACAGGATAAATCTTTAGGAACCTTTCAATTATGAAAGAATGCAGTCAGTGCAAATTCAGAAACTGTTCAGAGATTAAAAATATTAAAAACAGAATCTACCTCTAAGAGTACATACATTCCTTTTATGTGGTATCTACACAGGAGTCACAGTACATATATAGGAATTTTATACAAATAATAATATAAATTTGTATTAGTTATCCTTATATGGTGAATCGGAGCATTAAGTAACACAGATTTCAAATAGTACAGGAATCATCTGTTGCTTAAAAGCCAATTTAAGATATGTTTTGAAGAAGAAGCTTGGTATTTAGATATATCTTCTGCCGTCTGCTAAATAAAAAGTAAAAAACTATTGAACTGGAACACTAAATCAGCTACATTAATAATCCTTAATGTTTGATTGTTTAAGGTGATATTTTTAACTATTGTAATTTCAGGATATTTTGGTTAGTTTATTTCTATTTCCTGTTTGGGCGAAACTAGATCACTGACAAAAGTCCTAGACATATTGGCATAGATGAATGCAGTCACATAAAAAGTAGCTGTTGTTATTGACTCTATTAGGAGAACTGCATGCACGCACGCACGCACACACACACACACACACACACACACACACACACACACATTTCCTTTGACTATAAAAATTTCAACAATTCAGATCACTCCATGAGACTTCATTGCACCTGAAGAGCTGGTGCCCAGTAATTTGACCTACCATTATTGCAGTATTCACATTTACTTTTAACTCTGTGATGTGCTGTATAAGAAATATTTTCATCTGAAAAGTTCCAGCTTACTTTAAGATTTAAATTAAGTTTATGAGTTAGTTTTTTGTATCATGTCCACCACAATGGCTTCATATATACAGGCTTCAATGCCTATACAATGTCTAATGGTATCCTCTTTTCATTGTGAATGACTGGAATAAAAAATGAGGCTAATTTTTTATCTTAATCATGAAAAACTTTCAGATGGCTGAATAGAATTGTCCATTTAAAGATGGAGATTTTAGAAGGGAAGTCCTAAAATGTAATTTAGCTATCTCTTTGTGTCATTTTCAGTGGTATAATATTCCTATATACTTCTAGATGAGGTTATCTAGATGAGAGATATTCCCTCTACATGAGTTTTAAATCATTCAAATCATTCCATCACGTCTGTAAGAGAGAGTCTTTTTCATATATGACAGATCTTGGAACATGAGAATATCTCTCTGTTTAAACTTTATGTTTTCACAGTTGTAACCTTTCACTTCTAGGCTGAATTTAAGCATTATGTATTGTTTATCAAAATAGGAAGAGGATAATTTTTTTTCTTTTGCAAACTGTGAATATTGTTCAAACAGAGAAGATTAAGCTATGATGACTTGCAGGGTATTTTGGAGTTATGTGTTCAGTATGGCAATCTTACAAGAAAGAAAAAGCAGTTCTGAATACTGGGCTTCTTCCTAAAAATTTGTGTATTAGAAGCACAGCGAAGTTTCAGATAAGTAGGAAAATAAATGCAATACTTTGAAGTTTCTCCAGAAATCCAGTGATGGTTTCTGGAATTGGAACAAAGGAATCATATTCCTGTGCCTTTCTCAAGGAGAAGAGGACTATCCAGTCACTGCTTCACAAAGAGTAAAAATCATGTCCAAGCTTTGGTGGAGAACATATGTTCTATAATTTATTTAGGGCATCAGGTTGCCTGAACTGAGCCCTTTTAGAGCATTGAAGTTTCTCCTATACCAACACCACAAGGAGAACATGAAGTTACTGAACTGATCCTTATATGAGGGTGTAGAGCACATTCAGCGATAACTGCTGTACTAGTAGGGAAGGAATGCTATTTTTAAAGCTGTTTATCTGTCATATCACTACTTAGCATAGGTCAGAAGACTGAGGGTACAGCATCTCAGGGAGAATTACACTGCTTTAGTAGAAAGTAGAAACATTTTTTAAAATTAATTTAAAAGGAGGGGAAGAACAGTATTGGTAATGAACAGAGTGCTTTTTACAGGAAAGACCACCTGGTGGTGAGAAAAATGGTGTTGTATTTTACTTATATAATTTTTCTTTGGAAAGACGGCCAGAAGAACTCTTCCAAAACAAAGAAGCTTTCATATGTAGGAAAAGTCCTCTTTACGTTCTTCAAATAAAACAAAATTTTCAAACTCTTGAAATTCTTCTTGAATCTAATGCTCCATTTTGTCAATGATTTTATAAACATTTTTAACCAAATTTGAGACTGAAACAGAATTTTCAGAGTTTTATATTTATTTTCATTTCCCTGTTGATTAATATAATTCTTCTCTGAAATTATACAGTCTTGGGTGAAATTCTTCTGCATTTATTTATATATGAAATGAAAGCATCCCATGTTTCAAAAATATTTATTATTCATTTCATCATAGGCTAAAAGCAAATAATCTCACCCCACTCTACAGGAGATTTTCAAGACACATACATCAAGGTTGTATCATGTCTTAGGTGCAAATATATGTGGTTTACCTATTACATTTAGTGTTCTGTTTAAAAATAGTTCAAAAAATCAAATTATTAAATGAAAAAGAGATGAACCTTCAGGACTTAATAAAAATCATTGCATAGGACATATGACACTTATGCAGGAAATTGTGCTATTTATTTTTACACTACAAACCACTCAAGTTCACGTATTAGAGATAAGAATAAATAAACTACTTTAAAATAAAATTCCATGTTTGAATGAAAAGTTTTATTACCTTAGACTTGGAATTATCTCAGATGCCAGACAGCTATATTTCAAATATTCACACAATTTACCACATAGAAAAAGTATTCTTGTTCAATTATTCTTCAATATTAAGGTTTATAAATCTCCATAAAATCAAGCCAAATCTAATATTTATGTTTCTAAATAAATGAAAGATTTGTAATCCAACTGTTTTTAACATATACTATTTTAAAGGAAATATGCTCAAGACATAAGCTGAGAATGATACAGTCAAGATTAATTTCCAAGCATTAGTGAACATTTCTTTGTCAATATTTCAACACTTTGATCATGCTAAAACTTTAAGAAGTTTAATTGAAAACTGTAAATTAATAAAATTCACTTGTTAGCACAAGTAATTTTTACTTCTTCTTCAGTTAACTGTTCGAAATCTGAGATTTTCATTATGTGCTTGCACAAAAGTGTGGTAACATCTCCACCCTAAAAATGTCAAAATGGGACTTGTTTTATTAAATTTAAAGATTTTGTGAGGGAATAATCTGTCCTTTAAACATCTCCCCCTGTTTCTCTGTATGGTATGAAAGTACGAAAAGGAAGCATTAAAACAGAACATACAGTTTTTTAGAGTTTGCTGAATGCAGAGATAAAAACTCTCCTATTATAGCCATTTGACACTTTGAGGTTCACTGAGCAGCAAATGCTTTTCTGTTCTGAGATGGCTGAAGAGCAAACTCTGATTTACTTGATCTACACAACAACTTTTAGTCGTAAAATAAGCAGAAGATAAAATGCCGTCAGATACTGAAACCTTTGTTCAACACATCCAAAAAGACTTTTTAAAAGAATTGTTCTGAAAATAAATTTCACTTTAAAGAGCAACCTTTGAGTTAAGAAATTCTTCTGTTTCAAACTTTATTAGGAATTTTGGCATAAAAATTTACTATTTTCAATATGTTATCAAAATGCCAAGGTATGGCAAATGATGCTAGGATATCCAACAATTACAGTGTTTTGTTTTTACCTGTAGCTGTAGCTAGTGTTTATCTTTTGATATCTCTCTGTTGGCTTTTTTTCTTCAAACCAACACATGCTGCCATCCATATGTAGTAGCCAGTTGGCGGCCCTGAAGATTTACTAATGTGGTTGCTGTTGTCTTCATCGTTCTCCCCTGGGTTGTGATATGACAGGTACCTGAGATGGATCTAAATAACTTGCTACTCATGGATGGGAAGGAGCTTTGAAAACATTTCCCTGTACCCTTTCCCTCTTTCATTCACAGTGTATTGTGAGATGCTAGCTACCTTTTTACTTGTTTTCAGACCTAGTAGAGGAGGACAGGACCGGCATGATAACTAGAATTCCTACCTATGATATTTCAAACCCAATTCCCAGAGCAGAAGGCTTAGATAATATCTGGTGTCCATCAAAAATGAAATGAATCTCCTAAACTTTTGGACAGTTTTGTTCAGTTTGAATATAAATGTGCTGTAGTCAACCAGTTAATATTCTACTTAAACAAAGTTTACTTAATAAAAAAAGCTCTAATTATACACAGCTCTGTACCATTAATATTTTTGTACATACAGGAAGACATAAAGTAAATGAACAAGACATGACCTAAGACAATACATAACTCTTTCCTTAGTTCCAAAAATGCATTTATTGATTTTGTTTTCACATGGTCAGAATAATACAAACATTTGTCAGCTGCATCCTTCAGCACTCAACCCATGCAGAGCTATTAGAAGTTACCCTTATAGATCCCACCACAAATGAAATGCTGTTGCATTACATACCATTACATTCCTTCTTCAGATATACAAATAAATACAGTCTTCACTAGATATACAAGTAAGTATAGTTTTCACAGAGTAGTCTTAGCAATGTTAGAATACTTCAGTTGCCATTGGTGGCAATAAGCATGATAATACTTTTGGGATGAATTATGTATTAATTGTTTTGTTGAAAAATGGAGATGAACTTTATTTATGGCTGAGTTTCTCTAAAAGGGTTACAAGGGTTGCTCTTCTATTGTGCACACCAGGTTTTCAAATCAATATTTATACATTTTCTGCAATGCTAATGCAACCCTATCCATTTGTTAAAATAAACAATAAAACCTGACCTATTTACAGTGTTCTATATATGTTATACCAGCTACTCTATAAACATCACTGTAGAGAATTAACACTATAGATTCAGTGGTATAATTTATAAAATAATCTGAAAATTTAATATCCTTTTCTGTGGTCCTTTCATATGTGTAGCTGTCTGAAGAGGTTTGGAGGTCTGTATGAGAATGGGTTACAGGACTGCACAAGATAATTGCTCTCCACAAAAATCTGGAAACTTATTGGAAACATGAAAACCCAGATTTAGGTTCAAGGATCAGGCCACTTTCTCTGCTAATGTCTGGAAAAAGTAGCCTATTTGAATCCAAATTTATACCTTCTGAAGGTATAATTCATGTCTGTAAGAATATATCTCCATTCTAAATTGCTAGATTTCTTAATACTCTTCCCATCACTCCTCAACTTTGACCCTTCAGAATCACTGCCTACTGAAAGGAGAGGGGGTTTTAGCCCACATGGCTCATTCGTCTTTAAATCTTTTCTTCGATCTTCTTTCCTTTTTAAAACCAGGACTGCTGACAACTGCACTGAGTGTTAGCTGAGTGAGTAGCCTTAATTTATCTTATTAGAATCTGAGCCCCAACCACCAACCTCATTTCACCTCAGACCTTTTCCCCACATTTATTAAAAATGACTTATGTTCCTCTCAGACAATTTGCATAGAAAAGATATGTCAAGTGCTTAAGTGCAACGGATCCTGGATTCAATAAACCCATATCAAAATTTTCACTATCTCATAACATTAAAAGTTAATTTTAGATCTATAATGAGAAAAGTCCTTATATTATAAATAAGAACTGTAAGTAGCTATATTGAGAAATTTCATTTTGCATAATGTGAGAAAATGTAGGTGTATAACACTGAGATTGACTGATTCTTCTGTCATGTTTTGGTGCAAAATAAGAGAAATTGCACTGACCACAATTAAATCTTGAGCAGATTTTGACTGATATATTTGTAATAACAGACTCAGTGCTTGAAATTGTTTTTACCATGACGAGTTACAACTTTTAAAATAGGTACGTAACTGTCTCATATGCCATGCATTTAGTATCTCCTTATCCTTAAAGGAAGTTTAAATATGTATTTTTTTAAAAATAACTGTTTAATTTTACACTGGTAGAACATATGCAGATGTATTCCTCTTTGTTAAAGTCAATGGCAGTCTCATTTCAATGTTGGCTTATGTTCTGCAGGGATTTTCTTTAAGGAAGGTAAAACTGGCAACTGAAACACACTGACAAGGATCCAAAAGTAGATGCTTAAGGTCAAAAACTATCTTATTTTAGGCAAGACTCAGCTTCATTCCACTTAACTTCAGTTCCTGCAAGTTGTTCTCAGGTAGTCATCCAGCTTTCTTCTACAGTCATGATAGAAATCAAATGGATTTGCCTGGACAGAGTGTCATCTTTCATAATATCAGTGTCAAAGTTACATGGATTGCCCTTCAGATGCTTGAGTCTCCCCATCGACCATCAAAGAGCATAAACAGATGTTTTATACTGGTTATATCAGCTTAAGATAACTAAAACTAGGTGATGAATCCAACCCTAAACCACTTGCATATTGAAGGCTCTGGAGCTTTAGGCTCTTACTATTCCAGTAGAGGAGTTATTCTCTCTCTCACTGATGGACCACAAGCCAATAATGAAAGAAAGGGCTAAAGATGACTTGTCAAACATACAATATTTCCATTATAATACTCCAAGTCTATAAGAGCAGTCTTGACTGATCTCATCTACAAGACCAGATTTAGCTCTAAGGTGAACATGCAGAGGCATCTGAAACTTCAGAAGCTGTCTGGTCGACCTGGGGAATGGAAGAAGCAGCCCCAGTCCTGCAATAGCAACATCTTATATGGGTTAAACCAGTAGCAGTCTTACAAAGGCAGATTCAAGATAAGACTGATATTGAAGGAGCAATCCTGCTTAAAGATATTGAACATCTCTATTCCTTTGATAAACAAAAGCCACTAATAAGGGTCTGATTAAAAGCAAAGAGTTTTTAAACGTACATAGGCATAACTTCCCTCGTAAATGAATGAAAATTTATTTATTTTTTCTTCTTGAATATTAAATACATTACTTAAGGAAAAACCACTATTGTCAGACACAGCTACCTTTGTTGCCTATATTTTGAAAGTATGAGGCAAATAAACAACAAAAAGAAATTTTAATTGTCTCCTTAGTTCTCATTGTTCTTGTAGTTTTTACCTTTCTTCTTATTTTTTTTCAAGATTACATTCAACATTCTGGCTAAAGTTAAATTTAAAGATACGTTTAAGATTAGTTATTAGGAAAGTAGAGTGCTTAACTTATTTGAACTGATTGCTGATAAAAAGCCTTTCAATATCACTTAGTATGCACTCTAAACACTTGACGGGCAGAAGATACAAGTGCTCCCTCACTATAAGAAGAGGCTGGCTGTGCTCTGAAACTGCCGTCCCACAGTCTGCAGTTGACAAGATCCCTGCATTATCTGCTCTGCAAGTGGAGCACTCATATTTATCGTTGCAGGAGCTACCACTCTTACTTTTCCCCATACCATATTTAAGGAGACTGCTTTAAAGTATCCACTTCTTCCTTTGATTTAAATGTGACATTAAACATGGTTATTTGTACTCGCGGTTGATGTAGCCAAAATACAGAAAGAGAAACGATTTGTAGTGTTTGCCAACAGAACCGCTCTGTGATTTGCTGGGCAGTAACAATGTCATCAGGTTCTGTACATTTATTTAGAAGACATATACACACATACGCACACATATGTCATTAGACAAATTTGGAACAGACTATGATGAAAAAAAAAGAAAACCCCCCAAAAAATATATACATGAAAAGTGGAGGAAAAGAAACACAAGAGTATCCAGCAGCATTTGCACTTTCTGTGATGTGGATTCTCTACTTACAGAATATGGAATTATGCTGGTTAAGATACATTTAATAATACCATTCTCAGAATAGCTTCTGACAAACAACTGAATAAGGGTAAATGAAAGGGTAGGGCTGTCTGTACTATTCAGGACTTTCTATTACATTTGCAGTCTTTGCTGGTCTTTTCCAACCATTTGAATTAACACAGAAATACAGATGTGTCTAGGCAAATGAAATTAGGTATCAAACAATCTTGAAAATGAAATACTCTGTTTCTTGCAGTTTCTCTAAAGGGTCGTGTAAAGAACACTTATCTGAAATGTTATTTAGATACCTGAAATATGTTTTTATCAATGGAATTGCTCAAAAATTAGAAGACTGTCAAATCATTCTGTGTAAGTCCACAGAGTTTATAATTTTTGCTTTATTTGATAACTTTATAAAAATGCTGAATGTACAAATAGTTGTTTTTATCATTAATCAGTATTCCAACCTTTTTTTGAGGATTGGTGTACTTTTTATTTTCCTGGTCTTTTTCTTCTACCTTCCTCCCCCTATTAATATAAAGTGGTTTTAATTTCATTATTATGTTTTGTCATTTAGAAAACGGAAAATCTTTGTTTCTTTGAAAGCTGGAAGGGTCAAAATAGCGTAAAACCAAAAAAAAAAAAAGAACATTCAATTTATCTAAAAAATAGAAAAGCCTCAAAAAATTATAATTTTGGGCAAAAAGTCTGTTTTTTAAATACATATTCATTCTTCTCTTCAGGTTGTGGACATGATTTTTTAGACATTATTCTATTTTTTGGTAAGAATTTTGACACCACGTCAGAATTGACAGCTAAAAGTATTAAAAAAATTAATTCCCTTGTTAGTTATTTTAAATTTACGAATTGTATCACATTGCTTACACACATGAACATAAAGCTGTCAACCAGGAACTGGAAATTCCTTTGCGCAGATTAACTTGAAATTAACATTGACTATGTCTTAGAGCTCAAAAGAGGAAGTTCTAAAAGTTTATTCAGTTTTCCTCTACAGATGTGAAGTGCAATGCAATCTGCCTTATGTGCAGATGAGAAAGTACACAGAGCCAAGCACAGGTGGGTTTTCCAGCTGGGAAAACCATCAGGAAACCAGCACATGGACCCACAGGCTGTTGCTCTGCAAGACTCAGGCTGCTTGTGCTATGCCACCTCTGCCCTGGGAAACCAAACAGGGGTGGGTGTGTGGCCACAGCTGTGCCCACGGCAAGCTCCCCAGCGCTTTCAAGCTGGTGCTGCCTTTTGGCGTTGACTGTAGAGCTATCTAAAATCCCACAGATTTGGAAGGGGAGCCCATCATCCAGGATGGCTGGCTGTGCCTATTACCCACCTCCCTCTGCATCCTCCTCTGCAGCGGAGTGAGTGCTAACCCTTGCGGTGGTGCGGAGGAGCAGGTGGCAGCTATCTAATGTCTTGCTACGAAGCCACATGGACACATTTTTCCTGCATGCAGACACCCCAGGGTCTTCTGCCTTTAGCAGAGGCCCATCTGCTGCTCTATGCTGCAAATGCTGTAGAGGATACTAATGCTTAAAGAAACGGGCAGTAAAACTGTGACACACATACCTGGGACCAAAGCATCAGCTGACATAAAGTTGGGGAAGCTGTGCTCTTTCTCAAAAATTTCAGGGTCTGTCCCAGGTTATGAGCATGGCTTTGAAGTATGCAGTAATTGAAGGTTTTAAAATTATTGTTTAATTCATATTTTGATGATTTTCTTGGAGATGTATTGTATATTCAAGCACTATGCTGTTCTCTCTGAGGCTTCAGTTTTGGAACAAATTCAGATATAAACTCTGTATTTCTCTCCTTCTGTACATGACTAACGAAAAATACACCAACAAAATGGAACAGAAATAGGTCAGGTATGCTTTAAATATGGTACTATAAATAGAGAATAACTACATTTCCGCTAATATATTACATTATATTAATGTGTTACTTTGATCAGTTTAGGCTTAAATAATTCTAGACAGAAAACAAACACCAGTATTTAAGTTAGGCTCTAATATTCTGGGTCATGATCCTACACTTGTGGAGTTGAACATTGATTTTATCTAGCCTTGGATTGCTGTTCAGAAAACATTGGGAAGCCTTCATCTCCTTAACCATATCCATGATCTCCTAAGAACAGATATGTGGGAAGAATCACACCCTGACACTTGTAAAAAAACCAAAATGTGTGTGTTTGTGTGTGCATGTGTGTATACATGAATGTGAAATTACCAAATCCAATACAATTTCAGCAAATAGAAATGACATCTGTCTACTTTCCTGACTTTTTTAATAATATTAAGCTGGGCAGATGATATTCTAAAAGTTCTGAAGGTCACAGACTCACCCTTGATATCATATTTCATGTAGAAGAAAATGTGGAATAGGCAACCATATATTAAGTACTGGATTTCCCATAAGAGGAAACTTTTTCAGCTGATCTGTTGCTATCCATGTCCATAACTAATATTTTTCCATTCCTTTAACCTAGAAATTTATTGCATTTGAGATATTCTTTTTCTTTCTTTCTTTCTTTCTATCTTTTTCTCTTTCTTTCTTTCTTTCTTTCTTTCTCTCTCTCTCTCTCTTTCTCTCTTTCTCTCTTTCCTTCTTTCTATCTCTCTCTTTCTTTCTCTCTTTCTTCCTCTCTCTCCATTTCTCTTTCTCTCTCTCCTTTTCTCTTTCTCTTTCTCTCTCTCCTTTTCTCTTTCTCTTTCTCTNTTTCTCTTTCTCTTTCTCTTTCTCTTTCTCTTTCTCTTTCTCTTTCTCTTTCTCTTTCTCTTTCTCTTTCTCTTTCTCTTTCTCTTTCTCTTTCTCTTTCTCTTTCTCTTTCTCTTTCTCTTTCTCTTTCTCTTTCTCTTTCTCTTTCTCTTTCTCTTTCTCTTTCTCTTTCTCTTTCTCTTTCTCTTTCTCTTTCTCTTTCTCTTTCTCTTTCTCTTTCTCTTTCTCTTTCTCTTTCTCTTTCTCTTTCTCTTTCTCTTTCTCTTTCTCTTTCTCTTTCTCTTTCTCTTTCTCTTTCTCTTTCTCTTTCTCTTTCTCTTTCTCTTTCTCTTTCTCTCTCATTTTCTCTCTCTTTTCTCTCTTTCTCTCTGTCTTTCTGTCTGTCTCATGTTCTCATCCTCTCATTATTTTTCCCTGTTTGTCTGTCTCTTCCTGTCTTTCTTTCTCTCTTTTTGTCGTCCTTTCTCTTTTTCTTTCTTCCTCTCTCTTACTCTCTCTTACTATCTTCCTCTCTTCTTTTTTTTTTTTTTCCATTGGAGGAATAATTGCAGTTCTTTTCAAATCTCCTAGGAAATTTTTCAGCTATGTAAAGTTATAACAAGATGTGACATCCAGTCCTAGCTAATCAGTGTTCAACACAGACCCACTACTGCAGTGCAGGGGGTGGCACTTTCAATTTGCCCGTGACACTGACCAGGTTTTTAAGGAACAGTGAGTGAAGGGAGAAAATAGCATAAAAATGCTTAAATTTTTATAGAAAAGGTATAACTTTGTAAGAAAGCACTATCATAAATTCAAAAAAAGTATATCTTAATGATACACTTAGAGTAAATCATTTGCCTTGAGAGACAGGAGGTCTCTGGTGACCTGTATGGCAGCCACAAGAGACTACCAGGCTAGCTACTTTCAGCTAAATGTACTCTCATATTAATATTTTAAAATGCCATAATGCCTCTCTGAAAACCTCAGAGGACAGATACATCAATTTGCGAGGTCTTCACTCCAGGAAATAGAAACAGGGATAATCTGCCATTAAAAGAAATAGTTCATTATGTCTGCTTCTTGGGAGCACATAAACTATGTCCCTCACATACTTATGTTGCAAATCCTCACTTTAATGTGAAGGGAAACACCATGCCCCAGAGCTTTATTGTCCCACTGTTTATTAGTACAAAAAGGTTTCTTGTGGTATGAAATCTTAAGCTTGTTGCAGTAATCAATCAGCTTCAAAGAGTCTCTTCCCTAAGCCAGAATCATTACAAATAAATCAATTAAACATAAAGTTTCTATTTTCAGGAGGATCACAATACAGAAAACCAGAAGTGCATCAATGTACCATAGTTAGAGAAAGGGATTTTACTAGGTTGGGGTTTCTAAGAAATGAACCTTTTCCTCTGTCTTTTTTTTTCCCCCTTTTTTTTTTTTTGTTGCAAAGAGAAAGAGGTTTACTTTCTATTCCAGTTAAACCTGGAGTATTCTCCTCTTTAGTGCCTATTTAAATAAGATAAATTTATATATTTGTGAGAAAAATAAAATTACTTCTTAATTTAGCTATATGTAGAAAGGAAAAAGAAATTAATTTGCATTGCTTTGGTTATTAAGGACATAAAATCAGAAAGGAATGGAATGAAATGAAATGTGTGAATAAAACAAACTTATATTTTATTTGTTTATTTACTGGAGGAGGTACCAGATATTAGGACATATACAGAATTATTTATCTTGAGGATTTATGGTTTATGGATGTTCAAATATGTTCCTGAGATTTCCCATGGCATTAAACAAAAACCAACAGTGACACCAATATTCACTTCTATTCTATTCTATTCTATTCTATTCTATTCTATTCTATTCTATTCTATTCTATTTACCAGCTTAATAATATCACCTTTCTTCATGAGTAAACTGGTTACTCACTTAAATCTTTTGATTAGCTGGATTTTAATTCTCTGGGAGAGGGATGGGTGTGTGGCGGTCTAAAACAACATACATACTGGTTGCGCTAATTTTCATCAGTGATGTGAAAGAAGGGGTCTTTTTTTGTTTTGATACAGGAGTTGATGTTCTGATCTTGAGATACTTAATGATCTTAAGTTTCAGTTTTCATGTGATTGTATACTGACGGCTAATTGCATAATACTTTTGACATATATTCCACATGAGAGTGTTCTGAGGAAAAAAGGTGGTATTTAGTGAAATAGAGTTGCTGCCTTTGAGCTGCTTCTGCTGTGCAGGTTGAAAGCTATGTTGTAAAGGATTCAGAAAAAGATAGCAGAAAGAGGACGGTCTTTGATGGAAACACTCCCCCTCATAACTACAGCCAGTTGCTATTTCTGACACACAGATATCCTGTGGATAAAGCAGATGCATGGTCATACATGGCTGCTGGGCATAGTCTTGTTTTGCTGTGTACACAACCTGAGACTTACTAAGTAGGGCCTCAGGTCTGATTTATGACAACTATTAGTGATTACAATGGAACCGATCTCCGAAAACAAGACTGAAGGCTTGCTGAAGGCTTGCTGAATCAGGTGTCTAAATAAATCGATTGTTTTTGTTTGACTTGCAGTTTAGACTCGATTTTGACGATTTTCTCCATGAACAAATTCAAAAAACAGTTTTGTTTCGGATCAGCTCAAACAAAATTGTCATGTTTATTTACTGCACTGATGTCAAACATTTTGTTCCAATAAACCAGCCAACTGTACTTTTTGTCTGTGCACCTAGTATTGAGGAAATTTTGACCTGAACTTAGAGGCTGAGTTGCTTGAGGAGTTACATATTCCACAGCAAAAAATAGCTTTCTCCTGAAAAGTGATGCACTATCAGCTCACAACACTGCTGGTGCAACATAGAAGACAGAGCTTGACTTGATGGCAAAAGGGAAAAACTGGCTCAATTGCAGTGCTCATTCTTGGCCCTTAACAGGATTTCCTAGCTTTAAACAATAATCACTCTTATCTTCCAAATGTAATTTTTAAGCCTACATAAATCTGAACAATTTTGTAGTGGTGTTCATAGCTTTTCATTTGCTATAGGTGGAGCTCAGGACGTGTAGGTTCATCAGTCAAACCATTCAGCTAATTCCTAATGCTATGTAGAATGAACCAGTATAGGAGAAACAGTTCCTTAAGTTCTTAATTTTTAATTTTGTTTACAAGAAAAGTAACCTCCAGACAAATTGCATTCTGCCTGTAGGAAAATGAAAACTCAGGTTGCCAATATTGCCTGGGTATTAGTCCAAAACTGAGTTTGTGGCATTCTTACCTTTTTATCCCACACAGACATATTTCTGAGAAACAGAGAAGAGTTGATCCTCTCCAAATAAATTCTAAGACTACATAGTTTTGCAGAGAGGGGGAACTATTTAGAAAGTGTAGCTATGATCTTGCAAATATACTGTTTTCAGTAAGGAAAAAAATCCTGGCTGGAAAGTAAAGAAATGTATTTCTTGTGTCCTTTAGTCCCGATCAGCATTTTTTTTGGAGAAAATCAGTATAATTCTAATGATGGAGCTCATCAACCCTGCAGAATTCAGTACCAAGAGCAACAACAGTACAAACTGCTGGCCTTAGTCTGCTGGAAATGAGATTTCCTAGAGCCAGGTCTAAATGAGCCAGACCTAAATTAGGTCTAAATGCATGAATTTGTATTCTCTGGTCAAACCCCCCACAGAGAATCACACTCATGTTCCATCTTGCATGTTGGAACAAGGTCACCGGAGAGGCTGGGCAGCTTCCATCCTTTTCAGTCTGGACTATAAAAAGTTCTAAACATTCTGGCCTGAACTCAATATTGGCCCTGTTTTAGGCTGCAGGTCAGACTAGATGCCCTCCTAAGGTCCGTTCCAGACTGAAAGTTTTTGTGGTTTTACAACTCTAGCACCTGCTCTAAAACAAAGACAAAGACACACAGCGGTATTCCAGGAATTATCAGGAAAGTGGAGTTCCTGCCAGGATTTCTTCCTAATATAGTGCTGTTTTGCTGAACCTGTCAAGACAGTGGATAAAAAATATGGCTATGAATAAAAAAAATTGCTGTGAATTAGCACAATCAATCAATCAATTAATTAATCAATTCTATAATGATGAAGAGTAGAAACAAAGAAAGGTGAGACAATATTTATGCAAAATGTAAGTGCCATGTAAAGAGTAAAAAATATTCAATCTTCTTATAGGTACCACAATTTATCAGTTTACCTAGTCATATACCCATGATTGCAATGCTTAAAATGGCAAAATAGCTGGACCCAGAGGGCTTTCTAGGCTAGTGATGCCAAAGAATTAATTTACACTGAGATATGAAATTAAGGTTTTGTTCCAAGGTTAAAGGAAAATAAAATAACACAGTGGTAAATCTGTGTGAAAGGAACCAGCATCACAGCAAAGCTATCTTCCCTTATGAAAAACAAAACGAGCTAAAGCAGTTCAGTAATATCCACTAGTTCCTTGATAAATAATACACTGTGCATATGGTGAAATGTCAAAGTGCTCTTCCAGACCCACAAAAGAAGCAAAGGTACAGAAAATCCGCTTTAACACTAATGCTTCCAGAGGGTTGCCACTAATTCTGTTACTCTATTCAGAGAAAAGTATAAGCATTCAGCTACATTTTCCTTTGAGTTACCAGATGGTCCCTCTAAGAGAGAAAAAATATCTTTGAATTAATAACATACTTGCTCTATTTGCTTACTTCTCTGAGATAAGGTTGCATCAGAATCTCTAATTGCTATAACACACCTGCTCTGATAATAAACAAAACAAGTTAGGGATAGAAGGAAAGTAGACTTGTGATCATGTTAGAAGGTTTGTTGAATGCTCTGTCTGAATGCTTGAAAGGCTTCCACAGATATATCACCTTTGGAATGTCGGATCTTCTGACCCTAGCTCTATAAAAAATTCTCTCTATGCAGCTGAGTGATAATAAAGCATTTTGTTAATGAATACAAGGTTCCATTTTACTTTCAGAGCCGTGTGCTTTATTTATTTATTTATAGGAACTTTTTATCTGCACCCATAGAATGTACTTAAACTGTTGCTTTGCTTAAGCTAAGAATTGTGGTATGTCTGCAAGCTGGGGCCTCTTGTTTCTGAAGCAGTCTGAAGTATACCTTGTTCATGTATCTATGAGCTAGGACCCATATTTCTAAAATAAATGGTTACTTCTTCAAGATGATTTTGACATTGCTGTGAAGAATTGCTGATCTTCTGAGAACACTCCGAGAACTGTCCAGTAGATTAATGTTAATTTAGACAAATTCTAAGTGGAAATTTTTGCCTTCATTAATTGCAATGACAAAACCTCCGTGTTGATGTTTTCTGATCCATAATATAAGGTCTTCTGCTAGGTGCTTCCATAAAACAAAATTTATTTCTGTATCATTGAATGGTAGAACATCAGAATAAATAACATTTCTGCTCCTTCAGATCTTGTCTGTGAAAGTGCTATCTCCCTAATTTTGCTACATACCTTTTCCCACTTTTGATGATAAGGATTTTATATGAAAATCATCCATTATGGGAGCATCATCCATTGATTTCTGAATTTTTATATCAATCTTGATTGGATTATTAGAAAAATAAAACCTACTTTGCTTGGAAATAATGGGGGAAAAACTCACGAGGCCCATTACTATGACATTCTTCCTGTGACTCTTGTAGTTCAGCCATGTACCCCAGTATCTTACTGCATGCCTGAGAGCCATTCATTTCATCATTTGCCTTTTCAAAATATTTCTGCCTTTTGCTCTTTAACTCTGGTACATGATTTCCCTGTGCTTGGCCCACGCACCTCAAAGAAGATCTCATTGTTTTAGAGCGGGTGACAGGCAGAGGAGCTAGGGCACTTGTTGCGGTGTCTAAATTTGCTGCATTTAAGTCGAGGAATGCTTGCTGGTAACTCTTAGTCTGTTACCTTGAAGTCCAGTTGATGCAGCAAAACCTGAGCACATAAAACTACTCATTTGTCATATTCAGAATATAATATTTTTAGAATATAAATAAATGAAGGTAAAGGGATATTGTGTATGATACAAACAAAGATTAGATCAGAAGGTATCGTTTTCCATCAGCCTGGCAACAACATTTTCATGGACCTCCTGTTTTAACAAAGGGTCTTAGAATAGCATCTTAGTCAAAGATGCTCTTACAACCATACTTTTTGCTTAGTTTTTAGAAGATCTAAGACTCATTTAATCTTTCTTTCTGTATTTCTCTTTCAATTTACTCTTTTATTTGGAGACTGGCTTTTAATTAACATAAGGTTTTTTCCTTCCTTTATTAACATAGATGTTTCTCTTCCCAGCACCCCCCTCCATGGCACTTAAGCAGTTAGAAAATAACTCCCAGTTTTATACTGAATAAGACTTCACACTATCTGTAGTGTCAGTTTGACTTTCCTCAGTCTAACATGGCCGTTGTTTTATGTGTATACCCACATGTACAGTAAAATTTAGCATAAATCTGACTGCTAAGCAGTCTAATTTTATATGGTTTATAATTTGCTGCTGACTGAGGCCCTACCTGTTGACAGACAAATATTTTGGGATGACAACTGAAATGGTATGGTTTTTACCCAAACCATTTTCAAATGGCCACCTTTTTTTCTGCTAGAATGTAAAGGTACACTAAGGAGAAATATATCTGGACCCTGGTTTTTTAGACACAGTAATTGACTTAGGTTTTTACTAACATGTTATTAATACCTTCACACAAGCAGACTCTTCAGCTGCAGCCACCAAAGTACAGCAATTTGTTATCTGAGAAGTAAATTAGAAAGTTTGAATCTTTAGACATTATCTGGAGTAAATAGATGCACAACAGGAAAGATCACTAAGGGTTACATTGCTCTGAAACTATATCCTTATGGAATAAAGGACACTCAGTGCCTGCAAAAGTATCAACCTCTGGTGCACAACACGAAGTGGAAGAGGTAGATCATTTGGTTCTGCATTGTGACCTGCCCTGGCAGCCTTTGGAAAAATAATAGAGATGTTACTAAAATGACTTGTGGCAAAGGGGCCAAATGCTGATATTTTTCACACAGCTGGACCTACCACTTAACCCAATGAAGTTCTCATGAATTTCAGTATGGGGCATGAATCTATCTATTTATTATATATCCATTTTAATAGACTGCTTGACCTTGTATTTTCTAAGCTTTGAATAAAATCTATTTGATTCACTGAAAAGCTAAGCTTGCTACAGATATCTTATGAAGTTTGGTATTATTCAATGCTGTCTTCATTTTGCCGCATATAATGGTCCTATTCTTCGCCATTCATGAATTATGTAGGTCAGTGCATACGCATGCCAGGAAAACCTTTCTAGCACCCCATACAATCATGTATTTTGTATATGTAATGACATACGTTATTGTGATTCTCTCAGAAATATTTCTGGGAAATACTAGAATGTTAAAATGACTATATTTGTTTGTCTCCATCTGTATTGTCAAGTGAATTAGTTCTCATGAATGCCACTGTGCAGAGATAGAGAAAGAGTAAAATAAAAAATGGAGAAAGGTGTGAAAATAGAAGGCTGACCAAAAATAGCTTTGCTATATATAAAACATACTGCTGTGTTATGGTTTGATTTTGAAGGTTTATGGGTTTTTATACTCAAGGCTAAGAATTATTTTTTGTTGTAAAGATATAAATACAAAAGTTATTAGAAATCTTCCTGTGCAATGATTAATTAAATAAAGGAGATTTACTAGCACTCTGTCTTCCTCATGGCTTCACTGATTTTTTCCCCAAATCTCAATCATGGTTTGTAAACATTGCTTCTGGCAGCCTGGTTCAGACAAAGAATCAAGCATTTCTGAGGTCTGGGATGTTAAAACATTGCTACCAGTGAGACAAAGCTGGGGAACAGTTACTTTCAAAGTTAGGAAAGAATTTTGGATCATAATTACTATTTTTCCATGGTTCCAGATTTCAAATTTTGTTGCATTTTGATTATTCACTTCATATCATAACAAATAAGTTCTCATAAATTGCCTAACTGCTGGTGTTTTAATGTCTCTGAAGTGCTTGTATATCAGGTAAATTAATGGAAGGGATAGATTAGTATTTTAGAATAATTTTGATATCAATTGGGGAATTAACGGCAGAATTTAATGGCTAGAGAAAGGGACAGATGTTAATTTCTTTAATTTTTTTACATGTGTTCAAAGAAATAAAGACTCTTCAGAAGCTGCTCAGGACCCAAAGGTTTTTAGGACATTTCTGGAAGCAACATAACAAACTGACAATGAGGTGGATAAAAGCTTTTTTTATTTCAAGACTTACATAACTGATGCATTCTTGTCTGAAACAGGTCTAAACCAGCATTGAGCATATATGCTAATATATTTTTAAACATTTGGTTTGACATACCATTTTAACATTTATTGTGAAGAATTTTGAAAATTTTAAAAGTTTTGAAAACCTACAACCCACTACTTTAGGAAGAAAGCTCTGAAACAGATTTCCGATATATTTACACATATCAAAAAAGAGTGCGTGGGGGTTGCTGGAGCATTGTTTGGTTGTTTAATTTGACAGCACTAAATATGGAAACCATAAGTACTCAAGTTTATCCTTGTTAGCATGGTTCATGCAGAAAGGTTTCCTGGCTGATTGTGGTCACCAGAACACACTGTCTGGTGTTATTAACAGCTATCAGTCATTATCAGCTTTCAAGTCATTATGTACAGTTAAATAGAGACACAGCCTATCATCTAAATCTGCAGTCCAGAGAAGTTTGGAAATTCCATTTTTTACCAATCATTTTTACAAAGAAGTAGATTACCCTTTCAGTCTATTCCATTAAAATAATCTTAATATGTATTAAAAAGGTGTTGACCAGATGAGACAGACTCAGGCGGCAGAAGGAGAAGAAAAGCACACTTCATTTTCTTTTACAAAACCTAGAAGGTTCATCTGCCTCCCTACTCTCTACTTACCTTTATAAAAGAAGTGGTTTTTAGACATAAACCCTTATATATAATGTGAAAAGATCAGACTCTGAACCTTATTTTTTGTTTAGATATGCAGGTTGTCAATCATTCTATATGCAGTACATACCTGCATTTTTTTACTTACTCTTCTTTGTGTGATAACAGCATTCAAATATTCATGATCTCGTTTTGTTGGATACAAAAATCTCCAGTCCAGTCTTTAAAGTCTCATATGATATATACTCATTCTTTTGACCACTAAGTAGTTTTGTAAGTTCAGAATATTCAGGGAGGTTCACCACATCTTTCAATGTCTGTAACTATTGTTTTATAAGTCAAGGTGATTTTATTTGGTTTCAGTATAAAATTTAATTAACAGGAGTCAACCAGGAATCCCAACACTGGTCATGAGCCACTTTCACATGAGGCTGAACAGCCATGGGATACAACATCCAGCCTTCTGTCAGGCTTGAATCAGAAACTTCTCTCTCCTTCTGTCTTTTAAACTTTAAAATTTCAGAAAATCATTGTTGGAACCTTTTCCTTCATGCTTTCATACCTGTCATATTCCATCAAGATCACTTTTGAAGGCAGCTGTGTACTACTGAAAATCAAAGCAGTATCAAGACTGGTGGTGAGGACTGCCAGTTTCTTAGAAAAGCCAGACTAATCTGTCTCCACATGAAAAAGATAATAAGTGCATCTAGTTATTTTATGATTTCACAGCTAAAGCTCTGTGTATCTGTAAATAAAGTTGGACACATGCTTTGACAAATATGTTTATGCTTAGACAATGGAAAGAAGGACTGTTCTATGAAGAAAACGTGGGTGTTCCAGTAAAACTGAAATCTCTTAAAAGATCATGAATATGACCTTTTAGTGTAGTTTATTGTTTGTAAAATGTGCTGATGGTAAGAACATCTTGAATACTCAGTTCAGGTCCTAATAAATAATAAATCCTTATGAGATTTGATCTAAAGCAACTAATAATATAAAGCAGCTATAGGTTTTTAGGTATGACACAATTGAAATGGGGGGAAGAGTGTTTATATCAAATGTAGTCATCAAAGGCAATTATGAAAATTTATTTCACAAAATAACATTGGAAAGAGAAACAACCAACATTTAGTTTGCTCTCTCTAATGGTCCATCCTGTGTGGTTTTCTGACTTTTGAGCCAAGTGGTGTTTCAATTTAGATGGATGTAAGTTATATTTAAAAGTTAAGTATGGGATTTTATTAGAAATTTGTCTGAGTCCAGTTTATGTCTTCCCTATGAAGCCCTGACATTTTATAGTTCTGCAATTAGCCTTTTCCCAAGGGCATTCTCTTATATGGTGCTGATGAAGCATTCTTATTTCTGGAAACAAAATAATACTAGTCTAGTAACAACAAGAAAAATGATGCAGTTTCTAGAAATACTCCATATTTTGTTTTACTTCTCCATAGAATTTAGCTTTGGTATTTGACCCTGTTTTCTTGCATCATTTTAAAGAAAATAACACACTATTCCTTCATTTCCTTTCCAGTGATATAAGCAATTGTTCAGTATAATTGGAAATTATGCTTCAGCTGAATAAAAATTTTTTGGCTCATACCTAGCATCACAGCAAACAGGGATAATTGCTCCTTTTTCAGTCTCCAGCCTTCAGGTGAGCTTGCCTCTCACAGTTTCTTTTTTTTTAGCATTCTGACATTGTGAGTCTCTCTTTAATCGTCTCTCTGAGGTAGACTGGATACTCTTTCCTCAGAGGAGGAGCCAGAAAAGGAAAAGGTCTCTGAGATCCTTTTAACAGGAGATTTTACTGTCTACTTGCAAGGCCTCATTTTTCAAGTGATGTGCCTTTCTTCTATTTATTTTCTTTCTTTCTCTCTTCTCTTTTTGAGAGCAAGTGTGACTTGTGTTTACCTTCATCAAGCAGTTGAAAAAGAGCAGCCCTGTTAAAAAGAAGACATCTGTGATCGTGCCCAGAGTATATCACTGAGTGAAAATTATTAGCCTCTGACATACTGGAGGTCAATCCAAATGATCTATTAGTCCCCTTGGATTTCAACTTTATAGGACTATTATTTTAACACAAATTATGAATAAAACTCAGTCATTATCTTTCATACTTTTCATGGTGGGGGATGGTCGAGTGAGATGGGTTATTCAGTTAATTCATCTAGAGAAGGCCTTCAGTATGGATTCATGAAAAAATTGTTAGTTATTTGGATCCCTATCCACAGCCACAGCAGAACAAGAAGAATTTGTGTGGTAATCACTGGCAAATTGCATTGATAAGGAAAGCTGTACCCTGGACTTTATTAGGAGGAGTGTAACTAGCAGAATGAAGGCAGGTATTGTTCTGTGCTCAGCACTCGTGAGGCCACTCCTGGAATAATGAGCCCACTTTTGGGACTACTGGTTCAAGAAGTTTTCTGAAAAATGGAAAGAATTTGGTAGAGAGCAGTCAGTGCAGCTAGAGGCCTTTATGGTGAGGGATTTAGGCAACAGGGCCTGCTAGTCTGGTAAAGAGAAGACTGAGGAGAAAGCCAATAGAATTTTCCTGTTACGCAAAAGGTTCCCAGTGACAGAACCAAGCTCTTCTTCCAGAGGAAAATAGTAAGAAAAATGGGTAATGGTGGCTTTTTTACTAAAAAAATTTCCTAGGAAAATAATGAAGTCTCTTTCTGGAGGTTTTATTGATATTCAGATGGAAAAAATCATGGTAGTCCTCCACACAGGTGTCTGGATCTCCAGAGGTTTTTTATAAGTAGTTTGTGTGTCTCCATGGTAATTGCTTTGCTAGTATTTGGAAATATATTAGGCTACATAAACCACTCTACATGACCATAAACAGTGGAATGAAGTATCAGGCAGTAATGTAGTATTGCTCTAAACAGGGGATGTGCCTCCATGAAAGCATCTGTTTTTGTAGGAGAATGTTCAAATGTACATGTAACAGTCCATGTAACACCCTAGTAAAACTTCCTTCAAAGTTTTAGTATTTCAAGGAAACTGAATACCAAACTTTGACAAATTATCGTTGCTTCTTCAGCAGTTCAGATGCATGGTGCTGTTACATACAATACTTATGTAAGAGAATGAATTTCTTATGCAGATATGTTTTCAGATTAAAAGCTAATTTACACCACAAATGAACCATAATTTATTTAGATAATTTGAATTATTAAATAATTAGAAACATTTTTTCTTTTTTTCATTAATACAAGCTCAGGTTCAGTCCTCAGTCACTTGAATTGACATATGTGAGACATTCTCAAATAATAAGACAGAATCATTCATATTTGTAAGCATGTGTAGGATCAGGTCCTAATTGGATACGGATAGTTAAGCACAAGAGACGATATAAAATTTTAGCCTTTATAGTGTCAACCAACCTCTTACCATGATTTGGCACACAAAGGATACTACACAAAACAATGGCAAATAGAAAAATGTGACAAAGTGTAGTAAGATTTCTATGTCAAAACAACATCAAAACATTCAAAGGAGCCATTTATGATGTCAATGAAAGAACTACAATGCAACTAATTCACATTACACCTCTTTTCCTTAATTGTTTATGTGCTTTGAAGGAACATAATTTTCTTAATAGATGGTATTGCTTTGGAACAATTTTTACTACTACTCCCTTATAGGTCAAGCATATGTAAGATATATCTGCATGTTTTTAAAGTGGAGTTTAAATCTGTGAAATTCTAGCTGTGAAAACTCACATTATCTTCTGAAAACTGCGGGGTAACAAGGAAACAGATCTTTTGAAATATGTACTGTATAAGAAGCTTGATTTTATTTTCAATCACAAATCACAGACTCCAGGAAGAATCTTAAGAAACAACTACAGTCAAATGACAGACATAAAAATGCCAGTGTAATTTAAGACAATAAAATATTTCTCCATCAGTCTTTGTATCAGACTGAATATTCTCATGCACAATATTCCATTTTAAATTCTATTTTTATAGACACAAAACCAGTTTTTAAATTTTCAAACTACTCTTTGGCATAGTTTAACACAATATAGATGTCTGTGACCCTATCAAACACTAGCACAGTCAAGCAAAAGCCTGTCAGAAACTTGGTTCTTGATTTTATGTATGACTCCAGTATTCTTAAAGTAATATTGTACTATTAATTTCTTAATAAAGATAATTAAAATTCAGGATCATTATTATGATGTAGCCCTACAATATTAGACAAAGAATATTCTCTTAAGCAAGGAATATTGACTTAAGCAAGGAAATCCTAATTGATACTTCTTCTGAATGCTTCAGTCATGCTTCTTTGCCTGTATTAGTAAGATACTGGGTCAATCAATTTGTAATGGTTAAGGTTTTACCAAATGTATTACAATCATTTTACTTCATGAGCAGCAATTCAAATCAGTTACAGAAAATTGAAGACTATAAATCCAACTGCATCAGAAATGGAAATTTGTTTCTTTCAAATAAAGGCATTATTGTTTTTGTGTGCTTGCTATAAACCAGTGAGAAGCAGAAAAAAAAAATTAGCTCATTTCATGGTAGTCTTGCTCATAGCATTTGACTAATTGCATTCTGCCTGTCTTTCTCCAGTAGTTTCAGATGAATTTTTTTGTCCATATCATCTGGCTTAAATTCCAGTGACTTCCCCAGACGATTCTTCTTTCCTCTTTCCTAACCTTGTTCAGACACACACAAAGGCAAAAAGCTGAGAGAATAAATGGTCTTGTACAGTGTTCTGAAGGTCAACAGATACAGGATTTGTAAGCCCAATTGAGAAAAAATTCTGAAGTCAAGAGCTTTGGTAAAGTGTGCAACAGCACTTTAAATTGAACTTTGGCTCTATTTTAACGTATATAGAATGGATTCTGTTAAACTACAGTTTTCTGGAAGAGAATGGGTTTTTTTCCCATAAGCAGCAGCATTAAGAGCTTTTATCTTGCATCCTTTTTTTTTAAAGCACTGCTGTCAGAACCTCTTCAAACAGAAACCCAAATGTTTTTAAAGGGCTGTGCCTTGCAGGTGTTACCATTTGGACATTTTAAGAAACAGTTCAAAAACCTATGGATATTTAAGATATGTTCAATTCAACTACAATTCTGATTTTTTTTTTCTTTCCATCGTCAGCTCTTTCTGCTTTTTTCTTTGTGTCAATAAAAGTATATGTTTTGTTTCATTATCTTTTGGAACCAGGGAGTTAGAATTTAACCAGAATCGCTCCTGAAAGCAGCTCTTCACAGGCTTACTTAGAGGAAGTTTCTAGGCCACTTGTATTTCTAATATTGCAACAAATTAAGTTAAACATTTGTAAGTGATAATATCAGAAGAGATAGAAAGCAGAGCACAAGTTTATCCCATGAATAATCTTACTAAATTAAAACAAATTTCAGTTTATGTAAGGAAGAATTAAAATTATTTCCATTTTAATCTTAAAAATAGGCGGAGTTCAGGCACTGAACTCTGACCAAAAAAAGCCTTGATTTGCTTTTAATTAATTAACCATGGAAATGATATTAAGAGAATGTAAATAATTCTACTCATATATATTTTTAAAAGTATATCTTGTTTCTATGAAAAATGCATGCTTCAGAAATATTTTAAAAAACAGTCCAAGGACAAGAGGTTATCTCTTATATTTATTTTGATTTAGGACAATCAACAGAGACTTTATTAATATTCTTTCTGAATATCCCTGGCATGCTGTCTTTCATCTGACTGATGGAGTTATTTAAGCTCAATCATCACCACACTACATATATAATATAGTCATTAAGTTAAAAACAGAAATTCTCACTGAAAAGATGAGCTATCTTATTTTAATCACTGAAACTTATTGTATATTTGCTCAAATGGTTTTCCTCACCACTTGGCTTATGCCAATGATTTAAATTTTGCATGTGTGCATAGGAAGATAAATAAGAAATTTTACTAAAGAATTTAAGAGCTTTTCCACATTAAAAACATTAGAAATATCAAATAGTGATTCTGATGTGAATCTCTCATTTATCTGAGGATTTCCACTACAGAGGTTTGTATTTTTCATACTTTTTTCTTCCTTCCCTCTTCTTTCCCGTCTTCTCTCTCCAGTACTTCAGGTTTTGCCTCACTTTTTGTTCTTTATTTCTCAATATGTTCTTCCCTTTGAATATCCCCCTTACTTTACACAGTCATCTTTTTCTTTTAATAGCCCACTGAACTGTAACTGTGTAGGAATTGATTGGGAGTACATCAATGGCTCGGTGCTCCACAGGGAACTGCTGAGGGCCAAGTTATCACTGTGCTCTGACACAGCTGGTTCCTGTTAAGTTGAGTCTGAGATGCTGGATAGGTAACATTAGGGTAAGTAAGAAATAAGCAGTGCTATGAGACCTCTGCATCTTATGGCTTTTCCTCATGTAAAGGCAACACGAGATATAAATACATATATATAAGAACAAGAAAAAGATCACTATATCTTGTCTAAAAGTAAGGACTGGGTGAATCACTACGTGCTGTATATGTTACTTTGCATCTGGAGGTTGTAAGGCTACCAGACAGTCCACGCTGTGCTTCAGCTTGTCTGTGGGAGCTGCTTGATTCTGCCTGTGCTGAGGTACCCCTATGGCTGGAAAATTGGTGTGTGATGAGTACGCACACCAGCCGTGCAAATGCAGGTGCTGTAACCACTGCCTTGTGCAGAGGCACTGGACCACATAGATCTGGCAAAACAAATTCGTGGAGAGCTTCACAGAGCAGTGTGGTGTAGCGCAGTTTGGTGTAGCATGGCATAGTCCACGCAGCAGAACGTGGTGCTAGCGCAGCAAAGTGATGGACTGTGTCATGGAGGGCATCACAGCGTGGTCTGGTGTGGTATAGTGCAGGATAGAATACTGTGGGGTGATGAGGTCTGGTTTGGTAGAGCGCCAAACTACAACTTACAGAACGAAATAGAGAACACAAAGCTAAATGCATTCCTCTGTGGTTTCTATTATCTAATCAGAAACTGGGCTGAAGATGGTAAATCCAGTTTTCAATCATGATTGGTTTATGGGACATGCCATTTCAGTTCAAGTGGCAAAATCAAATGAAACACAGTTCCAGACACCAAAAATATCAGTACATATCACGTACAGAAATTATTTTAATGGAGTAGGAAAAAAAGCGGGCAATCTTAAGTGAGCAGGACAAGTTCTTTTTTCTATAGCCACTGTTATACTAGAGTAATCTGGGAAGGTAGGAAGAATCACAGAACCAGAGGATCATGGAATTATTTAGGTTGGAAAAGATATCTGAGATCATTGAGTCCAACCTTTGGCCAATCACCACTGTGTCAACCCCGACCATTGTCTCAAAATGCCACATCAAGTCGTTTCTTAACCCTTTCCCTAGATGGTGATTCCATCACCTCCTTGGGCAATCTGTTCCAATGCCTGACAACCCAGACTGTGAAGAAATTCTTCCTGATGTTGACCTGAATTTCCTCTGGCACAGCTTGAGGCCAGTTCCCTTTGTCCTGTCACTGGTTTCCTATGGAATGAGACCAATCCCCACAGCCTCCTCTCAGGCAGTTTAGAGAGTGATAAGGTCTCCCCTGAGCCTCCTTCTCTCCAGACTAAACAACCCCAGCTCCCTCAGCTGCTCCTTATAGGACTTATTATCCAGATTCTCCCCCAGCTTCCTTGTCTTTCTCTGGACTCGCTCCAGCACCTCAGTGTCTTTCTTGGAGTGAAGGGCCCAAAACTGGACAAAGGATTTGTGTGTCCGGTACAGTAGGAGGATGACGACCTTAATGCTGGTCCAGGCCAGGATGCCATTGGCCTTCTTGGCCACCTGGGCACAGCCTGGCTCATGTGCAGCTGCTGTCACAGCACCCCCAGGGCCTTTTCCCCTGGGCACTTTCCAGCCTCTCTGCCCCAGCCTGTGGCACTGCCTGGGGCTGCTGTGACCCAAGGGCAGGACCTGGCACTTGGCCTTGTTGAACCTCACCCCATTGGCCTCAGCCCATGGTCCAGCCTGCCCAGATCCCTCTGCAGAGCCTTCCTGCCCTCAAGCAGGTCAATAGTCCCACCCAACTTAGTTCATGAACTGACTGAGGGTGCGCTGGATCCCCTCATTCAGATCATCAATAAAGATAAACTTAACTATTCCAAGCATTGCACCCTGCAGAGCCCCACTGGAGACTGGCCCTGGCTGGATGTGACACCATTCACCATCACTCTCTGGGTGCTGCTATCCAGGCAGGTTTTTACCCAGAGAAGGGTACACCTGTCCAAGCCATGTGTTGCCAGCTTTTCCAGGAGAATTATGTGGGAAACAGTGTCAAAGGCTTTACTGAAATCCAGGTAGACAACATCCAGACTCTTCCCCTCATCTACTTAGAGGGCCGTCGCATCATAAAAGGCAATCAGGTTGGTCAGACAGGACCTGCCTTTCCTAAACCTGCAATGGTTTGGCCTGATCACTTGGTTGTCCTGTGCATTCAAGATGATCTGTCCCATAACCTTCTTGGGCAGTGAGGTCATGCTGACAGACCTACAGTTCCTCAGATCCTCCTTCAGTCACTTCTTGTGGATGGGTATCACATTTGCCAACCTCCTCACTTGGCCAGTACTGAAGATGAATGAAGGAAAATGGCTTGGTGAACTCTTCTGCCAGTTCCCTCAGTACCCTCGGGTGAATCCCGCCTGGTGCCATGGAATCGTGGGTGTCTAAGAGGCATAACAGGTCACTGACTGCTTCCTCCTGGATTGTAGGATCTATTCTGCTCCCCACCCCTGCCCACCAGCTCAGGAGGTCAGTTGCCCTGAGCATCACCAGTATTTCTGTTAAAAACTGAGGCAAAGAAGGCATTAAGTACCTCAGTCTTTTCCTCATCCTTGGTGAGGATGCTGCCCACCACATCCAATCAAGGATGGAGATTTTCCTTGGCCCTGCTTTGAATGTTGATGTATTTATTAAACCACTATTTATTATCTTTCACAGCAGTGGCCAGATTGCAAAAAACCATGAGCAGAGGATAATGTCCTGCGATTTCAAAAGATTTTTTCTCTGGTAGGCGGTAAAGACATATCTTCTTTTTCTAAAAAAGAAGGGAAAATAGCCACTATAATATGGTAAATATTATTTTCAAGAATATTACTCCTACGATGGACTATTTAGATAAAATACTGAACTAAAGGCAAGAATGAATGAAAGGGGATTACTTGGCAGAAACATGTCTGTGGTTAATTTGGCTTTATGGCCACTTGCAAATTGTGTGTGGAAGATGAACCCTCTTCATTAGAATAAATAAGTGTGCAAGGTAATTCTACAGCTATGGGGAGCATGCTGCTCATTTGGCTACTTTTGGATAATTTTGGTGTCTTTTTCTAAGACAATTTTTAATTTGATGCAATTTCTTCTCTATTCTTGCTGAGGATGTAGGTATGTATTCATGTAGAGCTAGCTCAGCAGGCACACCTTTCCTTATCTTCCAGCTTGCTGATGCTGCTTGGGGCGAGTCAGCAAGACAGCAAAGAAGCAAACTGTGGTTCAGACACCAAGCGAACTGCCACACATGAAGCTCTTGGGAGCTCTTGTCCATGTTTTTATAATGATGTGGAGAGTGAAGCAAGCTAATTTTATTTACAGAACTAACTCTTGATAGTCAAGACTAAGAAGTTTCAAATGCGGTCTTCTTGCATTTGTCTGTTATCTATGCTTAACTTATCATGGTCTCAGTCTTTCAGTCTGCACTGCAACTGTCTTTCATTAATAGCTATGCCCAGTACACAGCCTCAAGCTTTGCAAAACACAGTAAACTGTATTTCCTGCAATTCATGTCAGAGAAAACGTATGAGGAGAGAGACATTTCCCTCATTCTGGCATTTGCATTTTTCCCTTAATGAGAATTATCTGTGTGTATACTTGAAGGGGAAAATTGCAGAGATTAGCAGAAATTTAATCTTAAAAATAAATGACAGGATATAATGACAAGCTCCAATTAGAAACAGGGATATGAAGAATAATTTCTGAATTTTTCATTCACATGAACAAGCAGAAAAAATAGGGGTTGAAAGAAGGGGGAGAAATTTCAGGAAATTCAGGAAATTATCTGCTTTAGAAATGTTGTTGTACATTCTTGCTTTGTAAGATGCAATTGACCATGTAAAACAATTTGTTATGGACATATGGCAGTGGAAGAACAGAAAACCCATGAGAAAAATTCTCTGTGTCACCAAGGGGATTGTTTGAAATGACATAATGTTTAACACCTAAGAAGCCAGGAAGAAAATTAAAGAATTCTGACATAACTGGAAAATCCATCATACTGACCATGCAAAATCATTAACTTTAGTTGCTAACTTGCCAAATAAGTTTCTATATTTCAGGCAAGGTAAAAACCTTTGACTGTCTGGGGCTGTGAGAAGAATATCAAACATAATCAAACAACTCAGAAGACAGCTTTTAAGCTGAACTCAGCTGATAACTCTCTACATATACTTTCTTATCCACCCGAGTTGTGAGATGAAACCCATTGCCTTAAAATTCAGATATGGGAAGGAGCCAGTAGGTAACTAACATGTTGTACTCAACAACTGGAATAATTTAGTAAAACAAAATGTGTTGACAGTTCTCAGGTTCTTCAGTGAAAAGTCCAGTGTTTTGGTTTAACTATTCTTTTGACTGTCAGGCCCAGCCTGGGAGACATTCTACAAAAGAGCTCAGGCTCCATTTTGGCAGCTCCGGTGTGGAGGAATTCCTGGAGGACACCTGACAGATAACCTGGAGGAAGTGGCATCCTAAAGTGCAAGAGCTTTTTGGTAAGTGTTTAAATGTCAAAGTCCTAACACCTTTCGCCAGGCTCGTTATGTTGGCTATATCACAGCAGCTCAGCTGACTTGTATGACTGACATATTTCATTTAGATTTGGTCACGCACCAATATATTTATACACACAGAGATCTACTTCAAGGGTAATCATTGTTATCAAGGATAATAATTACTAATAAAGATAACGAGATGCACTTAAACAGGCATGGACAACTTTAACCCATAACATTTTTTATATACTTGTTCCACAGAAGTTTTTATTTCTTTGCCTTATAGAGATAACTACCCGGATTTACTGCACATTTCAAAGAAATTAACTTAATTGCATTCACTAATTCTTATATATGCTGGCACTATTCATAGGATAGATGAGACACCAGTAGGATTCGAACAAGCTCTATTCTCATTAAATTCAATAAGAAATGGAGCCACCAAACACCTTTGAAAAGGAGTGTAGCAACTCAATCACTAAGGATCTTGTCTCACAGGAACTTATAAAAATAAACCCCATTATGTTATTATTTGAATCCTTCTTTTGCTAGCGCTCACTTAGGACAACGAAGCAATGTTGCTCTTAACTCAGTGCTGCTGTGTTTACTTTCTGCCTCGCAGCATGCGAATGATTATTAAAGTATTTTCAGTTTGTATTGTTGCAACAGAATTTCACTGCAATTTAAACTCCTATGCTAAAAGACAAAAGGAAAATATAATTTGAAGACTATATTAAAGATCAGCTAGGACGTGTTGGCAGAGGCAGAGGGAGCTCCTGATTCCTAGAAGTGAGCTGAACACTTATTTTGTTCTTGGGAAGAACAAAAGGTCATGGTCCTGGTTCCTGAATGAGATTGAACCAACACCTTATATCCTGTTTCAATTCTAAATACAATACAAAGTGTAACTCAAGTGATATGCTAAGTGAGAGTAGCTTGCAACCTACAGATTAAAACCCACAGGTTTTAGAACGGCTAACAACCTAGATAGAGTACACGTTCCTGTTTTTGTAAATTGCATAAAGTAGTTGATCTTATCTTCCTTCGAGTAGCTGGGAAACCTGACTTCAAACACTATTAAACAAGGACTATAAATGAAAAGCCATTAGAACAGACAAATTTTACTTCACCTTTTGATGTTTTTGGAAATACTGCTAATAATCTGCCTAGAGACTTCATAGAAACTGAACTAGCATTTTAAATTATTTTTCAGCTATTTTATTCTACTGAGTCAAGTGCTGAAGTTTCAGAGCTTACAGAGATAACTATGCTGTGTGTTCACTTACAACTGCATACAGCATACAGTTTCCTACCATAATGCTGTCCATGATATGAATTTTCTCTGAAAAGAAAAGTGTTTGTCTCCAGGGATTACAGTTCTTTTAACTGTCAAGAAGTTTAAAATGTTTCCTAGATGAAAGCAGATGTTCACTTACAATTGAGGATGGTTGAATTTTGATGGATTAAAATACGTATTTTTACCATTTTCTGAAAAGAAAAAAAGCAACCCTAGCCTGTGGGTATATACAACTCTGTGAGCATGTGTACACTTTGCATACTGTGCTCTCATTGACAAATCATAGGGTAGAAATCACAAAGTCCATCAGTGGCTTAGTTTTTACAAAAGTTTTAGAAGATTTGGGAAAAAAAACCTTTGAACTCTGAAGTACTGCGATTTATTTTTGTTTTTTATAAAATGTCCATGACATGACACAAAATTAAAAATTGGAGCACTAGCTTATTTTCATAATTTAAATAAATATGACCATGGATTTCTTTCAATTTACTACTCCTTCAGTGGAAGAAGAAGCCACATAAAACACTGTGTCCCTTATGGAAAAGAATGACTGCTCTTCTATACCCTCTTTCAAAACCTTGGGTTTTTTCCTTTGCTAATTTCCATGCTCTTTTGCATTTTAGAGAAGCTTATTTCTTATGATTCATGATACTTAATGCTTAGATTTTATTTTTTAATGGACCAGATCCTATACATAATAGCAAAATTTGTGTGGTTTCACAAACTTGAAACCAACACATAAACTTGAACTAGCTAAGGTTGTGCTAGCACATCTTTTTTAAGTTACTTGGGATGTATTTGTGCCAGGATGTTCTCATGTCAAGTTTATAAAATATCAAACTGCTGCCAAATTTACTGGACTGCAGTTTTTCCCTCCCTAAAAGGCTCTTTATCAAGGGGTACATTGTTCACTGTATTTCTTGATGCTACAGCTTTGCAAGTGTACAAAGGTTCTCTTGTTCTTTGTTATCCTATACATACAATTTTTAAAAGTTTTTTTTAAAATGAGGTGCAGAAAAAGTAGTCTTTATCTTTTATGATCTGTAACTGTTTTTGCATACATGGTTGTATTTTTGTATGTTCAACAAAACTTGCCCCTTTCATTCATGCATATTTTGTTGTCTTACACAAACTTTTCTTGACAGAAATTTTTAAATTCCATTGATCTTTTAAAACTGAAATGAAATTTTTAGAACTTAAACCTTAAAATGGTACAAGAATTAATTCTGCTTAATTCTGATCCCAAAATTCATGTTATGGATGATTCAGACATTGTGAGGTGAAGATTGCACACAAACAAAAATAATTTCTTAATACTGTTTAATTCTGACTTTGAAACCATAGTATCAGCATCCTGCCTCCCAAAAAATTAATAGGTTTTTCTGAAACTTTTCTCATTTTCTTGCATTAGAATATTTATTCTTTTTCTTACTTTTCTCTACCTGTTATCATAAAAATGTTAATAAATCCAACTGTTGTATTTCCAAGATGTATTCAAAAGATGCAACTACCTATTACTTGTGCCAAAATCCTGAACTAACTGGATTTGAAGTTTCAGGCCAAATCAATAATAAAAATAGGCCATAACTTTTTAATGGAGTGTAATCTAAACATTTTTCAATAGAAGAAAAAATCTGTTTCTGGTGAGTAATAACTGTTTCTGGCTTGCATTCATATTTATTTCCTTCCATACAATGTAGCATTTGTTTGGTTGTAAGCTAAATTGTCCTAAGAGAAAGAGAAAATAAAAGCTTGTCTGTCCAGTAAAGACTAAATTTGGTCTCATAAATGAAGATTCTATCTTTAGAGATGTCTTATTCTTTTCAATGTTTTATTAGAAGTGCTAGTCTCTGCACGAGAAGGGCCTCAGCTGATGTTCTCAGCATTTTTCTCATTCTGCTGTAGTTCATCTCTAGGTTGTTATTGTACATGACAAAGATTGCACCTGAGCAGAAAGTGAATAAGCCTTCCCCAGTTGTCAGAGTCCAGAAGTGCAAGGATTACTTCTATGATGTAGTTATTATGGTCATCCAGGCAGGTGAAGTGAGAGATTGGATATGGGAGTAATGTAATTTGACAGCTCTTTTCATCTTAGAAACTTAAGGGAGATGCAGAAGGTCTGGGATGTAATGGTGGAGCCATTCCAGCTTTACTGAAAGTATTGGGAGAGGGAAAATTCAAGGTGACAGATTTAAAAATTGTGTCAATTAACTAGTAGACTTGACACAAAAATCATACGGATGGGAAAACACCTAAAACACTATCATCTCAGGAAGAAGTCATTTTGATGTTTGAAGCAGATACAAATCATCTCAGGAAGAAAAGATTACAATGTTAATTAAGGAGAATGTTTCAAAGCAGAGTTAAACAGAAGAGCAGAAAAGCAAAAGTTGGCATCAGATGACATCACTAGTTGAAGTGAAATTTGACATTCATTACAAATGCTGCTTAAAAATTCAGACTTTTTCAGCCAGAACAGAAACAGAAGTGGCTTATATGAGAACACTTAAAAGCAGAAAACAGAATAGTCTTGGAATAAATGTCTGCAGGGGAATTCTTACCAGGTTTCTAATTTAGAACAAGGAAGAGGTATTGATTCAGGATGCCTGTCAATGTGGTACAACAATAGTTATGGTAGGCCTGAACTATAACTAGCTTAAGAGAGAAATAAAAGACGACAAGGACCACAAAAGAGTTCTAAGAAATGTTTTATCACCAGTTTTGGAAAAATATATTGAATTAGTAGAGAAAACTCATTTCTGCAACAGATTTTCATTAAGATTTGGACAAGAGATTTTTCTTCTCCTTGAATCACTTATCCAGCTTCTGTGGCATTGCAAAATGTGGGTAAGGCTTCTTCCCTGCTCTGAATACTGGCAGGAAAATCCACTGGCCTGTAAAGCCTTTGAGTGCTGGAGTAATGCACCCATATAAAAGCAAGGATGGATGGATGGATGAATGAACAGATAAACAAGTGTGTAGGTGGGTATGTATATTACACAGAAATTGAAAATAATTCAGTAGCCAACTCTGTTTACTAGTAGGTGTTATACGGATGCTTGTAAGCAAAATGAGATGATGTATAATATTGATAGAATATCAAAATATTGAAAGAGTGATACAAGAAGAACTCAACATCACTTAAGGACTGTAACCTGTGAAACCCACTAAGAGCTGTTCTTGATTATTGATAATTGTTTACAATGGGTAACAGGGAGATAGCATTTTGGCATTGTTCCATGTCACCAAGAGGGGCTTCAGCATGTCATTTGGAGAGTATTTTTCTTCTTCAAAGAATTTTGTAAGGGTTAGCTAGTGCTTCCAGCATCCTCAAACCAGGAAGTGGATTATCTGAATTTTAATTTGTCCAGGCAGTAGAGAATGACTTCCTGAGCTGTAGGCTACTTAAACAATAGAATTATCAAGAATGGCATGACCTTTGTTTTGTTTGGTTGGGGTTTTTTTTGTTTGTTTGTTTACAACGTTGGTGTAGGCAGGGTCCAATCTCTACAAGGATTAAAGAAACAAAGGAATAAATACATGCCCTCATGCCTTGGAATTGTCCTCAGCAGTCCTGAGCCAGTGAGATGAAACAGATTATGAGGCTGAATATCATAGTTAGGGGGACTAAGTCCTCGAGAGATAAGGGATTTAGGATTCAGTCTCCTTCTAAGAGTTTCTCTTCTGACTGCTTCTAAGGAATTTCTGCCTCTTGACTTTTGTAGTTCCACCTCTGAGGTTGGTATCCCTCTGCAACATCTTCTCACCTGTGACTTGCAGAGGTTACACAGGCAACACTTTATGAAGTTCAATTGCATTACTCCCAGCACACTGGGTCTTAAATGACTTTTCTGTATGCGGTTCCAGATCACAGTGCTGGACTCTGGGCTAGGTTCGTGGTCTAGGTTATTAATTTTATTGCCTTCCTATCTCCTGTCCTAGAGTATAAGTGGACCAAGAGGTAGTTTTATGTTTTTCAATCACACAATTCATATGTTTTGGTCCATCTAGTTATGTTAGCCCTGCAGCTACTAGTAGTGCTGTTGCTACCTCTAGAAATTCAGCTACTATTACTACTCTTAGTACTAAATATGACAGATCTGAGAATCTAGTTGTAGATTAGACTCAGCAGCCTAGATCCAGCCTTATCAAAAGAAAGTCACAAGTTAAAGTAATAGGAAAGGGAGAGAACATATGTGTGTTTCAAAGGAAAGGTATAATTACAATATAGTAATGAAGATTTAATATAACTGTGGTAATTTTGCATTACCTATTACACACCTACAGTATATATTTGTGTCATCAAGTCTTTTTGCACATTGGCAGCAGTAGCCGTAGAATCATAGAATCATTAAGTTTCAAAAAGATCTTGGAGATAATTGAGTCCAAATACACAAATAGTAAATCAGCGCTGTGTTCACCATTAACCATGATCCCAAGTGCCCCAACTACATGTCTTTTAAATGCCTCTGCTTTCCTGAGCAACGTGTTCCGCTGTTTGACCCCCATTTCAATGAAGACATTTTTCCTCATATCTAATCTAAACCTCCTCTGGCACAACTTGAGGCTGTTTCCTTTCGTCCTGTTACTTGTTACGGGGAGAAGAGAGCAACCCACCCACCTGGCTACAACCCCCTTTCAGACCGCTGTAGAGAGCAAAAAGTTCCCCTTCAGCTTCATTTTCTAGTGTCTAAACATCTCCAGCTCTGTCACCTGCAAATTATAAGGCTGTGCTCTGGTCCTTTCTTCAGCTTCGTTGCCCTTCTCTGGAATGTGCATGGCATTGCCATGTTCTGTCATCAGTGAACTGCTCATCAGTCCATCCCTGTTCTGAAGCAAGGGCCTTCTATTACATTTGGACTGCTGTGTGCTGATATAAAATAGGAATTTGTGGTGAAAATTACATGGTCCAAATGCTTGTCTTTGAATCATTACAGCTCAATGAGGTCTCAAAATATGTCTCCTGTGTACCTCCAGGCAGATAGGATGTGAATATCTGTATTTAAAGCATGGCACTGCAGCCATCTCCTGCTCTCTGATACCATGGCCTCTTGACTAAGCTACAAACAGAGCCTTGCTCTCTGTCTTGGTGCTCTACTCCCCTGTGTTTTGGAAGCTGGATTAAATGAACCTAATTTCCAATATAGCTCAAAGGAGCTAAAAGCCTTGTGAAACCTTCTTTTATTTAGATAATTAGATGTTTTACAAATGGTATTTAAATATACTTGGATTAGGATATTAAGATGGTTTGCTTTAGGTGTCAACATAAAAAACATTGGATTTAACCAGAGGAAAATGTAAAAATTTGTTCATCATTTTGTCACAGGTCGAGGACTTTAGAATTTAATAAAAACAGATTGTTCTGACCTGTTTCAAGTTAAACCAGAGAATTTAAATTATGGTACATACAGAGTGCTTTATTATGGCCTCTGAGTACTCCTCTGTTGTTGGCAGCTCTGTTTCTCTTCTTGAGGCAGAGATAGCTCACCAAAAGTATTCTAGTCCTTCCAGGAGTAGGGCACTTCACATTTCCATTAAAGATTCTTGAAGAAGTGGAAAACTATTGAAACACATTATTAATGCTTTACATTTCAGATTTAGGAACTAATCTCTACTTCTGTTGTTCCTTCTCAGAAGGGAAACCAATACTTATACATCATTCAGAATTTATTGTGGAAAAGTAAACAAAAATGCAATTATTCTGTTTTACCAAAATACAGAAAGTAACTTTGGTGTCCAAAACTATGAAAGGGGTAGAAGAAGAATTATCAAGTACCATTAAAGCTCTTTACAACTTGTACTCTAATAACTGAAATAAAATATAGTATCTTAATATAATTTAAAGACATTTGTCAGAATCCTAAGTCATTTGTGAAATAGGTAAAGGATAAGTGAGGATTACTTAACATGTGTGCCCTTTAGAATATAAATATATCTCTACATGTGAACACATATAGAAGTAAAGAAACCTCTAGAAGTGAGTAAAACACTGCCTGAAAACATATGGTATGTAGCAGTAGGAAATTGTTAGATATCATGAACATGTAAAAGTACTGGGGACTTTTAAATAGGCAGAACACAATTATTTGCTTTGGAGTTCAGCCAGAAAACAGAAGTTAACTCCTCTGCTTTTAAAGCTAAGTGAACATATGTAGGGGTGGCTGTGTGGTAAAAAAGCTTCAGGCTCAGTACGAAGGCCTACCACCTCCGGGAGCCATAGATCAGGGAGATGGGTCACATTATACCATCTCTCTGAGCTCTGTCTAGGTTTATTTTTAACTTGTTGCCAGCATTTTGCAGCACTGGGCACAGACAAAGGGAAAAATCCTGACTATTTGTGACAAAGCATTTTTCCTGATGGGTATCTTGTAGCTACCTTTGGTGACAAGTGGTAGGCTCTAATCCAGGGCTTTGGTGGGGTGGATAGTTTTTAGGGTAAAATTTATTGTAAAATTTCACACTCAGGGTTATGTTATTTACAGGTTACTATTCTGAGTCTTGGGAGATTGGGAAAAGACAGAGGGAAAAAATTGCAAAATGCATTGGAAAATATGCATTGCAAAATGACAAGAATTATTTTGACATTGTAAAGTAAATATTTTTTCTTGATTATGTGTTTCTACTGCCCGTCCTCATTTTGTAAAATGATGTTTCTTTTTCTTTTGATGCTTTTCAAATACTTCTGGCTTGCATTTCAGATTTCACTGGGTGACACGGAAGGAAACAATACTGAGTATGCAATTCCATCAGGTCACATCTTGACCTTCACATTACACATCTTTGGCAGTCAGCAATGTGTCATGATCCTTTCCCACCCTGACATCTGCTCTTACTTCAAAAGATGAAAGCCATCAGGCTTCTAAGAATTGCTATGACTCCCCAGACAAACACTGTTGTACATACTAGTATTTTCCATTTCCACACTTACCACCATTTCCACAGAATGACATGAAAGTTATGTCATTCTGATCAAAAATCCTACTGGTTTGCACTCTGTGGTCCCCTTTCCATGTGATACATAGCTCCATCTTTGGAGACTTGACACAGAACCAACAAAACCCTGTGTAATGTCTGCTCTGCACAATTGTCTTTCATGCCTTATAATCACACTGTCATTTTCATGAAGTACAAAAAATAAAAATACGCATTACATATTTTCTGTAGCTCTCCTTCCTTAATACACTTGGAAAACTTATTTTTAAATACCCAGCCTCTGCTAATTTCTGTTCATTTGGGCATTTCAGGATCATGAGTTTTGCTCCCTGAAAAGAACTTCTGAGGTTTAGAAAACCCGCAGTAAAATGGAATTTTTTTGAATAATAATCCTCTTACCATTCTGCCTTCTTCAGGCCTGATCTCTGACTCTGAAATGAGTCAGGCGTTCCTGTCAGAGGAGCTCCCAGGGCTCACCTCTTCCTTTCATATATTCATGCTTTATGACCTGCTCCTGTCCTTGAAGCTCCACACAGTTGATAACTATGACAGCAGTTGCTTCCACCTGAGGTATGCACAGAAAAGCTGTTTTCTAATAAATATTGCTTCATCCTGCCATGAGTTTGCATTGCAATGAATGTTTCACAACACCAAACTTATTGAACAGACACATTAAAGACAAATTAAAGTTCACTTTTTCTGGACCTGTCTAATTCCCTTTCTTCTGTGTGCAGTGGCTACTTAATATCTGCCCACTGATACTTAACTCCAGTACTAAGTACTGAACCAATATCATAATTTCTAGGTGTGCCTACAACCACAAGCCCTTTTTGTTAGACATCATTTGTTGCCTAACTTCAGGCAGAGCAGTATTTGGCTACCTCTGACAAACCTCTTTGGCTCTGAACAGGGTATCATTTCTACAGCTCTCAGATAATTACCCCATTTTTAGAGGAGATAAAATTTTTACATGCAAAACAGGGTGCTACTTTATTTGCATTTAGAGCCCACAAGAACTTTGCCTTCAAAAGAAACAAAATTTTGTCTATGCATCCAGAGCAGCACTTACTGTATAAAACATCACAAAGTTTTCCTACTCCTTGAAAAAGGAAAAAGGAAAGGGAGAGGAAAAAAAGTGGTTTCCTCAGTGTAACCCTTGGCTCTTGACACTGCCTTAGTCATACCTGGTGGCAAAAAGGGGAATGAGAAATAGATCTAGACTTTTCCAAGTTTTGATGTTTCATTGATAAGCTGACAGAAACAGCTATTGTTGCTCTAAAGAATACACAGTCTGCTGAAAAATCCCTGTTCAGATTCCTCCCCTGGTCCATGGGGTTTGTATCAGGCCTTCAAAAGCAACACATGTAAAAGCTATTGTTGTTTTGGCATCTTACATTGTTTTCCTACTTAGTGCCGAATTTTCAGAAATAAAGGATTAAAGATTAGGAACAAAGCTCAGGAAAAATGGATTGTACAGATGACAGGGATTGCAAATCATGTCAGTGTGTGCCAGAAAGCTCCTTACAGCTCTCACATAAGCTACAGAGATGCAGTCTGAATCTCCAGAAAGCAGACATTCCCTGCCACAATTTTAAAAAGAGGCACTTACCAAGACTACGTATTGTTCAGGCACTGCAAATACTTCTAGCTTTTTCTTGATTTCTAGAAAGATATTTTGCTCATGCTATATTAGAATGACAATGGCATCGAAGTCAAGGCTAAACCCACAGCAGTGTGATGAGCATCCTGTCTGAATGTGGCGTACATGTACAGCCATAGCACAAAGCACCATTTTATCTTTGTACCTCCCCTAGATGTTTGTTGTAATCATCCAGCAATACTATAGAAAACATTAAAAAAAAAAAAGTAGAAAAAACACTTTCAGATTGGGGTATTGCATTAAAAACAAAAAAAAAAACAAGGCAAAAAAACCAAACAAACAAATTAAACCCTTTCTTGTATGTGTTGTACATTTTGTACACATGCACACAAGGAAGCAGGCACAGACACGAGCACCAGACAGGGAATAGATGGTTTGATATTTAATCAGAATGCATCTATTTAGGTATTTGTTTGGTCTGTCTCTGGATTTTTCATTAAAAATATGTGGTTAACAGCAGCCAGCCTGATTTGCATGTGTGTGTGTGTGTCTGATTTGTTCACCGCTATGCCTCCTGTGTCCTACATCTTAATCACATCCAGGCACCCGCCCCATTACATTACCAGAAGGGAAGTGATGGACATCCCTTGACTCTCTTCATGACCCTCTGATAATCCTGTTTCACACACAGGCTCCCTGCTGTATGAAACACAAAAGCTGCCACTGTAGTTCTTTACTTCCAGTCGATATTCTGACAGACTTGATCTAGCAAATTAGTATGCCGTGGTAGGGGCACGACAAAAGACCCTTTTGACACACTCTGAATCGATACAAAGGCCAACAGAGAGCCATTTCACCGTAGTTCTGTTATTTTTCCCCTTTTGATGACCCTTCTTCTTCTTCTTTTTTTTTAGCTTGTATGACCTTGTCAGATTTAAAAACATAATGTTAAAAAAGTCATCCTTGGACAGGAGAAGAAAAATCTAAACATGCAGAAATGTAAGAATACCAATGTAAAATTACAATACAGCTGGATCAGAGGAATAAAGATTTTCTTGTGTGAATTTGTCCTTCAAACTGCTGAAACCCCTACATGAGCCCAATGTCAGAATGTAGAATTAAACACTGTTCTGGCCATGAATGCTATGTTACACCTGTTTATTGTTATTCTTTCTTTAAAAAAAAAAAGGAAACTGGTCAGGATATTAAAAATGTATGTCTTAGTTCTATTTCTTGGTATGAAGAACCTTGTAACAGCATCAAATATTTTATAAAATTGTAGTCACATATACTTAATTTCTAAGTGTTAATGTTTTGAAATTTAAATTAATTTATCCTGATATTTATCATCCTATACAAAGGACAATATATTTCTGTTTGTGCCATTATTATTAAAAAAATTATAAAAAGCCACTTAATTTGTATCTGAAAGTTTATTTGGAGGAATTGCACTTGTTCAAAATTGTGATGTATTCATATAGAAACTAAAGACAAAATTTCATTCTATTTGTAAGCAATTTTCTGCATGTATTTCTCTACCTCTGCAAGAATTATTCATTCAGATTCACAGTAATTTTAATAGGTTTACACCTTTACCAATATAATTCCTTTTATTCTGATCAAATCTTTCTAACAGATTTACATTTCAGTCTTTAGGAAACATACATGAATGAGGATGACAACTATTTATCTCATAATTGATACTTACCTGTTACTATATCCAGGTACAGGTAGGCACAATAGCTTTCCCTTATCATAGTTTTAAAGGTGTAATTATAACATAATAAGACCCAATTCTTGTAATTTACATGCTTTTTTACTGTTCTGAAAGAATGATGTTTCCTCTTTAATGAAAAATAAGCACTCAGATATTCCATATTTTCTTTCTCATAGTAACAAACTAAAACATACCTACTCAAACTCAGTTTCTAAACCTAATCTTTGAATTTTAAGTTTTCAAGCTGAAAGCAAACTTAAGTCAATAAAAAATGAGACATTCCCAGCTTCAACAAGCACTTTACTGTAACTCACAAAGAAACATTTTCCAAAAATACAGGTGCACAAATTACTCGTGGTGTTTGCTGTACAGTATGTACATTTGACCTCTGCCGCACTCCAGCATTTTTCAACACATAAACCTTGTTCTCTCAAATAGAACTACTGTATAAACACAAGAGATAAAACATATTGTGTAAGAAATTCAGGCCACTTCAGACAGCTCAGCTTGATAACAGAGGCAAAATTACACTAGCTGAGCAGTTTTATCTAGCCCAAGATTACCAGACTCAACCCCCTTTGTGAAGCCCAGAAAACGCAGGGTGACATACTGGGTGACACCAGTGGCCCACAAAAAAACTTTTACCTTTTATATCAACTCTGATCCACACCGAGAGACCATTGGGAAACATGTCACATTTCACTGAGATGGAGAACTCTGTCCCAAGAAAAATACAACACAAATTTGTATGAAGCAAGAACAACCCTTAGTCTCATTGTAGTATCCATATGCACATGATCTTTATGAATCCCACGTTTGCAGAGCAAGATGTTGCATTACAACTCCAAGATATTAAGACAGAACACTGCTACTATGTACGGCCCTTACTGACATGTATTAATATTCTCCCATCTAGGAAAAAAAGCCTACAGTATGTGGCAATTATTTTTAAAGAGGTTATGCTAACAGGCTGCAGCATAACTTCATACTGGCAGCAGCAATGGATGTATCTTGCCAATGGGATCCTCCTTTATGTAAGTAAGGTGTTTCTTCTTTTCCCCCATTAGCCAACTAACGCAAATATAATAATCCTCCAGTTTGGTGTACAAAGTGGTGCAGGACAAGTATGTGTCTTAAATAAAACCTCTACCGGTAAAAATTAATGATTACTTTTAAGAATTTTGGGCTGCAGTCATATATGCCTTTTTCAAACCAAGCAAAACCAAGGCTTGTGGGCAGCTCACTCTGAGACTCACCACATGACAGGTTCAGGACAGGAGGCTGCAAAGATCTGGAAGGAGAGAAGGAAGAAAAGCAAAAGGAGGAGGGTTTTCCCTGGCATGATTTCTAGCCACACTCTCTAGTGCACACTTCATTGCATAGAGTTGATAAGGGACCGGCTACCACCACTCCTTTGCTCACTGCTTAACCATCTTCCTCAAAATTCGTCTCTGGTGGGGTATGCTCTCAGGGCAAATCAGGTGCTGTCCTGATTTCCAGATGTGCCATTCCAAATTCTTCCATTAGACATCTTTATTTCTCATTATTACTCATGTTAACCTGCACTGCTGGTGTCCTAAAACTATATTGCTGCCAGGATATTGCGCGATATCTGCCCTAGGCTTGTGCATCCTCATGGGTCATCCTGCCCCAGAGCACTAAAGCCTGGACACATTTTTTCAGCTATCAATTTATACCAAAAAAACCTTTAGCTTTGTATTTGGCAAATTATATCACTTCAAACTCTGCCTCCTCCTCCAGACAGGACAGTGCCACATTTTCTGCCCATAAGATGGGACTAAGTACCTAATCATCCAGAGCACTAAGACAAAAATCCCTGTGAGTCCCATTTGTTTCTCTCTTTCTGACATGCAGTGGGGTAAGTTCTTCCTAGAAAATCAGATGGGTTGGGTACAAAAGGAGCAGCAGTCTTGGATTTTCCTACAAGCTTTTAGGAGAAAAAGAATGCAATAATGTAAAGAGACAGTATCAGGCTCTGGAGGAAGAGGCAATGTCTTTAGTAAGACTAAATCTCATTGTTTTGAAGATTATGTTAAGAGTTTCTGTTTGCGGTAAATACTTCCTGTGTGGTGTATGCAAATTGATAAATGCCTATTCCTTCTTTTTTACAAATGTCAAAAATTCTTCATAAAGGCATAAAATGCAATGGCTAGATCTGTTCAACAGAGATGGATACAGCAATACTATTAATTAAAAATAACCCAGAACCTTTTTCTGAAACTAATCCCAGCTGATGTGGAATAACAAGTCTCTGCAAGGTTCAATCCTCCTGTCCACCAGAAAAGAAAGGTAACATCCATACTGTCTTCTGGGAAAGTTGCCTGTCCATTGCTTCTGTATCAGGGAATTGTTGGCCTGGTTGCAATAGGCCATAAGAGGGACTCTTGCAACACATTGCTAGCACAGATACTGATGAATTCCTATCCCCGTGCCTTCTTAGGCACAGTTTGATGGCACAGACATCAACTTCTGCTCCCACAACTCAGCTGATTCTAGTCTTTTGCACTTCATATAATACTTCCCAGGTGGCTCTCGGTGTCTATTCTTCCATGTTTCAGAATAAAAAAGAGGAAATCTGCTCGGTTAAAAATGCATCTGTAGATTTTACTGTGATTTTACAGGAGTTTCACTTCTCAGCAGCTCCACTCACTTCAGGACAGTCAGTTCTAATTTGTGTTCACTTGAAATCAGAATCAGCCCACTATGCATTGACTAAACCTTCTGCATGAACATCAATTTTTAACTTCTGCCAAGCAAACATAGACTCTATTTTGAAATTTTTCTTCTCTTAGAATAGTCATTGACCTTGGAGCGAGCTTCATCAAGTAAAAATAGAAGGATTCAATGCAGGAAAAGTGAAATCTTTTATTTCATATGCTGGATAAAAGCAATGTGGTGTGCTACTCACCCATATATGTATTTTCGAATTGGTGCTAATTCTTTGTGCTTACTGTTTGTTTCATCGGCTCTTTATTATTACAATTGCCTATCTATATGTGTAAATTGCACTCCTATTTGCCTCTCCTAAGCACATCACAGTTCACCTTTAGCATCATGCCTACAAAAGAGGAAGAAAAATCACACCAACTTAAATCTTTCACTTCTTGTAAGAGTTTTTCCTACAGCTTCAGTAAATGAATCATGATGTTTGTTTTATTCTAATCCAAGAATCTCAAGCAACTGACACAGTGTGTAGCCAGCTAAATGTCAGCCTCTATTGATAGGAACATGTAAACATAATCCAATATTTAAAAAACAAACACTCAAGAACTGGTGTCTTGCTGTACCTCTAGAATCAGCTCCTCAGCTGGCATGAACCCACATGGCGGAAGCACTAAACTCCCATGCATTATGTGTCTGTCTATGAGGATGGCAAAATTCAATTTTCTAATTGACAGTAGACCCAGTGTGCTTCACTAGAGCATGCAGATGAAAGCCTCAGGCTGGAGAGATGAAAGCAGGAAGATGTACGGTCAGAGCATCTTTAAAAAGATAGTGTTTAGTCCCTTCTGCCAATCACTGGGTGCGAGATTTAGGTACAATGAAAGGATGGAATAGAATGACATATAGTAAGGAAAGGAAAGGAAACAGTGATGATTTCTTTACTCAAGGGCTCTTGGCTGATTTTTCATCATTTATGCTTCAGTTGCATCCTTGCCATTACCTAATTGCATCAGACCAGTTTGGATACTGGCTGCAAGACTACATTTCTGACATTATTGCTCTATCCTATAATAAAATGAGAAAATCTCTACCATTCTAGAGAAGCGGTTGCGTTCTACCAAGAAATGCCTGGAGTCAACATGCAATTTTTTCCCTACAGTGAAGAAACCCCATACCATTGAGCTGGCTGAATTTGCACTGATTTGTGCTGTACCTGTGCCAGGCAGCCCATCAAACTCCTCTCGCCACTGAATGGCCACACATAACAGCATCTGAAGGGGACAGCAAACAAAAAGCTTTGTACAAACAACATCTGGGGAAGAAAATTGCAAAACTAAAGATGAATTCAAAGGAAGGAGGAAGATTTCAGGTAAACCTCTCTGGTCAAATTAGATATTTTTTTAAAGGATGAAATGAAAATATATCCTCTCCCTTCACAATATCTTCCTCTCAATTTCTGGCAAACCCTGTCTGCATCCTCCTCTCCATCCAAAAGAGTGAAAACAAATGTGGAACTGACATCCTGCTCATTATATCTTAAAGAATAACAAGAGGGAGAGAAACCAAAGATTTGTTTTCATGCTCTCAAAAACAGAAGAGAAAATAAATAAATAAATAAGTAAATAACCTTGAGACATGTTTCAGGAAAAATAAACAAATCAACGTTCCTTACAGGTCACCTTTGAAAGTTCAGGCTGCCTTCTGTACTGAATTGTTCTTATATTCGCTTACTAATCTCCTCACATATTATAGATTTCACAAGTGACTTGTGATGCTGAATTGCTATAGCTATTTCTACAATTCCCATGTTATTCATTGTTTGCCCGTTTGCTTTACCCAAATTGGAGAGAATGCACTTTTAAAGTAGCTGTCAAAGTGTGACTCATCTGGAAAGTCAGTAATTACTTTTCATAAAGTAATGTGCCAGAACACACAGAACTCATAAGAATTGCACAAGGTATTGGGATACATGAACATAGATTTCTACCTACCACTTTTCACAGTTCAAATAATCATAAAAACCCCTTTAAAGTGTAGAACTAAATGCATAAATTCACCCCTTAATTGCAAAAGGAAAAAATATATTTTTCAGAATATACATATATATTTTTAAAAGGGCTTTCAAGGAAATAATGAAGGAAAAAACCCTACATTTTTAAGCGTATTTTGAAATGTATAATATTAAAACAGTTTCCTAAATGCTTGTCTCCTTTAGTTTCAGAACCAAAACTAAACTGTATGAGAAAAATAACTGATTGTTGATCTTATTTAAAAAAATGAGAATGATTTGAAAAGAGATAACATCAAGAACTGAGAATTAATAGCTTTAGTCCTTATCTTTCATCTAAAGCATTCACTGTTTCCATTTATAACACCTTCTTAGCGCTACAGTTCAACCATAGACCACAAAGCACTAGAGCATTTATCACTAGGGAGATACACAGTCTTGTTTCCAAAAAGAAATAACAAATATATGAGGCTTTTCTTCTTCTCTGTGCCTTTAAACACAACCTTAGTGTAGGGGCGGTAACCCATTCCAATAGTTGATTTTAGAATAGAATAGAAAATATAATACTTGTGTTTACTCTCAAATAAAGTTTCATTATTGACTTGACCCAAAAACCAAACAAATTACATTTTGCCTCAGAGGACTGGCAATGGCAAAGTGGACCTGTTCAGTTACGCTTTTGTTGTGACACGTAATACGCATCACAGGGGGAAGTGTTAATGGGTATTTAAGGGGACATGACAACCCCATTAGCTTCCCTGATAAATCTGCCCTGGAGTAAATGAGTACCCTTGCCATGGAGATTTCATTGCTGAGCACAACAGCAGAAGAGAAGGAAAAAGAAAGTTGTGAACAGGGACAGTATCAGTGAAGGGTATGATAGATCAGAGATTGTGATTGTAAAACGTGGGAAGCCCACTGGAAATTAGCAGCTTTTAATTCTTTACCTTTAAAATGGAACAGATTTTGGCAGTGACATGGTGCCAACTTCTCACCAGTTATGTGAGCATGATTTTCCTGTTTGAAATTTTTCTAATACAGAATCTCTTTTGATAATGTTTGTAAGCATGCAACATTGAAAACCCACAGAATATAACAAATAGTCAAGTAGTTTCCAAAAATGTAATTTTCTTTCATTCATCTCCCCTGTGTTAAATATTTTTAAACAGCGTTATATTTTTTTTGTGTAATTATACAGTTTTAATGATGAAAAGAAGGTGATCTTGCATGCCCATGGGCAGTGTGTCTGTTCATATATCTACACAGATGCTTCTGTTCTTTAAATCTCTGCCTATCACTTGCCTATATTGCTTCTTTTCTTCTTCCGCTCTGTCCTTGAGCAATCAGGTCAATAGCTACAGCCAAACTTGGCAGCTGTTAGAGCAAGATGTCAAATGTTGAAATATATATTCCTCCTGCAATGGCATCATGGCCTGTGGCTAGTCCTTTGTATGGATTCACTGCCAGCACTGTGGCTGCGTTCAGTGCTGACTGCTTGCGGGTGTAGCGCTGCCTGTAGGGTTATATCAAAGTCATACTGTTATGTAGCTGACTATGTGGCTTTTACTCCTTAGATGGCATCATTTTCTGGCACTGGTTTAGCTGCATGATATTTTCTCCCATCCATTTTTATGCTGTTTGCCAAACCATCTCACAACTCCCATCAACATATCTCTTTGAATTAGTCTTGCATTATTCTCTTCTACTAGAGAAAATGTTACTAAGGCTGGTAGTATATAAATGAAACAAGGAGAAAAAAAAAGCTCATTTGTAAAACTCATTTTAAAAAAATGAGTACGTGTACTCCTGAGCTTTAGCCATTGTCTTCAGACAGACCCCTCTATTCCTTTTATTCAAGTATTTTTGACTTTGATGTACAATTAAGCAGACAATCTTGCTTGTTTTAGTCATGCAAAAAAGGCTTATCCATTCAGATTTCTGAACTGAGGTTCACAAAATCTGATCCTCATTTGTTAAACTTCTGCAGCAAAACTATTTTTGAAGTGCCATAAATATCTCCAGAAGCATATTAATCATTATTGACAATAATATTCACAGAAGGCACTGAAATTTTAACTAAAATCTACTTCATTTTTTTTTTGCAGAACCTAAAAAATGATCATGTTAGTTTCCCTCAAAATCTTTCAGCAAAGATGTAAATACAAATAGCACAACTCTGTTCTGAAAAATTTTTCTTTGGAGATGTCTATGTGCCTGGGATGTGTTTGCTGCCTGAAAGCATCAAAGAGTTGGATCAGAGATTCAGAAGAAGAGCAGTCACATGGTGCAGAATGCTACAGCTGGGGTACTTGAAGTACACTAGAGATAGAAGGTGACACTTCTAAAGTAGAAAAAAGGCAGGAAATCTGTAAATGTGTCCAAAGATTTTTTTTTCATTGCTGTCATGCTTGTGAGACATGCATGCATGTAAGTGCAGTAATCCTGTGAGTAGGCCCAAAAATAATTTTTACAAACTTATATTGTCCTTATGTTCTGATGCCAGAGTTTGCTGCTTATCAAGAAAAAAGTTTTTGGGCATGAAATGAAATTACTTTTTCCTCTTTAAGGAACACTTGAAAACTCTATTTTTAGGCTCTATAAACAATAGGAAATGCAGCTAATGCCATAGGCTATACACTGACAGAACATGACATGTAGATGACGTCTCGATTTGATATTAAAAACAGCTCTATTGGTCCCAGTGCTGTAGTTCCTTTCCAGAAAAATACATCTTCATGGAAATTAACATCTTAGAAAGGAATGCAGAAGCAAAATCATGATCTGAAATATTAAACACATAGGGAGTTGAGCTGGTGAGCTGGTTAACATACTTCAATCCAGTCCTCTTATGAGAATTTCTTTCTTAAAAATTATTTCCTTTGAAAAAAAAGTGTCTGCATGCCAAGTAGCTCTCAGTAATGAGACCGTCGGTCACATCAGGAAGATTTGTTATAACATAAGAATTGGATGCATAAATACGGATAATAAATCTGAACACTGGAGTGTAACTTTTGGATAGAATTCTGTAGGCAAACCCTTTCTTCAATATCAGTTCTGAAATAACAGCTCTGAAAACGAAATCTCTCTGTAGATATCTGATCACTCCTCACTCTCTTGGGAAATAAGTTTTCAAAAACTGAGTAAGGAAGGTCCAGCCGACAGCACTCTTCCTTCCCCCGAGCAGGTGTCTGTCTTCTGGGTACATCAGGTATGCAGAACGATTTAGCCTTGCATTCTCTTGCCTCTTGCCATGTCCATATCTCTTAAGAGCCACAAACTACAAGGGAAAAAGGAAGGCTCAATGAAATACTCAGTTGTTATATTTAGAAAATCTTCATTTGTGTGCACAGATATTACCAGGAAATATGATAATCAGAAAGATAAATCAGTAAAGAGAAAGATTGTCAAGTTTGCTTCTATTTTGGTAAAATTCATAGCTCAGTATCCAGAAAATAATTTTTATTACTTGGACATTTTTATCCATGTCAATAATTTGAACCAACAAAAAGCTTTGATGCAGAAAGTTGCATTGTATTCTGCACACTCTAATAAATTCAGACATGTATTCTGTGAATCCTGGTGTATGTACTCCACAATGTTCATAAAACTAGTGCATGTATTTTTTATTTAATTATTTATCTGTATATTTGGTTCTGCTCTGAACTATCAGCATTACCCCTATGGGCAATTTCAGTCAGTCAAAATTTGGCCCTTTGTTTCTTTATTCTCTTAGAGGCCTTTGTGTATCTGTATGCCGAACTTCCTTTATGCATATCATTAATAGGGGAAATAGAGGAAAATAAATGTCCAGCAAATTCATTAAAAATATATTCATTTAACATTGACATGAACTTTAAAACAGCTGATATCAAGTAATTTCCAAATAAAATGCAAAATATACCAGTGAACTATTTCATTCTCTTCTAGAAGTGAAAAATAACATGGGCATTTTTATATTTCATCTCAGAATGGGATCTGACCTAGATTTATCTCCAGAGATGAAAGATCTCCACATTAATCTACTGTTGCTCAAACATGTGGCTTTACATCTATCAAGAGGGGGGCAGCTCATGAAGTTGAACTTCAGCTGCTTATCTTTTGTTCTTCACTAGAGCAGGGCAGTGAAATGATCCCTCTCCTTTCTCATCCCCTCCCCCGAAACAGGAAAAGAAAAGAAAAAGCTTTAATCCTCTCTGGTACAAATTTCCCTAATATTCAATAATCACTCCCTGTCTCCTTCCCTGTGGGAGATGTCTGGTAGCATCTGTGCCAGCATATGTTAGACATCTCTGAGTGGGTCACTACCTCATTTTGTCACCGACTCCTCTATCACCTAGAGAGACAGCAACATCCCTCCACAACACAGTGCTCCACAAGACACAGCACTGTCATGTCTCTCTCAATAACCTTGGTTCAGTACCCTTTAGCCCATTCTCTGTACACTTTAACCCACTAACTGTGGTTAACCCACTCTTAACTGAATCCTTTTCGTAGTGGCATTAATACAAGTGAAAGGAACATAATCATGCGTGTTGCTTTAAAATAAGCCCTCCAATGCTAATTTCAGACCTGTACCTGAGAGGACAGGAAGGAAAAAAATAGATCCTTATAGGTCACTTAATATGCTTTAAATGCTTTGAATAATACAGATGTAATTTGCAAATAGGTGATATTTCAAATCTCACTTGTGATTCATTTCTATGGCAATAGATTTTATTAATGGCTGTGATAAAGTCTGCTTTTTCTTTCCTTAATTCAACAAAATTAGACTGAAACATATAGCTGCATTAGCTCTCAGAAGTTGTCTGAGAGTTGCTTTTCTTTTTCAGTTTTTGGTGCAATGATGTCTTGTAGGACTGTTTTCTGCAGAGGTGCCATTTCTGAAGTGTATACTGAGGTTTTTCCAAGCTAATGACTCTTACATCTGCTCTTCATTTCAGGCCTACCTCTATTTTTTCTGTAATCATGGCTGAACCTCATAAAGTTTCCAAGATAATTTTCCAGAACCTAATCTAAAAATAATATATAAACCCATTTCTAAAGCCTTAAAATAGTTAACCTGTTATTTGGATTAATTTCTCGTTATTTCTGATATTTAACCGATGCAGAATAGGAAAACCTAAAGTATGTTGTTGATGATATGTTATGTCAGAATTTTTTTTTCCCACTGACTTCCTTTTCAAAGGCCTAAAAACTACTAAGTGACAAACCTGTCATAGTTTATGAAAATCAGTTTAATTTTCTGTGTACTTAAATAATAACTAAAACAAAACTAAATAATTGTTGAAGTGTTATCCTCCAGGTTTAGACCCTGATTCAAAGTGAAGTGAAACAAACAGGTGTATCTTGGTCCTCACTTTTAAAGTAGCACTAAGCTAATGTAAAATTTTACTTTTCACCCTAGTCTGAAAAAATGTCAAATAACTTAATAAGGGATTCAACAGTCAGTTCAGCTTTATCACACATAATATTGAAAAGGCTCTCTCTAGGCTGCATTACCTAGAACTGTAATATTATCTAAAATGGAGGTTTCCAGACCTTGAAATATAATTTCCTAATTAGAAAAATGAAACTAAATACACCTCCTCTGAAACCATGCCATATGCTGCTAAAGTTCCATCCACTTCATATGTCATCAGTGCCTCTGCACAAGAGCTAGCCCTTCACTGTCATTTGAGCAAATTATCTGGCAGATAAAGAAATGGTGATCTAGAGAGCTCAGTTCTCTTCTATATGATGATGATGCAGTATGAAATGCCTATCAAATTTTTTGAATCATAAAAACTCCTCTGATGTACTTACAGACATGATAATGATCAAGATATTTTTGAAGGGCATTAGGTTTACCCCATTGGTTTTAAACATAATCAACCATTATTGTAATAAGGGGCATTGTAACACTTTCTTCCTCTCTGAAATCTCCAGATTTACTAAATCTATTTTGGGAGACTACAAATGGCAATTTCATGCACTATTTTTTAAACAGAATCATTCCTACAAGATAGCAAAAAGTGGAATGGAAAGATTGTGCTTGGGTTTTGTGGTATGAGTTCAGATTTATAGAAGGATACTTGTGCCCCATGTGTTTAAAATGTATAATCCTTGCTAATATTCAGACACTGAAGTAGAGCTGAGCTCATGGGTGCCAGACTACTGCTGATTTTAGAAACCTGTGACAATAGGGGTTAATACTGTAAAACCTGGTAGACCTGTATGTGTAGTGGCAGCATGAACAGTGCTGCTGTAATTGCATTTTCTTTCTTTCCTGTTAGATAGAAAAGTAATCAATATCCAAGGAGAAGCTGAATAAGAAATTTTCAATGATTTGTAGTTCTGTTGAACAGGGATGTGACTTTTTTGACTCTTAAGTCAATTGTCTGCCTCAAAATTATTTCTATACTATTTTCTAAAGCATGTATTAAAATTTGTCTGAGAAGGTATTGTCAAGCAAGGGATATTTCATAGTGTTTTCAGGAGCATGTTTGAATAATCATGCTGAATTTCTTTTTGCTACTGAGTACCTTAATAAAGAATCAATACTGCAGCAGGCCTCAGAGGAGTGAATCTCCACATAGTCTTTTGCTTGGTTCAGCTGACACTGGGAATATCATGTAAAGATGTGCACAAGCATTTCAGCCAACTTGTCCTCTTACTGATTAGACCTAGGGACATATTTGATTACAGAATAGATGGGCAACGTGCTTAGCCACCCCTTCTCAATATAATTTGCAATTTTGCTTCACTGTGAAATGTGACTGACAAGTTATTAGGGTTTTGCATTTGAAGGATAAAGTATGAGGTGAAATAAAATAAAAAATTAGAGAAGAAGAATGAAATTCCAGAGATAATATCCTCTCATCTTTACAATTGTAGAGTACTGTGGTTGCAATCATATCTGATGAGAAGAGGTTTTGAGTGAATATATGTTCTGACTGTTGTCATAAATAGATTGGAATTGCTGTTTATCTACAAGATTTTGTTTATGTCTGTGCCCTGCCCGTGTGTAACTTCATACAAACTCCTCAGCTGGAGTACTTGAGGGTAAATTATTGAAAATTAATTTATATAGTTTTAGCTGTACCTTGTCTACTCTACCTTTTCAAACTGTAAATTGATTATTTCTCTACACATATTGGTGTTTATAGCCTAAGAGAGTTGTTTGATCTAAAGGACTAATCAGATAGCAGATGGTGGGGTATCAGTAGATGAAATAGAAAAAATTTTCATTCTACTACTCTTTAAAACATCCTCCTTTTTTCCAAGATTGGTAATACAATGGAACATGGGTCACAACAGGGAAAACAATTTGTGAACAGTATCTCCCCAATGTGGAGATGAATAATTTCACAGGACTTTTCTGTGTTGAATTGTAGAATTGTGTACATACTTACGTAGAAGTACATAAGCCTGCATGAACCTAAAAATATATTCAGATCCTTTATGGACTTTTCCATAAGTAGCAGATCACATTATATTCCAGGTTTCCCTAATAGAGAATTTTCTTTTGCTTCTTTGTTAGAAAACTCTGAATAGTGAGCGTTTCATTTTTTGCCTCATCTTTCAGTGCTTTCTTAAACAATAAAAACAGTGTTCACATATGAAGAAAAAAATATTACTGATTTCCATGTTAAATTTCTGTTAACAATAGCAGCATTCTCTTGGTCACAAATATATTTTCATGATCTATCAGGGCCTTCCAAACTATTTATTCTTTATCTTAAGCATAAATTAGTTAATAAAAATGTATTGCTTAATTTAGGTGTTAGAAAAAGGGCTGAGCATCATGAGTTTTTCCTTTAGCAATATTGTGGTTGTAGATTTCTACACAATATCTGTGTAATATGCTCTGTTTTCAAGATGCTGATTTAGAGCTATATTGTTCACTGCAATTAGCTGAGAAGTAGAAAATCAAGAGCATTCTCATTCCTCACAAGTATTTTATTGAATAATCCACTAACTGAAGAAATATATTGGGTTACATTGAGTACCCACTATATTTGCAAACAAAAAAGGTTTTTCTTTTAATCCCTGAAGAAGATCTCTATTGAAGTTGCAACACTTTTATCATATACTCCAGAAGAGTTTAGAATTTAATTTCCCTCCTACCTCCCACCTGGAAGAAAAAATTTGCCTTTTTTGATTTGTAATCAGAGTACAAAGAGGCACACATTTATTCTGTGTGACAGCATTACTGTTGGCACCACCCTGACGAAGCACCACTTTAGAACTGAGGCCTGGAAGGGAAATATTAATTTTTTTAAAAACTAAGAAAGAAATAAAAGGATTTTTTAATTCAGTACATAACTGCCAAAAAGTGACAAATACTTAAACTAAAATATAAGTTTTTATAGCACGTTAGTCATAATATTAGACAACTGCATGATATTTCTATCATGTCAATGAAAATGTAAAGAAAATATGAAGGTCACAGTATTTAAACACATGATCCCAAATGTCATCAAAGGGGGTGTCCTCCCACTGAAATCAGTGGGAAGGGTCACCTGAACTCACAGACTTAGATTGTGTCTAAAACACACAGCATACGACTAAAACAAATGGTCAGTGAGGACTGGAGGCACCAAAATGTGGCTGTGCAGAAGTGCAGGTTACTTCCAGCGCTTGCTAGGCTTTCCCAGGAATCTCACTGCTAGGTCATCCCCGCACCTCCCTATTCCACATCCCACATCCCACTGCTGCTCACATCCTCATCCTCATTCTCAGCCTCAGCTCAGCTCCCACGCTCACCACTGCAGCCGAAGGCTAGCTGCTCCTGCTCTGTCTACAAACAGACAATTGGTGAGAACATCCCCGTGCCACATCCCTGTGGCCTCCTTGAAATCTCCATAACGCTGGCAAATGCAGAACCCTGCTGTTTCCATGGCAGGATCAGCAGAGCTTTACACCACCTGTGTGTTTCCTGCTGCGGCTCATACTCTGCCTGTGGTAACTACAGAGCACTGCGAGACTCCAGCTCATAAAGGGCTATAAATCTCTGTAAAGTCTATGGATTCAGGCTAATAGTAATTAAAAAGATATGTCCATGTGCAGAAGAAGGTTCAGTTTCTAGAGATTTGAGGTCTGGCTTGATTTTAAGACTGTTTGAAAGCTGAAATTTGAGTGGAGCATCCGCAACACTAGGATGTAGCCATTTTTGATTACCTGTAAATTCCAACCATGAAACAATAAGGCTTTCAGCTTAGCAAATACTGAAAATTTACACTCTACTCACCAGCTTGGAAATGCGTCATATTTTTCTCATTAGGACCATGCTGTTTTGTCGGAGGTGGTTTTCCATTTCTTCTGTCACTCTTAAAACTTCATTGCCATGTTACACTGTGACTCAAGATGACTGATCCAAGAACTAAGAGCAGACCTTGTTACAAAAAAATTATTTCCAATAAATATTGATTTACCCTAAAACTCTCATGATAAGAGAAAGATACTTTTCAGAAGCCATATAACTCAGGAATGAAAGGTAGCTTCTTCCATATTACATCAGGGAATTCAGAGATTCAAAGTACTATTTTCCAGCCAAGTTTGTGGCATTGCGTTCTTATGTGCCCTGCAGACAAAATATTTCAAAGTTCTTCTCTGTGTATATGTGCGTACATATATATGTGTACATGTACAGTTCTGGGTGTTACATGCTTCTTTCTTCTGCATTTTAATGTATGTGCTTATGTGTTTTCACTTAAGCAGCTTTAATTTCTCCATTCAGGGCTGAAACAAAGAGTTTTCTCAGGAATTTCAGTCTTGTCCAAAATGCAGAAAGGTGACAAGAATGGGGTTTTTTTTCTTGTATTCACTAAGTGATAGCAAGGTCATTATCATGTGTAGTTTCTACGTGGGTGCATGCAGAACGTCCATGCAAGCTGAAAGTTAATACACAATGCTAAAGCCGTACTAACTCTGAGTATACATCCTGTAATGGAACATCTTAAACCATGATCATAACCTGGTTAATGGAAACACCCAGAAGGCTGAGAAATGCTCAACAAAAACTGTCACAATTGCCTACATGAAGAACAATTTTTATTTTCTCAAATATGAAACACCACAAAACAAACAAAACAAAACAAGCATAATTCTGCAAACTCACCACACAAGATCTTCCTGGTTAAATGGTTCAATATGACACAGCTTCACTACAGTGTTATTGACAAAACAGTACATTCATCAATAAATATGTCATCTCCTGTGCTCAGTGATTCTACCTTGCCTGTAAACATTCAGTCTCCTGGATGAACATACCTACTGAGGGACTGCATTAATGCTCTACATTCAGAAGATAATCATTAATCATAGGCTGTAAACTTGGCTTAGAAATGCATAACCTCTTACAATTAATAATAAGTGAAGCTTAAAAGTTAGGTTGACTGATGTCATTAAATCATACACATTAAAATTACACTGCCATTACTTCTTTAATTTCTTTATTTGTAATATCACAAAATACAAGCCAGGGGAGCCACCAGTTTTTCTACCAGATCTTCCCAGTCTGAAAGAAACCCAGATGTCAACAAGGTGAAGGGGTAAAATACTTGTAATGATGCTCTGGGAGTGTTTTTCTTGTTTTTCTTCAGTTGCACACAGGTTCTGCAGGAGGACGTGAAGCACTGATTGATGACCAAATTTCTTCATCAGCAGCAGTATGTTTGAAGGAAGAACCTGAGAAATTAGAGGTTTGCAGTCTGGTGAAGGCTTCTCGAGCATATTGTTTTTATGGGAGACACTTGAACTATGGAGCTGACACTGATGACAAAGCAAAGCTTAAAAATTAAGTTCAAACTGGACCTTGTACTTCAAACACAAGCTTCAGATAATTCTTATTTTTGGCTGGATGTCATTGATGGCAGAACAGAGGATGTGGGAACTTCAGTCTCCCAATTAGTAATTCCAAACAGATAATAATGTAACTCAGCTCTCAACTGAAATTTTCCTCATTTCTATGTAGCTAAGTTATATTCATGTATTGGAAATCCAATATGTAGTGAAGTTTATGTGGACTAAAATTAGTTTTCACAAGCACGTCTGACTTATGTAATCCATTTTCATTAATTTTAGGCATGTACATCCCTTTCCTATATAAAAATAAACTGACTTTGAAAAATAGATTTGTGTTTTTGAAAAATACACTGACTATAATTTCCTAATTTTAGCAGGATAGATATTATAATTATAGTTGCTTAATATCTGGAATTTTCTACCTCAGTAATATACATGTATATGCAAACACAAAGAAGTGGAAGTGAGACAGGGAGGGAGGGACAGAGAAAGAGAGAACATATCTTACAATTTTATCAACATGTAGAAACTTGCCACTGCACAGTACTAAGTCAGCATAAGTCTGACCTTGTCTCTAATGTCAAAATTTGTCCCATCATTTTTCTTAGCAAAGGATTGAATTGACTAATGCACTTGTTTCTGGGACAACACTTTTATTTCTTTTGAAAGTATTCATAATGTTGATGGAAGATGACATTGAGGCTCTATAGATGAATTTAAACTTCCTGGAAAAGGTGAATAAGAGCTGATCACGGACATTTCATAAAATTACGTTTCCATTCACAGGGAATGGGTGGAAAATCTATTTTACCTTGCAGAGAAATTCTATTTTTTATATGACTGATTTGAAGTCTGAGTAAGTAGCAATTAGTAAAATCAAAGGTTCTCTGTAAAAAAGAAAAAGGTTGAATTATGAAATGGGAGACCATAATTATCTCCTAATAATTCCCAGTCTTAAAAATATAGCTGGTGATTTAAGATAGTCATATCTTGATACAGGTTTTAATTGGAGACAATTTTAAAAAACCAAAACTAGCATGTCATTATGTTTTGAAAGTTTGATTTTTCTGTACTTGAAGACTCCTTTTCCTTCTCAGAAAAAATCACAGCTTTAAAATGTGCATTGTCTGGACAGAATAAAAGAGACATCAAACAAAAGCCAACCAGGCTCTTCTCTCAGAATACATTGCTAACCAGATGACAGCAATGAAGGAGATTAGGGACTCAGTCAGAAGTCTGCTTACGCATTTTCACGGGTATATTAAAGATGTAAAGAGCATCTTTTTCACAAGTTATTAATATCTGTTGAGCACGTATGTAACCTGCAGTAGAAAATCAGCTGCCACAGGGTTACCTCTCCTCTGACTATGAATCATGGCAGGAAGCACAGAAAGGCTGGGGAAAGACAGCTTTGGCATAGGTAAGGCTAAATAGAGCTTCAAGAACAGGCAATCCCCATTTCAATCCCTTCAGACCTCAGAAAAGAAGCAGGTGTTATTGTTGGCATGGTGGTGACCACACCTTGGTCATTCAGTGGTGCCACTGGCAGTGTGGCTGTAGAATGGGAATTACACATGAGCCCTACGAAATGTGGTGAAGAAGCTGCATGCATGGGCTTGTATGGACATGGGGGGTGTGCGGCAGGGCAGGGAAGCAGATGAGCTGGGAAGAGGTTTACACTTTGTGGCATTTCACCCAATGTCCTTTTGTGCATTTTCAGTGAGGAAACATGTACCGAGCATCCACTTTTCAAACTACAGTTAGCTGTTTCACAGCAAGCCAGAATTTAGAATCCTGTATTTCTCTTTTCCCTCAAACTTATCTTCTGTTTCCCCTCTTGCAGTAAAAGGACTACTTTGTGCAGTAATAATGTTTCTTTTAGAATAACAGCTTGTTTTTTGAGGAGGATTTGAAAATGTAAGACTGGTATGATTTTAGAAGTAAAATTGTCGAGAACTGCATGAGATAAAGGAAGCGATATTAAAAAAAAGAGATGAAAAAATTCAGAAAATTTTCATCTGGAGTAGAAGAACCTGCCTGAGGCTGAGAGTGAGGAAGAAAGAGTTTTCTGTGCTGACATCTTCCAGGATTGGGCCCAAACTTAGCCTACAGCAAATCTTGTCATAAAACTGACTTTGCAAGAGGCGTTTGTTATTCTACTATCTCCAGCAATTGCCTTAGGGTAATTTGAGCATTTCAGCTTCTGGAAAAATAGCTAACATGATATAATATATATTTATTAGCAGGCAAACACTGTAAATTGTTGATATTTCCATGTTTCAAGACAATTGTTAAAAGTGAAACAACAAGGCAGCCTTGTCTTACGTGTGACAGTTTCAGCTCCTGGCACACTAAGCTCTTGTTTGATAAGCTACGTTCATTCCATATTTGTGTAATACCCTGGAAGAAATTAGGTTGCAATGAAGTCCATTTTTGTCACTGCATGTAGCAATGAATATCACACCCAGCAGGGTACAGTGGCACCTGGCTGTCCAGACCCAGTGTAGCACAAAGCCATCTGGGGGTAATTACAACAAGGTATTCTTTAAAGACCAGATGGGACCAAGGAACAGAAGCCCCTACCCCTCCCAGTCATTTACAACATAATTCCTTTCAATGATATACTTAATCCTCCCACCAGCTACGCTTTTCAGCTTGCTGTTGTCACTGTTCCTTTATGTTAATTCACTTGAGAGACACAGAAAGGGAGAGAGAGTGGAGAGTGGAGACCGAGCCACCGGTGCCTCAAGGGGCTAAAAGAAATTATTCATCCTTAAATTGTTTCCACTACACCAAGTACAGTAACAGTTGTTTTTTTTTTTTTTTTAAGAGGGCTGAAATTATCCTAAAGAAGGTCAATGCTATAGCCCTGTGCAACACCAGCTGAGTTTTATTCAGCCACCTGTTAGCTAGGAGTGTTCTGCACATGCTCATGATGCATTTAAACAGTTTAAAGGGTCTTTTTATTGACTGGCAGCCTCCCTGCATTCAGAGTGCTCAAGACATGGCCCTGCTTTGTGATCATATGTGGCACACAGGACTTAATTCAATTATGTTGTAAGCCTATCCAGTTTGTATCAGTGCCCTTTCACTTTTGTGTCATTTGTCTTGTATCTTGTAAAGAGCTGGGTGATTTTTTTTTTTTTTTTTTGGTGGGAAAGGGGTTTGTTTTGTTTTGTTTTGTTTTGAGGTTTTTTTAGGAAAAGGCATGCACTAGAAGAAAATTGCCTTTATTTCGTCATTCAGCTTTGCACTGCAGATGTACAGGCTACACTTTAAGAAAAACACAAAAAAGTATTTTTATTAGTACAAAAGTGGAAAACAAAAGAAGTTTTCTACAATTTTAAAATCAAAGATATACCCATATATTTAATTTTGAAAGAAGGTCGGACAGACAGCCCAGACATATTTCAAACAAGAAACAAATAGAGAGATGACTAAAGAGAGAAAAAGAAGCAAATGTATTTAATAGTTTTAAAATTGCAAACCATAAAGGCCCGGATATTGCTGTCTTTTCTTTAGAAGTGGTTTATTTGTTTTTAAAAAATTGCACATCAAATGACTTCTCAATAGGAGCAAATTTGAATATATTTTGGCCTTGCTTATGTTGCTGTATAGCCCTTGAATTCATAATCAATGTGTGAGTAAACTGCAAATTTTCAAATAAAATGTTTTTAAAATTATACAGCAAGTTATTGCTGTTATTTTCTAAATCTGTATGAATTATTCAAATGAGATAACAAAATGTCTTTTGGTCTTGAGTTACCTAAACGAGACGGTCCTGATGTTCAATGTGATATTATTGTATTCTTTGCTTTCAGTCACTGTTCCACAATTCTGACCCAACATTTCAGAAGGTATGAATCCTGACTTTTCAACAAGCCACCAACCATGTCCTTATGGTAATTTAAAAGAGATTCAAATGAATAAAAATCGGTCTCTCAGGAGAAAGCTGTAATGGAGCAAGCTTTCTGCATACACAGACCAGAAATGCAAACTGAAATAATACTGTGAATACAGTTCCAAGAAGAGTGGTACAGGCAAAAGGGAGATTGAGCTGGTTTTAAAATTTGATTTATAAAGACTAAATTAGTTTTTGCTGGAAGCTGAAATCAATAAAAATATAATGTGCTATGGTGAAATGTACCTTTTACCTTTTTATAATGCCTTTTACATCAAACATTGATGGTGTGAAATCACAGTTATAAAATCCTATCTGTGCTCAAGATGTGTGTGTGGATTCCATCACAGTAATACATAAACATATCTTTGTTAGACTGGGATAAATATTCACTGATATCTCTTCCCTCTCGTTTTTCCACAGAACAAAAGTCAGAGAAAGGGCAGTAGTGCCAAGTTACTTACTAGTCTGCATGGCAAATAGGTATCAGTTGCTGATGTATCAGCCTCAGCACTGAAACACCCTGACCATGAAAGATCTTCATAATATCTTCCCTCCAGTCATTAAAAGAACTTGCCATGACTGGGAACAATTTATATCTTGAATCTGACACTTTTCTGACCATCATTTTCCACAAATGGATTCTTGTTTTGGCCATTTTCTCTCACTAGTCTTAAAGATTTGAGAAAGACTTTGAGAAGATTGCTGAAAAGCTTAACTGAGTTAGGAAGACAGACAAATACACTGGAGAGCACCACCCATTCAGTTTCACTTGGGATCTCTTAGTAGCATACCACAGACATAGACTGCATAGCAGAATTTCTAGTTCCTCATCAAATAATGTACCTTTATAATGGAAAATATAATCTTCCAAAAGGAAGAGCTGGAGTATTTAATTTTTCGCAAAGAATAGAGATAATTACTGGGAAAGAGCTACAGGAAAGTATTTAAAATCTAATTCTACATGTGTGAAGACTCACATGAATCTTGGCATTAGAATGAAACTGATCCTCCCTCTTAGTAGCATACCACAGACATAGACTGCATAGCAGAATTTCTAGTTCCTCATCAAATAATGTACCTTTATAATGGAAAATATAATCTTCCAAAAGGAAGAGCTGGAGTATTTAATTTTTCGCAAAGAATAGAGATAATTACTGGGAAAGAGCTACAGGAAAGTATTTAAAATCTAATTCTACATGTGTGAAGACTCACATGAATCTTGGCATTAGAATGAAGCTGATCCTCCCTCTTCAAAGGTGACTACCATTAAACTTTTAGATTCTGATTTCAGCCTCCCCACTAAGAAAATGTATACCTTTACTTTATAAATTCTTAAATGATACATAGATAAGATGGGCAATCAAGTTGTTCAGAGAGCAATTTAGAATTATTCAAATACCAATACTTGAGGTTTTAACCCAGGTCTTCAGGAAGTCGACTAAAAAAACAAGGACTATGCTGATAACTTCCCACCTTGTTTCCATTCTACCATACCACTTCTCAAATTATGGGTGACTGATTAGGTTATTATAGGTGTTTATGCATATAATTCCCAACAATACCTCTGAACCAGACAGTTCATGTATATGAGTATATTTTTTTCACATTAAAATCATGAGTTCTTGATCACAGTGAACTGCTATATCTCACAAATGCTTACTTTCTAACAAATTGCAAACAATTACAATACACCTTATGTCAAAAATCACAGATAGATATGAAGGATAGACTAATGGAAAAAGCTTCTATCATATTCCCAATCCTTAAAGACTCACAGTAATCACTTGTGCTTATTTACTTAGATGTAAAGATGTGCCAATTGATTTAATTCAAATAAGACTTATACTTGAATCTTATCTAGTCTCCAGCACAACTCAGTTCAGTTTAAAATGCATGCTACTCCAATGTAATCTCTCAATTCTGCATCTACCCTGACATTCACTTCCTCCTTTTTCACATTTTGATTATTTCAGTTTAGTTTCCTATGATCTTTGATTTCCCTAGAAGTGCTTTTGTAAAGCGCAGTGTTGGTGAAAACCTCTAAATTATGTGGCATCTGGAACTTCCACTGACATGGTACTATGAAATTGTGTCCTCTTTGAGATATGCTGCCCTAGCACCATAGGGTGCTAGAAATCCCCTTTTTCACACATCATAGGAAAACTTACTGGGAAAACAGTCATAAAATAATGAAGTGAAAAAATAAGAGTCCACACTATTGAGAAATAAAGTTCAGTTCCATGTAGAAATCTCAACTCTTTATTTTTTTATTTAGGGTAAAGTTGTGCCTAAACACACCCTGAAAGTGACTTTAGAAAAGGTGTTGATACAGACAAGGAGCTTTACCCTTTCTTTCGAGAAGATATGCACATGAAAGATGCTGTGAATCCCTTTTCCTCCATCATCCCTTCCTTCTCTTCTAAGGAAGTAGTGGTTGGTTTTCAACCCCACAAAGCAATGAAATGAAAATTCTTCCATTAATTCCACCAAAGCAGTAGCTCTATCATAGAAGACCACCAAATTTGTCAAGCAAGATTTCCCCTTAGTAAAGCCATGTTGGCTGTTACCAGTCACCTCTTTGTTTTCCATGTGCCTTAGCACAGTTTCCAGGAGAATCTGCTCCACGATCTTGCCAGGCACAGAGATGAGACTGACTGGTCTGTAGTTCCTTGGGTCTTCTGCATCTCCTTTTTAAAAATGGGAGTCATATTCCCTTTTTTGCGGTGACCAAGGACTTCACATGACTGCCATTATTTTAAAAAAAAATGATGGAGAGTGGCTTATCAGCTTCATTTGCCAGCTCCTTCAGGACCAACAGAAAAATATCAGTTCCCATGGACTCGTAAACAGCCGCGGTCCTTAGAATATCTTGTACCACATCCTCTCCCACAGTGGGCGCACGGTCTTCATCCTTCCAGTCCCTGCTTTTGCCTTTTTTGACTTGTGTGACATGGCTGGAGTACTTTTTGTCTGAGGCACAGAACTTGTTAATAACCTCAGCCTTCTCTTTTTAGAGTCTCCAGTTTCCTTCCAGAGCAGGCCACATTTTCCATAGTTTTTCTCCTGCTTGCAATGTGTCTATAGAAGCTTTTTCTCTTATCCTTAATATCTTTGACCAGATTCAGTTTTAACTGAGAATGAGACATGCACAAGCAGACATGCTTTCTGGTTAAAAGTAGATTAAAGAATTAAGCTATTGGGAAATTATAAATAAATAAATAAGGAAAGAAAGAAATGTAATTATTATTAAATACTAAGACAGTACCAGTGGCTGAGGAAGTCTGTGAGACAAGTCTTCAGAAAGACATTCTATGTAAATATCAATATATAAGCTTGTTAGTATTTTCTTAGTTTAATATGGAGAAAATTGCTTTTATTTTCAGTGACTAGACTTGTGATTTTAAGACTTTTCAGAATACCTCAATTTCTCCAGCTTGTTTTCTTTTTATTTTCCTATTTTTTTAGGCTGATGAAATATCTAGCTTTGAAGATGTTAAGCCCAGTATAAAGAAATGTTTTTAGTGTGAGAAGACTTGTGATATTAAAAAGTCATGAAGAAAAACTGAGAAGTCATAAAGACCATAGTTTGTTACAGAGTTAGATCTGACCTGAAACTAAATGGCAAACATGTTCATCTGGGTAGAGGGAAAACCATATAAAGTGGGAAAACCAAGAAGCAGTAAGCCAATACTTTCTTTGTGATGTGTGTGGGGCTCTTTTTACATTGCCTAGTATCTGGAGTTGAATTTAATGTTAGTTTTACTTGGTTAAGTAGATCTTGATCTTAGTGAATCTATCCACATTTTTAGTGCACTGGGTAGTTAAGCTCAATCAAAACTCTAGAAAAAGAGAGGGGGTTATCCAGAACCTGTGAAAACTAATGAAATGACTTCTGAATATTTTTATGAAGACTAAAAAATATATTTCTGTAAATCTCTTTGTTGCTCTACATTCTGTTAGAACACAAAAAGTTTTAGTATTTGATTTCATAATAATGTCTTTTAGTTTGAAATTAAGGTTTTGCTAAGAAAAATATATAGTGAGGAAAAAAATGAGGGATTGCTTAAAGTTGCAATAAATTTATTTCATAAATATCTCCCCAAGAGCCTACTTACATATTTGGACCTTTTTGCTTCTTCTGTTTTACAGTTCCTGAACACAGGTGTCCCTTAATGCAAGATACCTGCGTGGTATCAATGAACTGATATGTCAAAGATATACATCTCCACTGGGGCAAAATGAGCAAGTCTGAAATTCTCAGTGAGTAACACCAAGTCCATTGCTTTGGATAGTAGTTAATTCAGATGAAAATCTAATGTAGAATATAAATATGTCTAATGATGATGACGCAAAATCTACAGTGATCTTTTCCAATCATGAATAAAATAGTGTCTAAGGAAAGTGCAAGGTTCCCAATTTTTGGATATGGATTTAATTTATTTAACAAGCTAAATAAAATTTCTTCTAAAACTAATAAAAAACCATTCACACTGCTGTTGCAGATTACATTAAAAGGATTAGACTAAGTTTCTTAAGAAATGCTGAAGATGGATGCTATTCACGTAATATATAATCCATCAGAAGAAACACTACATATTAAGAAAGGGATTTGTAATGACTGGCTTTACCTTCACGAATGACATGGTCAGTAGAATTACAATCTTTCCCTCTTCTAGGCCATAACTTCTCTTGTGTGACATCTTACTCTATATCAAAGCCTATGCTCTTAACATAGAAGGCAAAGCAAATGTTTTGGGTCTCTTTTCTTCTAGATTTTAAGCACTGCTAAGAACACTATCAAGTGTCTCGGGCAGAAAGAGTGCAGCAATTTCAGTAAATTAAACAGTCCCAGGAAATATTTTCAGATGCTAGAAAATTATCACTAAACACTGCTGAATCACTGGAGAAGTCCCTGGTTTCATCTGTTCTGTGATTAATGCTCTAAGTATAATCTCATCAAATGCACAACACTAGGATCCAGAGTACAGCATTTGTGTATGTAAGCTCTTGATTGTGCACTCTCCCTTGAACACAGTACTTAGTGCTCCTTTTAGATAAAAGATTCTTTAAGAAGAAAAAGCATCTCCATTTAATTGAGATTTCTGGCTACCTATTGCTACTGGAAATAGTTTTCAGAATCCTGGTATCTTTGGTAGAGAAAAATCTAGCTCCCCTCACCACTATCAGGGAAGATTGTGCTTACAGTTACCTCTATGCAGATTTAAATAAAAAACCACTAAATATATTGGAGTTGTGCATATGAATCAAAATTAGAAGGATGACACTTGAACTAAATGCATATTTAGTTTAGGAAAGAGAGAACATAATTAAGAACAATTATGCAATTAAATGCTTGGATTAGGGTTTGGTGTTCCACTATTTAAAAAAAAAAAAACCACAAAGAAAAAACAACAGAACAGTACAGAAAAAATGCTGACTTGTAAAATATATAAACTACTACCTAATAATAGTAAATATCATCTTGGCAAGGGTTGTGTCTGTAAGCCTTCTAGAGCAGTAAATCTTTGGGAAATATGTGAAGGACCAGAGAAGTAGAGCACTCTGTAGAGAACAAACACATTGGGAGCAGGAATAGAGAAAAGACAATAGAAAATAAGGTTATAAGCATATTGACAGTTTTCCCTTTTTTGAGAGTTATACAGTAAGTAGAATTTTAAAAAAAACTAAGGAAACAATTGCCCAAGAATACCTGAGAAAACCTGCATTTTTTACTGCATCTGCATATAAATTGCTTACAGTAGTTTCATTCTGAAATGTCTGGATATGTCAAAAGATAGGAAAAAAACCCCTTGCCAGTGACAGAAGAGCTATCAAAATATCAAAAAGTGGTAGCAACTGCCACCCCAGTTTTTACTGCGGCAATGGTTATAGTTTCCTGATGTGCTCTCAAGGCCCTAGAATTCCCCATATTGATGATATTGATAACAGCACTCTGCAGTCTGCTTGCTCCTGTTCCCTTCTCAGACTGGGGCAGAATCCACACTAAGGTGTAGAAATAAAATAGGTTTTTCTCTGTTTTGCAAAGTCTTTCCTGGCAATCTCATTGCTGCTACAGGAATCCAAGTTGTTCTTGTGGGAGTCACCTCATACTCAAGCAGCCATGACCAATGGTTTGGTACCTCTGCCATCTTCTGCCACATACTGCCTTCTCGGGAGCAGTGGGATTTTGGTCCATGGGTAACATCTGTAAGTCACATTCCACTGTTTCCACATGAGTTTCTGTGTTTATGTTTATTCCATTGGGTAGTTTTCCCTTTGAACCAATTTAAATGGGACCAAAACTGAGCCCAAAATATATTGTTTCTCTGAGAAGATGTGCCAAGGGGAAAAAGAATTGTCACTGACAAAAATAACTCAAGGAAAAAATTTTCCTTAAATTTTATGGATTCTTTGTGAAATATCACCCTTTTCTTTCAGTGTTGAAAACAATGAAATACTATCACCTCTAGCAGCAGAAATTTACATTTCCTGGTGTATTTAAACTCCTTGATTTATGGACTTTCCTCTAAGGTGTTCCTACATACTAGACAGTAGGCCTGATCTTGCAGGCCTTTTTGTTGATGAATACTGTGTTTTCATATATATTTCCATATAATATTCGTATAAAGTAATAGTATGAAAATTCCCTTTAATATCTGTTGTCACTGATGTCCTGGAACCGAGTTAATTTTGCCTCCCTGAGAATCTGGAGGAGTCTCTTATCACATACCATTGTCTCTACAAACCTCCCAAGGTGATCTGTTTGCTCACATTTCTTTTAATTGCTTATTCATCAGTTTATTAGAGAACCTGCTACAAGATAGCTCACGACAGCACGGCCGTGTTCCTGAGCAGTGCGCCACAGAGACAGCTAGCTGGCATTTGAAGAGCTGCCCTGCATCCTGCAATGTAGAGCATGGCATTCACCCTGAATAATTCACACTGCTTTTTTGTCTGAGGAATTTAAAGCATCGCTGAGCTCCCCTCTGCTTCATGCAGATTGCTTGCATTTTGTCCTCTAATTCTCTTAAAGCGTTGAGTATCTTTGTGTTCTGTCATTTGTGGGTTGCAATTTAGAAAAATAAGTATGTGAACCAATATATACAAAATACAATAGCTTCAAAGGCCACAGGAACCAGCTCTTCAAAGTGCAGAGCAGGCCCTTTTCAACTTCAATGGCAATATAAGATGCTCTGAACTTCCCAAACACTTCTGGAGACTAATCCGTTCTTTTCATTGACTTTAACTAAAGAGTCCATCTCTTCTCCATTTACCAAAATTAGGCTTTCTTTAGTTGTTGACATGGGTGTTGTCTACTAAAAATTCACTAGTAATGTTTATGTAGGTATATTCAATATGTGGTTTTGTTTTACTGTTTTCTACATGACACATCTCCTTTCCTGCCTTTCCCCAACTTTCTTTATACTTCATTTGTAATAGTTGAAAATTACATTTTCAAGTCGTTACAAAATTAATAAAAAGAAGAATACTTCTAAATGACATTGTTTATGGAATCCATTAATGCTTGGTAAGGGGACTGTTCAAAAGGTTACTTTAAGTGATAAATATCTAAATCTCTTTTAGGCTTAAAAAATAATGCTTTTTTATGTGTATCTTGCCATGCAGTTTTTCAGTTGTTGCAGGGTTGGTTTTTATTTTTGTTCCAATACCTGCCCCATAAATTTTAAAGCACATCTTGGCCTAAAGGAAAAAAAAAAAGCAAAAGTGCAATCTGGATGCTAGGACACTAGAAAGAAGCAATAAATTATTGCTGTAATGACATGCTAATTAAAATTTTGCTTGTAACTCATGTAAGTGTTTGAAGCCCGGCAAATTTCTCTTTTCATTTGTGAAGTGTGAAGGTAAATTGCCCAGTGACAGTGGGACATCACTAACAAGTACAAATTGAATAACATGCTATCTTGCTCTATTAGTCCTGACTAGCATGTCTGAATTAGATATTCAGCACACTCCTCATTGTAGGCCTGATTGATAAATGCTAAGGAGAATTTGTCAAAACAACAGGGGCTACACCCAGTGGGACATCAATATGCTCCATTTAGTCACCCACCCGGCACTTCCTACATAGGATTGTCACATAAAATTAAGACTAGCCGCTAACCAGCCATCAAGCTTGCAGCAGACACTAGGCAGCCTGTGTTCTGTATGCATATTAGTCACATGCTTAACAATTTGGGCTGTCATGACTGAAGCATGCAGTGACCTCCGGAGCAGAGGTTGAATTTTGCAACTACACTGAGACATCATGCTCAGCTGTTCAAGATTTTAGGCCATTTCCTGCCTGATCTGTGCACAGATGCACTGCCCTAAGCTATAATCTGTGGCCTTGTCCAAATGACAAATGGCACAGCATAGATTATTGCATTATATATTAAGTACTACAAGTCTGTAAATTATAAGTAAACTACTGTTCAGCCTGAATGTCTCCTCCAGCTTTTAGAACACTTTCCTTCATAAAGCCTCTCATGTGCAGTACAAATAAATATTTGGAAAATGAAAACATCAAATTTTAAAGACTGAAATAGACTGTTTTCCCTGCAATTAGCTGCTTGAATATGAAAGAGTTTTGTTCCAGCTGCAATTCAATAAGTTAAGGCTGGACTTGTTTCTCCTCTATTCCCCCCCTTTTCACTGAGAATTATTAGCAAATTAAGGTTTTCTGTGGGCTCTATATGTTGAACAATTTTTGCTAGATAAATGGTTGAGGCCAGCCACTTTACATAGTTCTTTCAGTATGGATTAGACATGCAATATTCAACACTAATAAAAATGAATAAGAAAAATAAACATCATCAGTTCTGAGGGATCTAATTTGTCATTCTATTAAGCTTAGTCTCTGTTTATGTACTGAAGTTCTTGTTTATAAGTGGAACAGCTGTAAAGAGCATAAAAAATAAAGCTGAAAAGAAAGGCATTCACTTTGTTTCTTATTACTGAGCTGCAATATTTCATTGGTCTTAACTGGGCTTTTGTTAGAATATGGTTGTAAGTTTCCTATGTGTAGTTAAGACTCCAATACATGAGTTATGCAATGTCAACAAGCAAATTCTTTGTGCATTAGGATGAAAAGAAGAAAGAATTAAAAACGAGAAAAAGAAGAGAGAGAAAGAGAAAGAGAAAGAAAGAGAAAGAGAGAGAGAGAGAAAGAAAGAAAGAAAAAGAAAGAAAGAAAGGGAGGGAGGAAGGGAGAAAGGGAGGAAGGGAGGAAGGAAGGAAGGGAGGAAGGAAGGAAGGAAGGAACTTTATGTCTTTATGTCTTGTTTCCCAGCTATTGCAACTGAACTGAAGATGAGCTTTCAAGAGACTTTGGCAACTTTTCTTTGTATTATATATAAAAATATAAAAGTTTTATACCCTCCTGCCCATTTTAATTTGTATTTTCACAGGTTTAAAAATTGCTCATAGATCTTTCTGGTATTTAGACTAACACTTTATAACTACATTATGATAAAATTGCATTTTGGAACCTTATAATGGTCTCAACTAAAGTGAATTCTGTTGTATCTGCTGGGTTAACCTAATTGTGGCTCTAAAACCAGATTTGACATGCATTTGGAATGAACCTCCTAACATTAAATAAGTAGGTGGAATCAAGACCCTTGAAGTTTGGTAACTGGGAAGCATCTTGTTTCTTCTTTCTCTGTAATAGCTTGCAGGTCAGTCAATCTCCTTGACCTTATGCACATTGTTGTGGATTATCTGACAACTTGTCATCCCAATCTTTCAGGCCATTTGGAAAGTTCTTTAGTCTAAATAGAAATCACGTCAAAAAATGATTGGTTGTTTTGCTTTTTTTCCCAGTGCCAAATAATATGAAATATTTTAACAGATCTTCTAGAAGATTCACTGAGTTATGAGTTGTTTGCCTTTGGATCATTTAACCAGTGGCAGAAGACACCAAGGTGACAAATACCCATTTAAATATTTTTCTCAAGGATTACATAGTAAAACACTAATATACATCAAAAGGTATGAATTAGAAAAATGGTACTAGAAGATATTCACTTTTCTGTAATATTAAAGCAAATATAAAATTTAGAATATATATACAGAGAATATTAATCTAACATGGTACTAAGAATGTTGACTCCATTCGCTGTTGCCTGACTGCTTTCCTTTCTTTTGGCACCAATTTTCCAGAATTGAAAATCAGTGGGTATTTAGCTCAAATATTGCCTTTTCCTGATGTGATTAGACACTAAATTGGGAGGAGCCATCAAATCCCTCAAGAGCAGAGGACCCCTGCAGAGAGACCTCGATAAATTAGACAGATGGGCAATCACCAGCCACATGAAGTTTAAAGAGGGAAAGTTCTGAATTCTACACCTGGGGTGGGGCAGCCCTGGATGCATGGACAGACTGGGGAAGGAGAGGCTGGAGAGCAGTGCCATGGAAAGGGCCCTGGGGGTCCTGGGCAATGGCAAGTTGGACATGAGCCAGCAGTGCCCTGGCAGCCAGGAGGGCCAGCCCTGTCCTGGGGGGCATCAGGCACAGCATGGCCAGCCGGGCAAGGGAGGGGATTGTCCTGCTCTGCTCTGCTCTGCTCTGCTCTGCTCTGCTCTGTGGTGGCCTCACCTCAAGTGCTGGGGGAGCTTTGGGTTTCACAGTGTAAAAAAGGTATAAAGCCATTTGAGAGTGTCCAAAGGAGGTCAACAAAGAAGGTGAAGAGCCTTGAGGGGAAGCCATATGAGGAGCGGCTGACGTCACTTGGTCAGTTCAGCCTGGAGGAGGCTGAAGGGGAGACCTCATTGCAGTTACAGCTTCTTCATGAGGGGAAGACGAGGAACAGGCACTGTTCTCTGCTCTGCGGTGACAGTGACAGGACCTGATGGAATGGCCTGGAATAGTGTCAGGAGAGATTTAGGTTGGATATCAGGAAAAGGTTCTTCACCCAGAGGGTGGCTGGGCAATGGAACATCTCCCCAGTCGTCACTGCACCAGCCTGACAGAGTTCAAGAAGCATTTAGACAATGGTCTCAGGCATGTGGTATGACCCTTGGGATGCCCTGTGGAGGGCCAGGAGTTGGACTTGATGATCCTGATGGGTCCCCCCTTTTAACTCAGAATATTCTATAACTGCATGAAAAACAAAAATTTTATGCAAGTTTTTTCCTCTTTCGGTTGTTGAACTAAAAGTGGAAAATGAGTAAGAGAACTGGTTTTAGGGTAGATGTAGGATCTAGAACTAGAAAAGAAATGCAAAAGGGTAGTGTAAATCTAAGGTATTTAATTTCAGTGGAATTCCTTGAGATTTACAGTATTGTAAGGAAGAAAATTACCTTACCTTGTCAGAAAGTGCCTTTTCTGTTTGTCTTTTGGTAGTAATCTTTTATTAGATGACATACTGATCCCTAAGCATGCACCAGTTTTCTGGCAATCAGCTATATTCAAGTTAAGTTGCATGTTTTTACCTTTAAAGAGCAAAGTTTTGGCCTGCTCCCTCTGATAAACTCACAATGCAAATGCTATCTAATCTAAGTGAATTAGTAAGTGAATTCTCCAGTGATACCAGACACTGCACAGTGGAGGTGGTAGCAGATAACCTCTAAAGCTAGTATTTAGCTAATGAATTGAAAAGCCCTACACAGACTGTGAAAATAAGATTTGTAAGGCTTCTGCAATCTAGGTATTCAAATATATTTAAGAATGATTCACATTACTGTTACATGTCAGCTGATTCTCTAGTTTAAACTCATTTATAAATTAGTGAGAGACCCATGTGCAGACGAATAAAAATTAAGTTCTACTGTTTTCCACACAGATTCCACAGGAAAAAAGATGGGATCTGAAACAGTGGTTGAATTTTTTTCCCTGAAACACACAAGAACCTGCTTGTATTTGTTGCTGCAAAGGTAAAGAGAGCATACAGGAACCAAATGACCTCAAGTAGATGCTATGAATGAGTGACAGACCTTCTGAAGCATAGAAAGAAGAGACTCTAAGCATGCAAAGCCATCAGGAAAAAAGAATGATTGGGAATTTTTTCTGAGAAATGAGAATTGGGAGTACAAAATGAGGTGTGTATGTGCAGTCTTTCTTACCAGGATCTAGTTCAGCAAACACTGTGTGTTATTTCAAATCACATGAGCAATATATTTACAACCAATGAATAAGGTTTGAGTCCCAGCTATAAACAAAGTCTGTAGGGTAGGCAATAATTCAAAGAAAATACTCCTGGGCTCTGGTTCTGGCTGTTGAGTAGCAGGGGGAAATAATACTAAAAGAAGGTTTCCTACTGAACTTGAAACTAACCTTCTCTTACAGTAATGATGTAAAAATATATGCCATGAGCTCTATACCCAGCATTACACATATGCATGCGTGCAATGCGTGATTTATCTATAAATATTGTCTGCAATGAACAAAGTGTTATTTTTTCTGGAGAAATATACATGGGCATTAGAATGGGAACTGGTGGCTCATGATGGTATAAAGCTGAAATATAAGAGAATGAGGATTTTTCCAGACTAACATGTAAAAAGATACCTCTATAACATGTTAAGCAGGTGATGGAACTACTCACTGAAAAAACCCCAAAAGTAAAACCAAAGGTGTGTTATGAAAGTGAAATCCTTACAGAGGGGAAACAGATAAGCTTGTTTTTAATTGTTTATCATTTTTTGTTCTTGAAGTATGTTAGGAATTAAACCTTTTTGTTTGTTTGTTTTAATTGACATTTTGAATTTTCACAGTTTAATGCTGACTTACATGAAATGGACTTTTGTATGAAAGTATAAATCTAAAAATTGGCTTACTGATCTACCTGCACAGTCATTGAGTCACACTCTGAGAAACACAAAAAGCAAAAGCATTATTTTTCCAAGCTCTACTGGAAAAAGTTACTCAAGCAGTTTCGCCCCATGGGAAGGCTAAAGCTGGTCCATAGTAATGGCAACTCCACTGAAAACAGCAGCCTGCTTACATTGCCTGGGGCAACACACAGCTGATGGATAGTGTAACAGATGAACCTTCTCCTCATCTCCATTCCAATCTCACTCTGTTAATTGTCACCAATATCATCGGTGTCAGTAGCCTAAGCTACTGCACTGAGCCTGTGAGTTCCTCCAGGAGCTCCGGCCCTGCTGTTGCCCCTGGGGTTTGACCTTAGCCTTTGCAATCTGTGGTGGTACCCCAAGCTGGCACCCCCTGCCAGGGCACAGGAAGAGATGATGGAGATGGAGGCTGTGTCTGGGCCCTGGGCTCTGGAGGGTGGCCCACATCTGGCTGATGCATTTGTTGCAGCATGGTGGGAATGCTGTTGCAGCTGATGTGGCATGAAATATGTTATAAATAAGTGATGAGTAATATGCCAATATTACTTTGTGTCTGTCACTTCCCACTAGTGCTATAGATTATTGTGATTGTAGAAGTCAAGCATTCAAAACTTTGGAAATGCAAAAAACTGAAGATGTTCTGTAACCCAAACACAAACTTGTGTATGATACTGCTGTTCCTTGCAGAAACAGGCAGTTTTTATAAAACAAAAGATTTGTGCAGCTCCAGTACAGGCAGGAGGCCCTGTCTGTAGTGTCAGAAGTATCCCCACCGTCCAGCACTTTGTACCATTTAGTGTTCACCATGCAGCTATCTCAGAACAGGGATTCTCTCTTAGATTTCTCTTCAATGATCAGACTTTGGCAGGAAGTATCCACAGACATTAAGGAATAATCATACAAAATCACTTTAGAATGAAATTATTCATATCTTTTCTCAAAGGAGAGAGAATCTGGGACAGAAAAATGTTAATATCACATCACATAATTTTGTTATATCTAGTATAAAAAATTAGGGTCTATATTTTCAGAATGTTCCATATTTTTTACTGCATGGGTGTTTGCATCTCGACAACAACAAAATATTAAGAACTGAATTAGTACAAGATCTAGTTAATACAGTTCATTATCACATCAGATGTAGGTGGTAAGGTAGGCCACATACACAAAATAAATCCCTTTAAAAATATTATTGTTAGTGTAGGTGTTTTCAAAGCAGATGCTATTTTCTTTATGGTCTAGAAAATGGATGAAGATTCAGGATGGTGTGCATGCATGGATTCCTTCTGAAATCCTCAAGAATTGTCACCTTACATCAGATTTAAATAAGCCAAGACACTGTCTATGTTACAAGTGGAGGTAAATTCACAGATCTGCTTGTGACTGTCTTGGTGCAGATATAGATGAGGCTGGAGACACTGATATAGGTTTGTGTTTTCATGTTCCATTTCTTTATGTCCTAGCCTACTGTTTCTGCTTTAGGGACCATCTTCTTGGTTTCCTTATTATCACAGGCTAATTTATTTCACAGCGTCCTCCTCCTCCAGCTGCCAGGGGCCAGCCCTGCTGCCAGCAGAAACAGCATTTTCTCTGCTGTTTTCCTCTCATGGCCCTATTCCCTTCATGCTGTGCCTTGAATGCCGGTGTAGAGCAGAAATCACATGGACAGGAATTTACTCTCAGTTCTGCATCACGCCACTGTTAATGTTTATTCTGGACAGGCAGAACTGATGCCTCTAGAGATCGCTTTCCACTTTGCCAAGTGAAGCAGCTACCACCTGGACCTTAAAATTATGCAAAACTGATGAGTACATATTCATTGAATTCTGAAAAACTCAGCAAGTGTCAAGATCAAAAGAGTCAGAAAGGAAAGAGTCATAACAGAGCAATTATTTTGATAAGGAATATATAATAATTTCCACTTGGAAAGATAACACTAAATTGCAGTTCAAAACTTGAAAAAGTAGAGTAAAAAAATCTCTCTTTGGTAGCAAAGTGTTGTCTAAAGGTGGAGGAGAGTGAACAGAGTGAGCCAGGAAAGATGTGTTTAGCTTCCAGGCATGCCTGTGGAATAAAGAAGTTAAGGAGTAAGAGTGGATAGAGAGAGAGACTGGTGGCTACTGCTGCAGGGAATGCAACAGAACTCTTGTATGAAAAGGCAGGGGATTTTGGCCAGAGTGACTGTGAGGATGGACTGGGGGTCTTCCTCTGGGGACAAATGGCCCAAGAGCAAGAGACAGTGGGAATAAAGAGAGAGGACACAGATGGGGAAGTGGGAGGGGGAAAGCTATCCAGTACAGCTGGGGATTATGATGAACTCTAGTGTTGCATTTAACTTCAGAAGTTTGGTGTTAAAAGAGATAAAATGCTGCAGGATGTTAATGGCCCCTGGGGAGAGAAGGGGGTGTGGGGATGTGAGGAGGAGAATAAATTACCTGTAGATTAGTTTATTAGTAAGAAACATTTCATCTGCCATTTAGAGAATCATGGATTTTTTTTTTTTTTCATACAAGGGTTAAAATTTACATCACTACTGGAGATCTGTTTAAGAGTGTGTACAGGTTAAATACACTGAATCCTCATCCCATACACAGTAAGGCAGCTACAAGTCAAACATAATGACAGTGCTGATTAATTAGGTACTCCTACCCCCAGCACTTGAGAGTGATTTATTGAGACACATCTCTAACCTGATCCATTGTGCTGACTGGATTAATGGAGTGAGCTAGAGAAATTCACTGGCAATGTTAGATACAGAGCAGGAAAGCATTAACCCTTGGAGCTTTCTTATCTAGCCTATTGACAGAATATTAATTATGACCAAACATACATGTCTCACCTAATTATCTCTTGATAACTAAGCATATATTTTTATTCATGCATGATGAAGTTACTGGAGTGAAAATCATTCGCACATAAACATTTTAGGAAAATATGGAGATAATGCTGAATTTACAGGGTCCACTATAAACAGGAGACTATAAATGTCTTCCTTTAATTCTCAACCATTTACTTTAGACTATTAGAACAATTAATGGAGCAAGCAAAAATAAGTTATTTTGGAATATAAATTGGGGCATCATTAGGTTGCATGTATACAAACACTCATGATGCCTTATAAATGCTGTGTTTTTCCTGGACTTGTGTCCAGCGGGCTTATCTTCTGAAACTTGGGCCCATTTCATGCAGTCAAATGACATTCCCTAAAACACACTTATATTCCAGGTTACAGGCTTACTCAGAACTTCGGGCATCAGCTCTTTGTGGTTATAAGTCATAGTGACTGAGTTGTTTTTAATAACTCAGGTATCTGAAACAAGGCAGGTGCGTCCCATAAAGTGGGAAACAGGAGAGCAGTCTCCAGGTGGGAGACTCATGGGCTTCAGAGATTTCTGTCACATCTTCGTGGGGAAGAAGGCTCACCATGTCTCACGCCAGCAGTGAGCAGTGCTGTGAGTGTAGCTTATTCATCTAGTATTGCATATGCTACTTCATACGTGCAAGATGGTATTCTTCAATCATCTCAAATAAATAATAATGGTCCCTGATTCAGTGGACTTTTCACTAATTTGAAGGGTAATTCCATGCAAAAAATCCCCCAAACAAACAAAAAACAAACCCCATAGAGGCAAGAACAAGGAAGAGAGAAATTTCTTAACCATTTGTTTCAGCATTTTCAAAATCAATAACTACTGGTTTTAATTTTGGTTTGACAAGTGGAGTTAGGGAAAATAAAGTAATTTTTTTTCACTTTTTGCCAAATATATATTAAAACCACACAAAGTTTAAAGTTTAAGGATTGAATTAACAAAAAAAAAAAAAAAAGAGGAATTGAAACTATGTTCATTAAAAGCAGAAAGCTACAACTTACTCTCTGATCACTTATAAATTTTGGCTGAACTTTGTATGGACTTTGAGGCAGCTACCCTCCAATGTTGCAGTTTACAGTCTGAGTTCCCCAGGTTTGGTTTGTCCTTGTGGGGATCCTGGCTGGGATCCCTTCTGGCTTGCACATGATGGCTCACAGCAGCAGAAGAAAGGAATAGAACTTCTCAGGTATTGCCCATACAAAGAATGGGAACTTGGTGAAAGTGCAGCACTGGGAACTGGGAGGCATTCTCCCTTCCTGCTGTTTCCACAGGGACAGGGCAGAGGGTCCCTGTGTGGTTTCTAGAGATTTCAGTCACAGACAAACAGAAAAAGTATGTACATACAACTTATCCTGCAGTGTGTGCTCTCATTCAATTTGTGATTCTAAGCCCCTTTAGAAAATGTCAGTTTGCAGTCCTGCTTGCTATTATTTTTGTGTTTTCTTGACACAAGCTCTGCAGTTACACAGAAGAGTCACTAAGTTTACCCAAGGTATATCCCCAGATTCCTCCTGTAACATTAGCATCAACAAGAAAATAAGTCATGATATGCAGTGGGGAGCTCATCTCTCTTCAGGGACAGTTGGTAGATCTTGGCCTCCCAATGCCAGAAGCAGAGACACATCCTGTCACTCGTATTCTGCTTGCACCACGAAAAACAGAGATCGGCAGCACAAGATCAGGTGTTTCTGTTCTGTAGAAGGATATAGGGCATGTGGCTATAAAACCGAAAACCACAGAGTAGAATCACAGAATGTTTTGGGTTGGAAGAAATATTTAAATGTCATCTAGTCCAACTCCCTTCTGATTAACAGGGACACCTTCTGCTAGATCAGGTTGCTCAGAGCCTTGTCCAGCTTGATCCTGAATGTTTTCACAGATGAGGCATCTACACCCTCTCTGGGCAGCCTGTTCTGGTCTTTCACCACCATCTTCATTAAAAATTCATTTTTATATCTAGGTGGAATCTGCCCTCCTTTAGTTTAAAGCCATTTCCCCTTGTCTTGTCTCTAGAGGCCCCACTAATAGGTCTGTCCCCACCTTTCTTACAAGCTTCCTTCAAGTATTGAAAGTTTGCAATAAGGTCTCCCCAAAGCCTTCTCTCCTCCAGGCTGAACAACACCAACTCTCAGCCTGCACTCACAGGAGAGATGTTCCAGCCCTCTGATCATCTTTGTGGCCCTTCTCTGGATTTGCTCCAACAGATCCATGACTTTCAACATCCCTCCTCCTATTCTCTCCCTTACTTATCTCTTTTATTCCAAGCATCTACAATGCAATTGCTTTGTCTCAGGGGAATAAATTATTCCATCACAAAGTCTGTGGGGGTTTTTTTTTTCCACCAAGATTTGCATCTAAGGTAGATTTTTTTACTATAATTTGATCATCTCTACTTCATTCAATATAAATTTTTTGTGAAAATAGTGTGGACATATTCTGGTCATCAACCCAGAAATTCTAGCTCTATAAAGTCACAGACTATGTCATATTTGACCACAGACCTTTCTTTATATAGCCTGAGGTTTCTCTCCCCAGGAATTTACTATGAGCACAATGAAGGAGAACAGAAGACCACCCAGAATACTGCAACTTCTTGCTGTTTTATGACCTGGGAGAAAATAATTCCATTCCTCCCCTTGTCTTCTCTATATAAATATTTCACATGAAGTCAGGACTTAATTAATACTTTTATTTTGTATTTCTATACTTTTTTAACTGGCCCTTTTGTAAGGTCTTTCTAGGCATATGGGCCAAGGACAACCTATAATCAGAATTATAGATTTAAATTATCTCTTAGAAATGCAAGACCTTCCCAAGACAGATGAAATTCAGTTAAAGTGACCAGGACCTCACCATTGTTTTAGCCTTTTGCCCTCAGGAAACTGAAGAAAATAAAAAAAAGTTTTCCAGACTGGGAAATCACCCCTGTCACCCCATGACTGAACCATCTGCCAGGCAGAGGAAGGGGACCATGAGATACGGGAGCAATCTCTGCAGAAATGGCCTTGCCCTGACATCTGGCAGGGCAGACTGAATTTCTCTTGATGCAAAACTCTTAAAACATCTAGTGACCAGGTGTGAGGCAAAAGATGGATGTTCAGTAAGAAGTGCTTAATTAGAATGCAAAGGTTTAGTAACAAAAGTGATTTATTTTCCTTTTTATCAGTCTGTGTGCTCTGGACAGCATGACAATAAGGGACATTCAAGGAGCTGAGCATCAGGACACTTTTTCATTTAAAACAGTCACTGGGATTCATAATTTAGCTGCCTGAGACAATTCTGTGCTGTAAATAATTATATCAGCCAGAGAATATGAAACAGCTACAAGAAAAACAGAACATAGGGAAACATATATCAGTTTTGAGTACAAAGAGAAGATTCAGGTTAGACATTAGGGGCTGGTACAGAGGAATGGCTAAATCGTCTCACAGGGTCCCTTTTTTCAATTTATTTTTTATTTATCCTATGAATATTTTTATATTTGTTTGCCTTTGTTGAGGGTTTATTTTTTTGGTTTTTGGGGTTTTTTTTGTTTGTTTGGGTTTTTTTGTTTGTTTTGAGGATTTTTTCTGTTGTTGTTTTTTTGTTTGGGATTTTACTCTTGTTTTTCCCACAATAATAAGTGTCGATTTGGTGGGGAGAGAGGGAGAAAGACAAAAATTTCTTGTTTAAATTATTTTGTCTCCTCAATATCAATATTGAATTATTCATAATAGGAATGGAAAAGGAAGAAAAGTAAAGGAACAAAAAATATCAAGGTTCAAGCTGTGTCATTGTGTGCAAAATCCTCTCTAACAATAACGCTAAAGGTAGGAAAAATTTTGGTGGGAATACTGCAAGGAGAAGGGTTCCCTGCTCTGTGTCACATACTTATTCCCTAAGCAGTGTTAGAATTCAGACTGAAATGGAATACAACTCTGTTCTACTATAGCAATACTTACAGACTAAAAGGAAAAATAATTTCAGAATACTTATGGTAATATATATTTTTATATATATATATATATATACATATATATATATATATGGGTCTGTGTCTGTGTGTATATCTGTGCTTATTAATATTACCTATTTATTATAAATATGGTATAGTGCATCAATCACACAAGTAATTAAGTAGGATGCAAAGTTTACATTCTAAGGCAGAACTCTTCATTTGGTGCCTACATTCAGTTCCCCTCACTCATAAATAATTGATACCTTGAGAATATTTTATACTGAGAAAATTCAGTTTCCAAGAAAAAAAAAAAAATTCTGTTTCTGCAGATCATCTTTTTGTTCCTTATCTCACAGTTGTACATTTTATTGTGGTTACATTAGCTAGTAACTGGTGTGATTTTTGGCCCAGACAGAGGTATGAGAGATTGGGATCTTCAGCCTGAGTGAGCTGTGCAGTCGCATGTGACGGGGACTAATTGGTGACCAGCTGCATAGGGCAGGGAAGCAGAAAGTCGATAGATGGAAGGGATAGAGCACATACATCCCCTCTGTGATTGCATTTAGGGTGGGAGTTAGCATCAGAAACATAGAAGCAGGGGCCATTCAATTATTTAGGGCATCAGAGATGTCTGCAGAAAGTGGGATATCTGACGCAGGACGTAGTGGGGACGGCACCCTTACAGAACGACACCTGGAGCCCAGGTGGTACACACCAAGAATTCCAGATGAGGCTAGAAACCTGAGTTAAGTGAATGAATTGGTCCTTTAAGGTAATTTACTGGCACTATATATACATATATATGTACATACACATGTATATATATTGTCAGTAAATATATGTGTATGTATTATATGTGTATGTATGTGTATGCACATAAATGCATATGAGTAGAGGTTGGAAAAAATTCAAGATATGGTTGTAGGACTTTGCATGGGTGCTGGGGCAGGGTTTCCCAGTTGTATAACTCATGCTGCAGGCTGGCAGGTGGGAAACATGCAACAACAATGTTTTTGCATGGGTGCACTGTTCCTACCTGAATGGATTGCAAACATAATGCATTTGTGAGCCACGATGAGAGTTCCAACATAGTAAAAATAAAGCACTTCAGAGAAAATAGAAGCTAAGATGAACTGAGGGCCAATTTTCTGTAGAGAGAAGAGAACATTTTGTATCTGACTGAAAAGGTAGAGCATGGGCACAAACCCAAGCATTTTTAGCTTGCTGCATATAAATTATTTTGTATTAACTGTATGCATGCACACATTTTCCCCACAGAAGATGATTGGTAGGTTGCCCTTTTTCCATGGACTGAGAAACTATTCCTTGTAACTTCAGTTTGCTGAATTAAAAGACTATGCACATAGGTGATATTGCAGAATAATGAAAAAATGTACAACCTATGCATGACTGTAATGGCTGACAATGGAGAATGCACAACTGAGATTGTCCTGAGATATCTTGACTGACCCAAAATCTCAGTCTGTTGGAAATCAGCGGTATGTAAATCCAAACTAATAATATTTTGCTTGGAAGAAACTTTTCCATGGAGTGAAAGTCCATTTTCCATAACTGGCCTGATTTTCCTGTACTCTGCAAATAATGATTTCTAGTTTTGATGACTTCCTGAATTTCAGTTATTTCTGTAAATAAAAATTCTGTGTAATAAGTTTTCTTCCTCTGTGAAAAAATTTGCTGCATCGCTTTAGAAAATTGAAGCAACCAGTATGTTTTTATAAGAAGTTAATACTGTGCTCAGGTTTAAACACATGCTACAATTTGCTGTGTTCCTTTTAGAAAAGCACTTGTTTTCCAGAGTTGAATAGGACTTGGGCTCTTATGTTGTTTCCTGAATTGGAGTCTTTCTGAGATTTGTTCAATCAAATGCAAAATCTTTATTCATGCCTCTATAAAACACATCAGTTTTAAAGCAAAAATGAGCCACTAGAGCAACACAGTCCAACCAACTCTGTAATAAACCAAAGAACTCACCCAGATATGCCGATGTAAGGTAAAACATATTATATAAACTGATAGATTAAAAGAAGTAAAGTACTTATGCAGCTGAAGAAGCAGAATCTCATTTTAACATGATACATTAGGGCAATACAATATTGATATAAAACACAAACCATATATGTAACTCTTACTCAAGTAGCAAGGCGTTTTCAAACAGTGGATACTAATAATTCCTGGCTAAATGGAATCTCTTTGCACTTTTTAAGCATTAGGGAAGGAAAGAACAGAGAATGATGTAGCCTAAAAGTCTTTAGTGAAGAGATTTCCTTCCAGATGCTACTGCAACTTGCTTTGGGGATCAAAAAATTCCCAAGTGGTGCACCATTATTTGATGAGCACTTCTTTTTTCTTCAGATTCTTCTTGAGTACTCTGTATGCATTGTTACAGGATGAGATCAGCTTCCAGTTGTGCAATTAGGAATGTGAATAACATCTGCCACATTTGGTTTGTTCACTCATGTGAACACCCAAGGGAGTGAAATACATAGAGGACTGCTTTGTTTTGAGAAGGGGCAAGGTAACATATTTTATAATTTTATCTCTCCACTAGCTGAGGTTATATGCTTATATTAGAGGAGGCAGGATGAATAAACATACTTTGAACCTGATGAGAAAATAAAACAGCTCATGAGAATCTCTGCTCTTGAAGGTTTTTTATGACAACCTCAAATCAGTCCCCTTCATCACCATTTAATGAGAAAAAATGAAAACCTTTTTGAATGGGTAGGCAATTTGTCCTAGTGCCAGTACCACCTGTTTGGTACATATTGCTTTTTTTTGGTTCTGTGCTGTAAAAGCCTTGTGGTTCCATAAAGAGATAAAAATGAGGGAGGTAATGAGTTGAAGTTATAGACAAGAAATTCAGAGCTATTACCAATAATGGCACTCTATGCCCTTTCCACAGAGTCAACGAACAGGTTAAAGAGAAGTTGCATTCCATCAGGATCCATAGCTTTTCAAATAGTGCCAGACCTTCCATTGTTTCAGAAAAACATCAAGAGGCAAGCAGGATTACTCTACTGGAATATGCATCCTTCATATGCAATAATTAATGGAGAAGAAAAAAATGAAGAAGGGAAAGGTATTCCCACATGAGGCTAGCTGAACATTCCTTTTTTATATTTTTTTCTAACCAGTAAGAGCGTTCCAGCTTCTAGTAACTTTTTGTCTATACACACTGTCATTGTCACTTAAAAATATTGATCAAATAAGTCCTAACTTTTTACTGGAAAATCTTTTCAATACTTCATCTCATTTCCAATTACACTGACTCAGTTATGAAAGCACAACACTCAGATCTAAGCAAAGACATCAACCTCTGACAACACGTAAAGCTTTAGAAGTACCTTTTCTTCTTGACCAGTGCAGCGACAGCTTTCAGAGGTCCACCCTCAGTACAGGACACAGCAAGACTTGAAGGCTGTGTGCACTTCTTCTCTGGATGGATTATGATGTGCAAATATGATTCCATAATAAAATAAAAAACGTTTGTGTGAGTTCTAACTGTTGTCTACCATTTTCATGACAGTCTTCTCTGTGCAGGAAGAATTTAAATGTCTTTTATCAAAGGTTGTTTTGGGATTTTTGGGGTTTTTGTGGGGTTTTTTAGTGTTTTTGGGGTTTTCGTGGGGTTTTGTTTGTTTGTTTGTTCATTTGCTTTTTCTTTTTTTTAAAAAATGTATGTATATATATGTGTGTGTATATATATATATATATATATATATATATATATATGTTCATAATACATCAGTTAATGATATCATCAAAGCTTTCCCCTGCAATGATATTTTATTCTGCAATGCTGAGCCCTACCTTTTAGTTTTAGGCTACTTGATTTCACTTGATGTGCTCTCTAGCCTTTCAAGTTTATTTGTATTGGGCAAGAAGCCAATGGTGTTAATGCATGGAAACCAGGTAGCTGTCAGGACTATTGCAGCAGCATATCTAATTTTGTTGTATTAAAGCTGTCACAAAACATTAAGTAAGAGATTATATAAAGTATGTCTAGGGCAAATAGTTTATAATGTAATAAACTAATAAAATTTTGAACAAGTTAAAACATGATCGCGTTTATGGGTTTTTTTCCCCCTTTTTTTTCCTGCCTTGCCCATGTTATTCCCCATTCTTTTCTAAATCATTGCTGAAAATCCAAATGGAGTTGTGAACACATGTCTGTCTGTCTATCTATTTATACATATTTAAAGTTTTTTTTCCAGTAATGCCACAAAGATCCTTTATGCATTTCTGTTCCCCTGGTTATCTTTTTAATGTTCCTGGGGAAGAAAATAACTCTGACAACCTCAGTGCTCTTTGTCAGCAGTGAAGTTTTAATCCTGCTTAGCTCTTCCAGATGTTACAGCAATACAATAAAATCACAAATGGAGATATTTCTTTGGCCCTAGAGTGGCACAAATACATTTTTAGCTCCATTTTATGAATAAAATATTCATCAGTAATAGAGTGTTATGCCATGTCCATTTCAGAAAATAGAAGCTACAGGAAACAGCGCATTCTGTCTGAAGAGATGAGGAAATGGAAAGTGGTGACTGGATAGCAAAGATGGCACTGCTGTACAGAGTCCCTAAGACATCTCTAGAGGTAACAATTCTCCATGGAGAAAAAAAAAAATCAAGATTTAGAATAAGTAATTGCAGAAGTATCTATATGAGAGCATAAAACAAGATATCAGTAAATTTACCTACACTATTTAGCTGTTTTGCCTTGGTTTTTGAATGGATCTTACCTCTTGGTCATTCACATCTCCCATATATTCCTTCATCTGCAAGAGGTCTGGAGTGAAGGTTAAAGAAAAAATCCACCAAGATACCATACATTTGCACCTCGCGGTCTGGTCCAGTGCTTCGCCATTGAAAATAAAGATACTCTCAGTGCAGAAGGTGTTTCACAACACTCATGTCTCTCCCGATTGCTACTCCCTCCATCTTAATGAACTAACACAGGCTTAGACAATGTGAATACTTTCTTTCCTCTGACAAAAACAAGGATCAAGTGATAAAGAGATTGCTCCAGACTCAGTGCTGTTGTGTTTTGCTCTTGAATTGAACATGTGGATTTAGCCTGACTAACCATGATATTAGGGTCGAAGACATATGGTGGAACACGAAAGGACAGCTATCCACACAGTTCAGTGGGACAATGTTCGCATGAAAGACCCCAACTGTGGTAGTACTGCAGATCTTTCAAGGGACTTTCTACCCTTCACTGTTCTCTGAAAGGCTTTCTCTGCAAATTTCTGCTAACCCTCAGAGTTATTGTTAATGAAAATAGCTTTGTTCTTTCCCTGATTCACTGGCACTTTCTTCCCTGGTTCTCTTATATTTGATTACAAAAAGGAGGGAAGGTTGTGATGTTACTTCTTACAATGAGGGGGTTGGAATGTTTTTTTTTTCCTGTCATGTAAACTATGATTGATAGATAATAATTAAATTAAAAAAAAAAAAACACGCTAGCTACCACTTTTTGCCTGAACATTGAGACTGACAATGTCAGTTGCATGTGCTGGGAAAGAATGGAGACTAATAAAATGTTGAAAGATAAGCTAAAGAATAACTGATTTTGAGTCAGACTCTCTTCATTGAAAAGATTTTGGAAGCCAGGAAAGAGAGGTGAGGGAAGGGGGGAGGGAGAGGGGATGGATTTTCCCTCCTTCATCCTTCCTTCAGTTCCCTGATAGCAGTATTGACTGAGAGGCAACAGCTCACAACGGAGGAGTGGTGATCAGCTGTAATTTGCCCTAATTCTTCCTGTGTCAAAGAAGTGAGACAACCCAGGCTGCCAAAATGTGGCCCTAGAGCTCCCCATAAAAAGTCCAGCTGGAAACCTTGTAACGTAAAGTTGGGCTCTAAAAGGTGAAGAAGATGCAGGATGAGTATCAGGTGGGGATTTCTGACGTGTAGCTAATGCACTGCAATTTCAGTCCCATTAGACTTTGCACAACTGTGGCTCCAAGTTGCTCATACAGTCAGTAATGTAAAGCTATGAAACCAGATAATCAGAAAAGAGATAGTAAAAATAGGTATCTGTAGAAATTTGGTCACCTGCAACATTTTTAAACAAGACTTTTTAAGATCATTAGTAGTCTAAAGCAGCTTAATTCAACCTATGCACATGGACCCATTAAAAGTGCAGAATTGAGAGCATTCATGGCTAGACTTAGTTTCTCTTGCAGAATTCCTGGGGAAACCCAGAATCACTTTAATGTACCTACATTGTTCCTATAATAGTCTCCCAATGATGTTATTTAGGCAAAAATTAATTACATGTGTATATTTATTTTTAACTATTTTTTACCCAAACACTTAATAGACACTAGATATCTGGAAATTGTGTCTATAGACTTGAAAAACATACTCAGCTGTACTAATTTAGTAGAATTGTTGGCTTTTGAACTGAATGCAGTAAAAGAAAACTGCTTCTGATAATGTAGATTTCAGAAATTAGACACATGAAAGTGTCTAACAAAGCCACGACAAGCCTAGTATAAGGAATCATCCTATCCTGCTGCTGAAAGAGTTAACAAGTAATTTGGCATACCACTGGGAAGTAATTTCTCCTATTTGAGTGGGGCTGGAGCTAACATTCAACCTTGAAAAAATATTTCATTCAAAATACTGCTCACAGACTTTTTTATTTAAAGGAATTCATAAACCGTAGCAAAGCTATTTCAGCAGAAATATTGCAAGGGAAAAAGGGACTTTTCATCCTGCATTCCCTGCCATTGTTGAGATTCTTTACATTTTACTATCAAGAAAACTACATAAGTACTAGCCTTGTTTAAAAGAAGAGGACTCAGTGAGTATTATATGAGACTCTTGACAGTTTGTTTCCTTCAGGTACCATGATTTTACATTTGAATTTGACCCAAGTGATGTGCTGAGAAGTGTTCAGCTGATAAAAAAGAGTCTTCTGTGAAACTGTCATATTTTTGGCTCATTTTAATAGGCAGTGGTTTCATGTCAAAGAGACACTTCACATTTGTTACAATTGGCAGCATTGTTATTTTTTTTTAGGAAGCTATAAAGCCCTGATTGGAGCTGCAGCAAGCTTGTCACCAGAGACTCAGACTCAAGCTCTTTCAGTTGTACAAGCCCTCTGCAATTTGCTTGGCAGGAAACTGGCATGAAAATTGTGCCACTGAACTAACAAGAAAGAAAAACTCCTTGCAGCTGGTGGAATTCTGGACACCCTCATGTTAACTGTTCAGGCTGAGACCACTGCCTGACCTTCATTGCTTTATATGCAGTTTTTAGCTTGATCTCGGAAATCTGGTTTCTGCAATTGTGTTGTTTGCCTTCTGGTTGCCCTTTTATAGTACATTTTTTCTTTGTTACTGGCTATATTCAAGCAAATTCAAAGTGTGGGAGTAGTAGAAAAATATGTGTCCATAAATATAATGAAAATCGATGTAAATAGAGGAAAGCCTGTGCCTGGCAGCAGGCTGTGTGCCAAATGTCACAGCGGTGCTGGCAGCTAGTCAGCCAGCACAAGGCTTGGGATCGGGCTGTGGCACTGCTGCCCGTGGGTGAGGGCATAGGGGAGGAGAAAGGAGCTGCTGTGGTTTGGGGGGAGCAGAAGGGATTTGGGGGACACACACTAGGAATTCAGGCTCTGTTAATTGCGCTGCTGCCCAACAACTTCACCTAGGCTTAAATGTATTATAGTAGAAGGAAGAGACATGCTGTAATAAAAGGAACATGAAAACAGAAATATTTTGGGTACAGTAGAAATGCGGGGGGGGAACCACTCAAATCTCTATTTCTAGGATAGTGTGCTCAATTAAAAACAAAAGAGAAACAAAATGAAGGTTATTATTTTCTTTTGAAGCTTGGTGCCTTTATGCTATAGTTTGATTTGCTGTGTGAGTAGTGAGCAATAAGACAGGTAATTATTTTAAGAGAAAAATATTAATTTGTATTACAAATAATTCCTATACATGAGTATTATTTCTAAAAGAGTGTTTCAAAATCTCATGGGTAAAACTCAATCTGAACCTATCCTTACTAATACAAAATATGAAATATGAACAATAAAAATTAAAAAAAGGTATAAAATATAAAATTAAATATAAATATGAAATAATATAAAATATAAAATATGAAATAATATAAAATATAAAATATAAAATACAAAATACTACTGTGAAGCAAAAAAGGGTTTCCTCTATAAAAATACAGGGGCATGAAATGCACTGAGATGACAGAGATAAAAACCTGCACAGGCAACACACTTGAATAGCCTGATGTTAACAACTATCCCTTGCAAACCCTTTTCCTGCAGAGTCATTGCCTCCCATGGAGGCTGTTTGGGCACATCACTCAGGCAGAATCATTGCAGTTCACTGACACTTGGCAAGACAGGAGGCACTAGTTGGATGGCGAGAATTTACCTCCACTGCAGCATTTAGAAAGGACATGCCTGCAGTCTTCTTGAATGCTTAACTAAGACACTTGGCAGCTCGTTAGAAAACAAAACTATGACCCCAACAATCTTTCCACCATTCTCTCTGATGACAGAGGTAAAATTTCACTAAGCTCAGAAGTTATAGCTGTGAATTTCAAGACATGAATATAAACATTTGCCAGAACTCTGAAGCTGGTGTTTCCATGCATAAATGGCTACCATACACGCTGTGACGGCAACACATTACAAAAAATTTTCCTGTTCCTTAAAAAAATTAAGATATTTTAATGCTAATATAAGCCATAGATTTTCTTAATATTTAATGTTAAATGCTATTAGTAGGTTGTTAGGATCACATACATATCTGCATGAAATCACTAGGAGACTTTTCATTATCTTCCAGGATGAGATGATGAACTGCTGAAAGAGGAGGAAAGAGTTGTTATGGATCTCAAATTTCACACGCATTAAAAAAAAAGGAAAAAAGGAAAAAAAAATCCAAGCATCAAATATGTAAAAAACCTAAAGAAAAGTTAGTAGGTTGGCTGATTTTCTGGTCTGATAACACTTCTATAAGCTTTATTGTGAGCTTTAATGTAATTGATTTCAGGATTTGCAGGTTACAAATCATAAAATGTTGGGAGATTTTTCCTTTTGTTTTTAAACATCACATGACTTAGTTTTCATTGGAGAGATAGCTGTTTCATTTTTAAAGTCCTAAACACTGCAAATGGGTGTTTTAATCGTATTCAAATGTTTTGAAAGTCCTAATTCTCACTAATTGCTGAGCAAATGGTATGTAGTGAAATGAAGAATGGGTGTTAAAATAAAATGGTTTATAATACCTGGCACAATTCCCAGAAATCAAGCCATTTCACATCCTTGATGCACTGACAAATATGTTTTTGTTTTTTTCCTCAGCCAGTGTAAACAAACATTGTGGTGGTGGCTGGGGGGAAGGCGGAAGGTCTTAGGGTCGGGCTGGCTTTGTCCTTGTCTACAGCACATCTCTACCCCCTTGCTACTCCCAAACGCTTCTGCAGATCTGATTTCCCACATTGCTGCAGCGTAAAGGAAGTTTAAAAGGGCTGCGCGTATACTTCATAGGAAGGTAATAAGGCATTGCAAGACTAACTTCACACTTCGCTCGTCTGTCAAGGGGGTCTCCCCTTCCCAACAATACCCCAATGTTTTGGTAGGCAGGCTCCAGCCCACTTAGCCAGCGAGGAGGCACGGGTGGAATGCCAGGTATGTCTACAGAGCAAAGTAGTGCAGGCAGCCTGACGCCAGGAGAGAATAGGCAGGTACCTATTGAGTTACAGGATTTCTACAAATCTAATCCACGTGTAATGTGAGACTTATTACAGAGTCAGCCTCTGCCAGGGCTGTGAAAAGTCTGGGGTTATGAACAGCCCCAGAAACAATGATCCCAGTTAACTCATTGCGACCCAACATTGGTTGACCAAAACTAGTGTCTCTTGGCCTTGTAATTAATTTCTTAAACTGTGATTACAAGCTGTATCTTATCAAGTGTTTAATAGTAAATGCCAGAAATTACTGATGAAACTGGGTGACATTATGTCTACTACAACACTGCATGTTACTGAGGAAGTTAATATTTATTGACCAAAATGTATAATATATGCAAATTAAGCAGGAGCATTTAACGTGGGAAGCATTTTGATACACCCATTCTCAGCAGATAATAATACAAAGAGGAGGAAAAAAGTCAAATGTTGTTGCAATTAAAAGACTCCTTGTTGATTTTTTTGGCATATTGGAAACAAGCTGCAGCAATTAAAAGTGACTGTATGGTACAAATCTGCAAAGTTCTTCAGTCACTTTTACTTTAAATGAGGAACTTGATAACCCATTTGTCTGCTCATTAGACTTCTTTTTAGTCATGCACCTCTGATATTCTCAGTTAATAATCTTTCTCTCATATTATATCTTACCTGACTTTGTCAAATAGTGAAGAAGAATCCCTCACAATCAATTAATATTTAATTTGGGTGCCTTTGACCACTAAAAATAAAATTATTTTACGTTGTTAAGGATTAAGGTTAAGGAATGCTCACATTTCTAGAAACGATCTGCAGTTGTTCAGATTATATTTGAAAGCCAGAAAGTCAGAAATTGTAATAAACACTGTTGAATCCACACTCAGAGTTGCACCTTGCAACAGACTGTTGATTCTGTTCCTTCCCTCAGGCTGTTTAATAGCTACATGACACCTTTAGAGAAGGTCAACTGCTATGGGGTCTGATATTATCAGTTCATCACTGATACCCATTTGGCTATTTATTGACACATATATTTTACTCTAGCAACCAAAAACAAACAAGACTTTGGAAGAATAGTAGCCCAGTCATCATAGAAGTTAAAAATTGGTTCAGGCTACATTAGGAATTCTTATTTTGCCCAATTAGTAACCATTTTGTGATTTTATAAAGTTACAACTTTAGAGATAATTTTTTATGGTAAATAAGATTTCTCCTTGATACTAGAATTGCAATGTAGAAACACTTTGCTGCTTTTTACATTGAATATGAATATGGAGAATATATTTTATATTTTATATATTTGACCCAAGTGATGTGGAAAGATTGTGTCTCTTAATTTTAATGTCTTACATAATTTGAGAATATCCTGTATCTAAAATTGGAAGAGGTGGACAGAACATAAGGTTTTCAAGATGTCTAATGATAAAATCTGAACCATAAAAATTGCTTTAACTATCTGGGAGCCTTACAAGGACACTGTCTTGGGCCAGAGCAAAAAAAAGAGATTAAAATCTGCAAAAGTAAACACTGCAGTGTCATGTTTTGAACACTAGATCCCAGCATGGATACAATCACGAGTCATTGTTTGAAGTTTGAAGGAGGCAAATATCTCCTAATGGGTTTCACAGGAGCTGCCATGGTGGGGAGGATGCCATGTAAACCAGCCAGTAGGAAAATATTAAGGATGTGTACCTACTAAATGCCTGTGTAGGATAAATCTTTGCTTAGACTAGCTGGACAACCCACTTTTTCTGTACAGCCTGGCACAAATGTTTTACAGCAATTTTCCCACCTTTTTAAAAAGACGGAATCTCTCCATTCGGCTTTTTTGGACCTACCATGAAAACTAAAGATTTTAAAACCATCCCTCACAAGTAGAAACCTCAATGACCTTTGACTGTAGGCAGTGACAACCAAAACCTGAAGAGAATATGACATTCTGGAAAATCATATCCACTTGCTTACATACAATTCCAGTATTTCACCTATCTAACCTAGCAAAAATAAAGCCATTTATTTCCTACTGAGAAAAAAAAAAGTAATGAAAGTTCAAAAAATTGTTTTTTCTTGATTTTACATGGTAGTTGCAAATGCTTACATATTCACTTTCTTAAAATTTACTACACCACATGTCATCAGAAAGTTTTAACCTCATTTTCTGAATATTTGGACAAAAGTTTGATGCTTAACATTTAGGTGGTTACATGAGGTCTCAGCTTGTTCTAGTGCTCTCTACTCCTCCTTTCAAGACTTATCCCTGCTTAGCCTGTGTGGTAGGTAAAAAGACATTGTTAATCAATGCTTACATTGTGTAGTCTCCTTAGAAATAACATTCAAAACCTGGAAAACTGTGAATGTACAGGGTAATTTACAGTAATCTTCTCAGTATTACGGACACTTTTGATAGGAATGATATGCATCTGAAAACATAGCAACTTTTAAGACAGTCTTCCTGAAGCTATAAGCACATTAAATCAATGAGAGTGTAAGTTGTCTTAAAAAAAAAACAAACCAAAAAACAGTAAGATGGAGAATTTCAGCAACCTCACTTAGTAGGTTCCACCAAATGTTACAAAATGCTATTACATGTGGTGGATTTAAGCAATTTTTCCTTTCCCTTATTTGATGGATGGTATTTTGGGGTTTGTTTCAGGGTTGGGATATGTTTGTGTGGTCTGTCTGTTGGAGACTGAACTTATAATATCTTCATATTGACTTAGCATCAGGTTTTTAAATTTAGGTATAGTTACACTAACAGTAACACGTGAGTAAATGTATTTAGATAGCTAGCTTCCTTCCTTCCTCCCTATTAGTCATATGTGCAACTGTTCATAAAAAGTGCCCATGCTAATCATTCAACTTTAGTATCCCAAAACATATGCAAAACAGAATTCTTTAAAAATTGTAAAAACGTATACTTTTTAGGTCACACTCTTGAAAATACTAAAAGTACTGTCTTCATATGTACATTTAAATTGTTCTAGTTCTGTTCTAAATTTAATTTGTGTGTGAGATGAGATTATTTCCTTTTTTTAAATGGGTCTCAATCAACGAAATTTAAAATCTTGGGTGTATTTTTCTATGCTTCTTCCAAAAGGACAAATGTCTTGCATATTAATTCCCAACCCAAAACATACTCTTTCCTGAAAGTCTTTGGAAACTTTTAGATATGTACAAGGCAATCCATAAATAACTGATTTAAATATTATTTAAAACACACGTGAGAAATTTGTCTTGGTGACTGTATTATATACTATTGATGGTGCATTCCTTGGAAGAGATGCATGATTTTCAGGTCACTGAAGCCCTGGTGAAAACAAGAGAAGGCCAAGCATCCCCATGTTGGTGAGCTGAAGCTGCTGATTTACTATGAAGTAGAACTGCTGAAAATGAAAGCTGTGTTAGGGTAGTTACCAGACCTGTGTCACAGCTGACCAATTTTTTTGTGCTTTCCAGAAAAAAATGAAGTTAATATATCCATGTAAAATATTCGAACTGAACGCTGGTAAGAAGCTAGGAATTTTGCTGCTGATTTTCTTCCTTTCAGTCTTTAGAGGTTGTTGAAACATAGCTAAGAAACGTGAGCAATTTTTACGGTCACTGATAACTTTTTGCAGAAATGTCTGCACATCACTAGAAGATGTTTAGATGCCTGAAATACAGAAGATAGAAAAACTTTTGCAAGTTAAATACATGTTTCTTATTTCCCACATTCACCCTGCATTTACAAATGTAAGGGGTGAGTTAATCATTTGCAATGCTGACAGCTACCTGGAAAATCTTTTCCCAATAATTTCCTCAATTCCTCACCAATGTTCCTCGAGGCCAAACCTCGGGCCCTACTTTGGACACCATTTGAAAACCAACTTCCACAAACCAGCTGGTTCTGCAGTCATCTCTGCTGCTTAGAATGTTCTGGGCTCAGGCTTGGAAGAATGGAGCTCTGGTCATGTGTGACACAGCTGATGCTCAGTCAGAGTTGGAGGCAGAGTCCTCTGGAAACTGTTCCAGGTCAGTTGGCAAAATGTGTTGCCTCCAGCTCTGCTTTCTGGTGTTCAGGGGACGTCTCCACGGAAGCCTGGTGGAATATGTGGGTGGAGAACTAATTCATTTTTGTGAGCAGTCTTTGGCTTACCTGGCTTTAACCATGCAACCATGCACAGTAGCTAATCTTTAGTGTCTTGATTTACAAGTCTGTTTTTGTTAATGGTTTTTTCTGCATTACTCTTGGCAAAAGTTTAGGCTCCCAGGGAGTTTCTCTCCCAGCAGTGAAACTAAAGACTGAGGACTGGTGCCAATGTTCACAAAAGTAAGTTGTTCTGTTTTGTGTGATTCTATGAAGTTGCTTTTGAAAGTCCTGGGAAATGTGTATTTTCTACAATATGCTATTCATGGCTTTAATTAAAACCCAAAAACCACTCTCCTGAAAAGTTATTTTCAGTCACAAATTCTAAAACAATGGCAGAACGTGGTAGAGCTGGCTATGAATTTCTTTAAAGTAGATTGTTTATAGGCGCAGAAGAGCTGTGTTGCTTGGGAGTCTGTGCTGGTCTTTGGCCATGTTATACTGGGAACAGGTTCTATGACCGAAAAGGAAAGTTACAAGGCACTGCCTCTTACTTTTGAAAGACTGTTGGAGCTCCTCACTGCTTTGGACATGTGTGCTGGTTTTGACTGGGGTAAAGTTAATTCTCTTGACAGTAGCTGGTATGGGGCTGTGTTTTGGATTTATGCTGGAAACAGTGTTGATAACACGGGGATGCTTTAGTTACTGCTGAGCAGCGCTTACACAGTGTCAAGGCCCTTTCCTCTCCTCACCCCACCCCAGATGCGAGAAGGCTGGGACTGCATGGGAAGCTGGAACAGGACCCAGCCAGGACAACTGACTCCAGCAGACATCAGGGACATTTCATATCATATGGCAACACGGTCAGTATATAAATCTGGGGAAAGAAGCAGCAAGGGAAGGAGGACGTTTGGAGTGACGGCATTTGTCTTCCCAAGTCTCCCTTCTTGCATAGTGGTGCTCTGAGTTCCTGGAGATGGCTGAACACCTGCCTGCTGATGGTAAGTGGTGAATTAATTCCTTGTTTCGCTTTGCTTACGTGTGTGACTTTTGCTTTCCCTATTTAACTGTCTGTATCTCAACCCATGAGTTCTTTCACTTTTACTCTCTCTGCCACCCCACTGGTGAGCAAGTGACTGAATGGCTCTGTGGTGCTTAGTCACCAGCTGGTAGCACAAGTTCTTAGAACTCAAAAATGGTCTCCACTTGGTCTGAGCAACACTCTGATAGGTCTGTCTTCTTCAACTCATCCCATAAACAGCAACCAAGCCTTCTTCTACCCCAGACCCAATATGGGCCTTCTGCAGTTGTGGTCTCTCTCCAGGGGAGCAGGAGGGTCTATGTTACATATCCATCACATGCCTTGCTTGTAGGGTGGTGCTGGGATTGTATTTCCGCTCTCTGGAGGACCAACAGGTGCCAGGTGTACTCTTCTCGAGAAGCAAATACCTAATCCGTCCTTTTGCGTATGTTTGGCTTCCTGCACACTCGACCATTCGTGGCTGCTTCATATCTTCTGCTACTTTTTACCAGCTTTGCTTTGCAACTGCTATCGCTCAGCTTTCTTGCAGGCAGAGACTATGACAGGATCAAATGATTCAAGGAACTGAGGAGCTCAGCAGAATGCCTTTCCCTCAGTCTAGTTGTGCCATCTCTTAACCCTGGCCATTTTGCACAGATCCCAAGTCAGCTAATGCTCAGCTGTCGTGTCAGGAGTGCTGCCACCTGCCCAGTCCTGGCATCCCAAGCTGATGAGTGTCACCAATTGCCTCTGGCATAAATGAATGGGCTATCTCTCAAATTATAAGCCTGGAAAACAGCTTATGTGTCTTAATGGAATCCTAAAGATGGGCATTTTAAATTAGATCTCCAAACTCAGCTTGATGAGTAGTAATGTTTGCAAATATTTAAGTGAAGACCCAGCATTATCCAGTCCTGAATACAAAGAAAGGCAAATTAATTGTTGTCATCATCACTGCCCAGCATTTAGAAGGGTAGCATTTCTACTGCTTAGCCAACAGGAAAGCTTATTTCAGGGAAGTTGTGATCACCACTCAGCAAACCTGCTTTAGGAGTGTGTGAAGGTATTGGCAGGCTCCCAGAATACTTCCAGCAAGTGTTAAGAGCAGACACTCACTACAGAGAGGCAAATGGAAAAGGCTAACATAAAACAATATCAGCACATGAACTGTGAGAAGGAAGTTTCTTGTTTATAAAGGTTAGTTGCAGTTATCTTTCCAGGAGTGTAAAGGTTGTAGAAAGTCTAACAGCTCAAAACCTGAAATGTTTTATTAATTTATTTACTTGATCATCCATACAGCTGAATTTGGCCTGATTTGCAGCCTGAATTACAGCTTGATTTGCAGCAAGAGGGAAAGGCCATGAGTGAAATAGACATCTTTTTTTATTGGAAATAATGATAACTGTTAGGAAACTGTGGAAATAATGCTTCAGGCCTAGCACTGAGATCTGCTTTTATAGTTAACTAAATAATTAATTTTGACTCATATAGATTGCTTCATTTCCAGACACAATTTAAAACTATGCAACAATATGACTTGGAAGCACTTGCAAATTAGTGCTCCCATTTTTAATTTACATGTACAATGTCAAAAAATAAACCTGCTGTGTCTTTGCCTTGCTTCTTCTGTTCACCCTTTCACTGACCTAAACAGAACAGTTCCTCCACATGTGAGATAATAAATTTTGAGGCAATTTTGACGCCATGTCTGTTCTGAAGCGTATAACATCTTTTCTTTGGGTGAGAGAAACGTTTTGGAAAGACAAAGCTACATTCTTTAGTGAAAAGTAAACTAACACACTTTGTTTCATTGGGAAATACACTAATAAATTTATTATTTCCTGTGTTTATTCATTACATTAATGTTGCTACCACGTTTTTAAAATTCTGGTAACTAGCAGAATGCTTGTGATACAGAAATATTTGAATTAATTTGTACAGTAATATTCATAGCAATGGTAGCAACCCTGATATTCTTAGAACTTCTTTTACCATTATATTTTTCAGATAAAACTCACTCTGAATAAAACACGTACCTTGTGAGGTCTATGTTATTTCTTAGAAAGATGATTTTTTCCTTGGTTTGAGTTTTTATGCTTTCAAATGGAGGAGAAGCAAACAAAAAAATACAGGAAAAAAAAAGGTTTTTAATGATGAATATTCATTAATGGAAACAGTTTATCCTGTTATGCATACATCTGATCAGTCATATAATCTAAAAGATTTTATGTGATATGTATTTTTTTCTTTCCTATGTCTGTTGCAAACAAAGCTTTTGAAGAACTTAACATTTGACCTGAATTATTGCAACTGGAACTAACTGGGCACAGTATATAAGGTTCTAGGTTATATAAAGGGCCTTTACATTCATTTATAGAATTTTACAAACGTAATCCAGATGGGGATGTGGACCAGCATATTTGTGCTGTTGACATAAGTAAACAAATACCTGCTTAGGCTCTGCAGCAGGGGAAAAGCCGTGCCTCAGACTCTCATTTTTGCTATGTACTGGAACAGACTGATACCTAGGAAGAGTCTGGGCAGGAGAGACAGTGGCTTTGCTGGCTCCAGCCCATCCTTCCTGCTTCAGGCAAAAGGCCCAGCTGCTCCAGGAGCTCTCTGTCACACCTCCATCTCTGCCTGGCAGCACTGGCCCAACCTCGGCTGTAAAGTTGAAACCCCACGTTTCCCACCTGCGGAACTGAATTCAGTTTTTTCTCATAGATTTTTCAGGCATCCCTGACTGTGGCAAGAGCTTGGACCATTGTTTGTTTGGGTTGTCTGGTATGTACCTGAATTTAAACATTTTTGTCTCCTAAATAACAGGCTTTAAGACAAATACTTGGAACAAATGTTCGAGCGTTGGCTGCATCTTTCTGTTTCTTTTCAGGGGAAAAAAACAGTATTTCTGTGTAGCTGAGGTTGCACTATTACATTTAAAAATAATCATGTTACAAACCGAGTGAGGCACTTTTACTATGAAATATCTGGGGAGTATAAAAAAGAGAAACTAGTCTTATGTTTTAGGCACATTTATAATTGTACATGCACTTAATTGCTGTTGTGAGTGCTCCATTTTTCCCACTTGCACATACTGATGGGCCCACAGCTCTGGCTCTGGCTGCTCAGTGGAGAGGAGAACTAAAAAGCATCTGCCCTATATTTTAGCTTTTATTCAAAGATGTTTCTTACCAGTGATGTCGGAAAAAGCTGGAACTTAAGAAGGAAGCAGCTTTTGTCTGTCTGCACTGCTTGCCCAAGGGAAACTCATGACATACTCTAAATGAACAGGAGGTACAGTAATCCCAAAATGCTGTCTGATTTCCCTGGCCTAATAAAGTAAGCTTTCCTACACATCCTGGCATAATGACTTCTGCTCAGACCATAAGGAGTCTTTGCATTACTGCTTGGTCTTCCTACGTTCCAGTAGTTAAAATGTCAAAGATTGCTCTAGGTTAAAAAATATATTCTTTTAAGAACGAACGTCTTTTACTTTTGCCATTAAGATAGAGTTTTGTCATACTGTATCATGTTGGGTCTCATGACAGGCCTCATTTTACCCAATTCACAGAGAAAAGAAAATCTGCTTCGAGTGTAGATGTAATGCATCTGGTTCAAGTGAAACCATATTATCCTTTTAAATTCAGAGGTTTAGTCCAAACCTAATGTATTGGCCCAGGCAGCCACTGTCCCAGACTGGGGGGATGCCTCTCTCCTCCCAGGACTAGTGATTCTGGGATCAATCTCTAGACCATTTGTGATTCAGATGTGATCAGGAAAACATGTTTTCACCATCAGCATTTATTTATAGACATGGAGTAAGCACCTCCATAAGGGAAATGCAGCTGCAGCATGTTCATTGGCATCCAGCAGCCAGTCAGCTTTCTGAATGGAACTTTACATATTCAGTGAGTTTGCTTTTGGCAGGCTTATGTCATCATAGAGTCATAGAATGGTTTGGTTTGCAAGGGACAGATCAAAATTAACACTTTGACATACCAAACAGAGGAACATGCACATGCATGTTCCTTTCTTGACTTGTGTGGAAGTAAAGGCAGTCTCAAACGTTCAGATGAAGTTTTAATACCTTTATTTTCCCGTGCCTCAACTAAACAGCCAACTTTCTTTAACTAATTTCCAATTTCAATATGAACAAAACTGTGTTACTCGCTGGGGATTTTGATTTTTAATTGTTAAAAAATAACATCTAAAGTAACACGAGCTTTCCCAACAGGAGTACTGCTAGACCATACTGAACAAGTTTTTGAAGAAAACTAACTTTTCAGGAATTGTGTAAATTGAAACTTTATGTTGTACCTTTATAATTAAACTGGTATGACTTGATGGCCTTCTGAATTTAAATCTGTACATTTTGATCAGTACATGTCTTTTTGTGAAAGAACTATTCTAATATGAAGATATGAGGTTTTTCTTTTTAACCAATATCACTTTCAAAAATATTAAATCTAAACAAAGAAATACAAAAATGTTCAATCAATTTTGGAATAAAGGTGGCCTATTGAAAAGCCATAAATACAGCAATATTACTGACAAAATTTTTTGGAAAAACCCAAATATCTTTCATGACTTAGAAGCATGGATTGAATGGACAATATTCAACAGTGTATGTTCTCGTGCTCTACAAATCCATTTTTTAAACATTTTTAGGTTGCACTTTTATCAGAAATCTACAAACAATTTCACATAATTTTCCTTAGAAAGCATAGTGCAAGTATTTCAAGATGCACTCAAGAGCGAGAAAACATCTCAGAGCTGAGTTCTCCACATACCTTTCAAGGAAGGGTTATTTCATTGCTGATATAATCTAATAATAGAGCAAGCAGCAGCTGAGACACAAGATGTGAAACCAAGTCCAAGCTTTTGACATCCATTGAATCAGAGGCTTCATTTTTGCATTAGTGGCCACCCCTGAGTCATCCTGGAAACTCACAGGGCTGAAACTCGAAAAAAAGTTTCTTTTTTATTCTTTCTTGAAAAAAAGTTTTGGATTGGTAGAAGAAACCTGTACTATAGCATCTTGCTACCTACAATCTTCACTAATAAGTTACCAACATTTTGGTTTTTTTAATTAAATATCTTCTTGAATAGGTCACATATAAAAGATGATATTAATGTCATATTCCAAAGACTGCTGTCGGACTAGACAGAATCAAAGAATTCCATGACTTCTCAAGTGTCAGAAAATAAGTCTCAGTAGCACTGGACAACTTTATGACTGGTTCTTTTTATTGAAAAATCTGCCCCAAAAGAATAAGTTAGAAAGAAAACTACAAAATTCATGAACTATGCATATGTAAATATTTTGCTTTCTGATTTTCTTTATTGTTTCTCTTGTTTCAAAATAATAGTTTTATCTAGATTATATCAACTTTTCCATAGGTTGCGTTTCCTCTCTCTTCTGGTAACAGAGGGCGTAAAAATGTCCAGCTCTAGAGTTAATAATACTTAAAACTAATTAAATTATAGTCAATATTTTAATTTTTTATCATCATTGAAAATATATCTAATGTAAATAAAGATAGGCAGACAGAGCTCAATTTTCACATTTGTGGAAATAGGAAAAGTTACTGACTTTTTTGTCACTTCTGTGTTAATGAATAATTCTTTTTTCAGACTGTGGCAATCTTCTCTCATTTTGCTGGATGAATGTGGGGGAAAACAAAGGAGGCAGAATAGAAAGGACTGAAATGATCCAAGGAGTTGGGATTTTATAAGTCATCATGGTGAAGATGAATTAGTAGGCAAAGGGCACATGAGATGGTCAAAGGTGGGTATAAATAAATGGGATAGTTCCACAATTTATCATGCAGCTATCATCCGTACATACACGATATCTGTCCATCCATCTTGTCCCAGGATCTGGCTACTCTGCTTGTATATCCAGAAAGACAGGATGAATCACAGGAAAAGACATAAGCTTGTAAATATGTGTCTACTCTTTCTTATGCTAATCTTCTCCTGGGTCTCAAATCCCCATCTACTCTAAGTAACAGGATAAATGCATAATAACTTTTAGTTACTATCATGCTTAGAAATCACTAAAGCCAGTCAGGTCATTAGTCTGAAACCTTTTAAGACAACAGTTCAGTTAGAAAGACCAGAAGTGAAAAATATCTAAGAATGAGCATAATTATACAGCAGGAGCTAGTACTAAGATGATTTGGGAAATGTAGTCTTTTCTAAGAGGATTTCTAAAACATCGCTGTTGCAAAATTTTAAATTTTTATGATCTCTGTCTCACAGTTTGAAATTAAAATGTTATTTATTAAACATCTATGGTCAGTGGGACTATCTTTAACAATGAAGCTCTACCAAGTTATCAAAGTCTCAAAATATTTCCCAAGCATTTGAAAAATGTTGTGTTCTATTTAATTAAAACACTCATTTTAAATTAGTTTGAAAAGTTTATTACTGGGAGCAACACAATTTCAAATTAAAAGCTATCTAAAATGAAAATAATTTATTTTTCCACTTCCAAAGTAACAGAATATTTCACTACTACTATTTTTCTTCAACTTCAAAATCAAGGAAAAGCCCACTTTCAGGAAATTTTATATGCAACCTTAGACAAAAGCAAAAAAATTTGGTGAAAAACTCATCCAAACTCATATAGTTGTGATCCACAATGAAAATATGCTTACTGACGTGCACATATTTTTGCTAAACTACGGTAGAATCCTAAATCGAAGTATTTAGTTTTGGTTTATTTCTTTCTCAATGTGGAGCATCTAGAGCTATTATGGGTAAATGGAAACAGAATTAAGTAGATGGACATCTAAAAGAGTTAGAAATCTGACCTCTAAAGGGTATGGCACAGAGAACTAAGAAAGATGATGAAGCTATACTGACAGGAGACTGTACTTCATGCAGGTACTCTAATAACTCCCTGCTCAAGAACTCTTTTATTAGTAACTTTTCAGGTATTGAACTACTTCCTGATCTGGAGAAAAGTTAGAATATTTTTCTTAGAAAATTATAGTTTCATATTCCCCTGTCTATCTGATAGCAGGAAATAAAGCTGTTCATAACAGGCTTTTGGTAAGTACTAAGATATTATAATGCTGTCTCTAGGAAAAGCCACTTTGTAAAAATGTGCTCTGCTTTCAAAATCCTGGGCTAGAATTTTCAAAGACAAGAGGTCACTGGGAGCTGAGCAATAATTCTCACATCTTATAATAACACAGTTCTCAAAATTCTGATCTAGGAATGCCTGCCTGTCTGCAGAACCTGTCTGATCCCAGGTCATGTAGGGAGCTCGATGAAAATCCTTATAAAGAGCCCAGGCACATATTCTGAATATATTACTGTCAGCCTCCTGGTGTAGTGACGGTAGGCAAGCCTGCATCTTCTCTGGAGAATGTCTAATGCCACATGAGGACCTGTAATTGTGTTTAATTATTTAGACAGGCATTGGTACTGAGAACACTGGAGCCAAGCACACTCGCAGGAACCACTTGTAGGTGAGTCTGGGTGTAAAATCTCTGTGCAGCTGTAGATAAACTTCTACACAGAAATGTATTTGGGAAACTGGTGTGCTCCCACTTACTGGGGTATAAAAGAGGACCCCTTTTCATTATATTTGTGGAATTATTTCAGTTCAGAAATTGATAAGAGAACACAAAAAATTTGGCAGATTACATATGATCTTACATTACAGGAATGTTTTCCTCCTATCGAGTAATACTGTTTCAAAACAGAAGACAGAAACCCAACGATCAATTAATTTATAAGGACCAATTTCAAACTTAATAGTTGACATGCCCTGACACTGACTGTTAGTTACTCTGAGTTTAACTATGCCCTTAAAGTGGATTCACTTTAGATTGCTTAGCTAATCCCTTTTGTTATTGTGAGAGTATCATGAGAGGAGGGAGGAGAGGGAAAGAGGAAGATGGTAATTTACAAAGTGATTCGAGCTTGCAGAAGTCTTTCTAGTCCAAAACATCCTAAGGTTTGCTTAATATGACTTTGTGCACATTTAAATACTTAAATTGTCAATTTAAGGGTTTGTGGTTTTTAAACATAGCTGTTTAGTTTCTTATCCTTTTCTTTGGTATGGCTTTAATGAATGGATTATGATGGTCAGTTTGTAATGCCATGAATGAAAGATTTAGGACCGCTAATCTTAAGAACACTGCTTGGCGCCAGTAGACAAACAATGCACTCCCCAACTTGTTATCTCAGCCGTACTAAGCTTTCACTTCTTACCTGCTTTCAAAGACTGCCAGTTCACTCATGTAGTCCAGAAAGTATTAGGCACAATCTCCTCAAGAAAATGTTTTGTATTTCCTGATTTTTTGGGAGGGAGTTTGTCGCTTTATAGTATCTTTGTCAGTGCTGTATCAAAATGGAACTGAAATACTTGAATTTACAAAGATTTGGCTGGTTTGAAAAATAAACTCCCAAGGTTTTAAAAATAAAATACAGCATTGCTCTGGTATTAAGAGTTTCAATTAAATTATTGTATTATACCTTTTTATTATAATACTAATTCTTTGAAACATTCATTGCTTATTTGGAATAATCTTTACCAAAAAGAATTGCCATGATGCAGAGAAATTATATGAGGGAGTGATACAAAGGCGAATGTGTGTGCCCAGTTATACATTCCTCAATCTCTTATGTGCATGGAACAGAACATACACCTCAAAATAAATGCACTCCACAATGAGCCATGCTTTTATCTCAAAAGCTGACACAAGACCCCTACATGAAGCCAAGTGATTGAAGGTAGAGCAATGCTTCTCAGACCCTTAAAACTTTGTCCATGAAATAATGTCTTCAATGGTTTTGTGATAATTCATTGAATAGTCAGAAGTTTTAATGAGTTTTCTTGTAGAAGTGTACACAGATGGGGGAACAATATCATTGTTCTTCTAAATATTTTACCTTGCTCAACTGCAGTTGAATGCATATGGAAGGAAGAGGAGAAGGTACTTAGGTAGTGGGAAAAAAAGAAGTGAAAACTTGACTTCTTTGATGGGAACAAACGACAACTGTACTTGACAAAATGTAAAACACTGCTCTTTGTTTTTGCATTAATATTTATGTGAAAAGTGTTAGCTGAATAAATAATATCCTACAAATCAATTCAACTCTTTGACTTACAAAAATTGAAGGCTTCCTTGACCAGTCTCTTGTAATGGTTCTCCTGTTGAGTACTGGAAATTACAGGATGCTCAAAAATTGGATAATAAAACTGCCATATGATATTTTTGAAAATTCAGAGGGGAAAAAGAAGAGCAGTTTTAGTTTATTCTTTCTGTGAAAAATGGTTACAATTAAAATTCTTAAAATACTTTACAGTCTTACTTTCAAAAATGACACGAACTTTACTATAGAGAAAAGAAGAGATTAGGAAACTTATTTGGAATGTTTATGAAAGTCACATTATGTATTTTATTCTGAAACTATTTGTAAATTACATTATTCTGAAAACCACAGGAAAATTGCAGACAAGCTGTTAAAATTAATTTATTTAAATACATAGATCATAATTTTGTGTAGTCAGTTAGACACAATTTAAGTCCCCATAATTGACAGAAAGGAAGAGATAAGAGTTTGGCAGGATCAAGAGTTTATGGTATATGTAGATATATCTTAATCTAACTGATAAGTTGCTGAGCACTTCCCATTCTCCTCCATTGCAGAACATGGAATCATGTTCTGCATCCTCTTTACTTCTCGCAGTGAGAAGCTGTTATGATTCAGGGCCCACCACTGGACTGCTACCAAGACCTTTTCAGATATTAAAATATACGCTCAGGTATTTGTTTCATAATGACATCTCTGCCACTGTAATACTTGGTGTTGGTACAGAAACTGTCGCAAAGTAAAAAAATATTGCCATGGATGTTTGAAGTAATAACTGTTCTAACTGAAGTAGAAAACTCACAGAAGATCTTTCTAGACAAATGAAAAAAACCAACAAAAAACCAAATCCTAATACAGAAACAAAATTGGATGCACAGTCTGAAGATAACATTTATTAAATGATATTTGGGATCTCAAAATTACATTTGGGTTACTGTAAAATTGAGTTATATCTCAATTTTTTTGTTCAAACCATGTAATAAACACATAGATAGTGAATCTTGAAACATGCATAAATGGAGGGTAAATTTTTAAAAAATTCTAATAATAATTTTTTAATAATTAGCTCAAGACAACATTGTCTGAGAAGGGGGGGATCAGACTAGATCACCTCCAGAAGTCCCTTCTGGTCTCAGCTGTTCTGGGTCATTGTCAAATCCTTTGAGAGGTTTTTCTAATAAAAGCTGTTTGATTTTAGGGGTCTGAGCTGATATAATTTCTATTAACAACAAACAACAAATCTTAGTTTGTCAGAGTTTAGACAGCTCTTAGAAAAACTTTTGGATTCAGCATTCCCTTAGGGAGTATGTACATTCAAGACTGAAGTTGAAAACAGAAGATGATATTTCAGTGAAAAAATGAATAATTAATTAAAAAACCCCAAAACAACCCCCCCAAAGAACAAACAGAGTTCCCAAACAAACAAAAAACCCCTGTAGTATGTATCGAAAATATATATTTAAAGACAGTCCAATGAAAGTTGCCATTTACTGTTAAATTCATTACTGTGGTTTGTCCTCACTGTCTTTTGCTTTTTATTCCCATTTTAACATTCCTTCCTCTCTGGTTTTTAATTTCATACTTTCAAATGTTGAGGGTTTATTGCCCTATTTTGACTTGATATTTAGTTTTCTGCAATAAAATTTGTATAGTTTGTTCTTAATAATTATGTCATGTCTCCTGGTCCCTTAACTAAAAACCTGATCTCTGTTATTCACCATGAGACAAAGAAAAAGAAAAAGTTTCAGAGCAGCAACTGGAACACAAGGTTAAAAAAAACCCCAACAAACCCATAACATTTTTCTTAACCAAATGAATATTATTTTTGAGTAATAAAGATACTCTGGTTTTTGCACCTTTTGTGTAATTTCTTTTATGCTTATTGATAGTTGCTGAGTTGAATAATGAAAATGGAGAGATGTGCCATTAACCAGGCTTCGCAAGTGGTAATTTTAAAAGTACAGGACTTTTCAGCCCACCCATTGAAATGAAGGTTTTCAAATGGAAACGAGGGTAAAGCCTTATGGAGAGCTTGAATCAGGAATTGCTATGACAGATAATTTAGAATGAGAGGCAGGGAAGGTGAAAGAAACAGGTGTCAAGTGTTTGTATTAAGCCTTATTAAAGGCTACATACCCAAATCACCTTCCCTAGAATTCTACCATTAAAAGTTAATGAACCCATATAGGTGTTATTATGAATCTTCTGCAGAAATTGTCTGGCTATAATAATAAATTCTTAATATTGCAACTCTGGCTGAGTAGTATTTAGACATACAAATCCTTAAAAGTATATAACGAGGAATTATTATAATTTTATTCTACCTGAACAGCTGCAAAAAAACCCCTCTAGTAGTTACATCAGTATTTATAATGGTGATGCTGCCTCAGTAAACCCTGTGCTGTGATCTCTGTCAGACAGAAATATTGTGTTTATGTGAGCTGACGGAGGAATGTGCTGATGGAGGAAAAGGAAACAGTTTGGGGACACAGGGCTGGCTGTCCCAAGGCCATAGTGACATTCACTCCAGCATGGTTGTAAGATGAACAGTTTCTCAGGACTAGGGCAGATTTCTTGAAATGTGTATGTCATATTTTTCACCTTTGTTGACTGCAGGTAGTAGTTTCTTCTCTCATGCAAGTAATGCACGGATGCATGCAATTTTAATTCTTCTATTTAAACTGCAATTTATGACACAAAAGGAGAATCACTACCTGGGAATATGTGTTATGTATGTTATAATTTTTTCAATTATCAGGGAGCTATTCAACGGTAATATTTACTGCATATAAAGTCACATCTACCCTGCTTTCCTGAATAATAGCAAAAAAATTAGTTGAGGGAGAACAACATTTCTATAACTGACTATTCTGTTTGTCTCATTTTAAGCTGTTTTGCAGTACAAAATTTCAATTCTTAACTATTCACCAGAGCAAAGCTTACTGCCCACATGTGGAAGGCTGCCATAGCATCGGAATTGCCATACAGATTTGGACCTAAAGTAGATCCTAAAGTAGCTCTTCATAGCCATTTTCAACTGTCAACTTCTTCATACTGAGCACCTGTGACAGAAGTGTGAGAATATGTTCTGATTGCATCATTCCAGCCTTGGGAGCCAGGAATTACATCCTTGCATCCAATGTCTTTACCAGACTTTTTTAGCCATTTTGTGTATTTTATTTTACTTGTGTTTAGCTCCTATCAGCACTCTGAACAGTTCTTGAGTAGGAAACTATCAGCCAAGACTCCAGTTCCTTCAGTCAGTCAGAGGAATCAGAGGTGTGGAGATCACGAATTGCTCACTGTTTCCCCGCACTTCAGCTCAGCATTTCTGCTCCTTAGCAGACAGCACACAGCTCTGCGTCCAGTGCCAGCTCTGATCTCTCTAGAGCTAACACATTCTCATAGCCAAAGGGTTCCCATCCAAACTTGAGTTTGAGAATGTACAATCTACTTTGCATTGCAAGGAGAGGTACTGAAGGTTCCTTTGTTTAATCTAGGAAAACCAGGGCCTAGCAGAGAACATGTCCAGTTCCTACAAATGTATCAGAAATACAAGTGTCGGAGGGGGGCAGACAGCTGCCTTGGCTACATGATGATGTGATTGAAGGATTAAGACAAAGTACAGATTAAGCGTAGTTTCTCTCTGATATGACTGTTAAAGAGGAAAAATCATGATTCAGAGAGGAAATAGATTTTAAGAAGCCTTTAGAATATCTACAAGTTTTGCTAGGTGGGCTTTGATTTCATGGCCAGTTAGATCACAACTGTTTCTTAAACTAGTTTGTTAGACCTTTCCAGTGAATTCTCAGCTCCCTGCAGCCTCATCAGGAAATCAAGCTGCCATGTCACTTCATCAAGTAGCTCTTCCATGGCTTTTTCCACATGTGGTTTGGGCTGGGAAGTCCACCCTTTTCTTGGTGAGTCCCATCGCTGTGTTTTTGGCATGTGTATCCATGTGCTATTCAACTGACAAAACACATCTGTGTATGTAGAAATTATTGTCTTTTTGTACAACTTGATGTCAGTCAATCACAAAAAAACCTTCTTCCTTCTTGAAGTTTGGAGAAGTTTGAAATCGTAAATGAACTAAGGGAATTCCTCCTCCAAAAAGCCACTCCATCTGTGATGGTGAGCTGGAATGAAAATACACATGACATAGGTGTAGAAATGCAAATAAACAGATTTTCACTCAGTGCTTGGCAAACAACATCAGTATTTTATTGCACAATCCAAATTTATGGGTTTTCCATATAGGCTAAAAAATTACAGCCAAGTCCATCTCACTGTGCCATAGATGGCTCCTTTCCTGAATAAAATTCCCATGCAAACTCATGGTCAAACTTCTGCAGAGACTTACACCCCACAAAACACATTCAATATGTGAAAATCTTGGCCCTCTGTCAGAACGGCATTTCAGAAGGCACATATGACAACCAAGACAATATTTTCTAACATGTGCAATCGTTCTCTCATAAAAATGATCTTATTTTACCAGCTTTTGCTGATGTTATATGAGTGAAATCTCTGCTAATAAAAGCAGGATTTGAAGAGCAGACAAAAACCCCCCACAACCTGCAGTCATATATTAGTGCTATGACTAGTTCATAATCTGCCTTTTCCCTGAAAGTGTACAGGCTTCTTCTAGTAACTAGAACAAAAGCAAATTTTACAAGTAGTGATGAAAGACATTTAATACTACCCAAATTCTTAAAAAGTTATGTTGTTCTACCATACGATAGAGAATTATAATCCAAAAGTCACCGAATGCAGCATCTAAAATCTAGCTCCACTCTTAACTGGAGTAAAGTTATATATACCTGTCAAGCTCAGAAGCCATTTAAAATCTTATACTGACCATTGAGTCCCCCTTTTGCTGAGTAGGAAGTAAAAGGATTCAATCAGTGCAGGAAAATTAAACTATGGTATAAAAAAAAATTATTCTTATACCCCTGAATTTCTCTCTTCAGATTTAGTTTATAGTTCTGCCAACTGTATATAGTATAGTATATAAACTGTATAGCTAGAGGTGGGGAGGCGGGGAGAGAGAGAGAATTGCTTTTTTGAAGTAATACAGATGTATGTCCAGGGAGTATATACATTATATTCTAAAACACAAAACAGTGGAGAAGAGACAAGAGGAGAGAGGAAAAGAGAGTCCTTACAGAGTGGTAGTTACAGTTTGTACCAGATTAAATACTTTTTTAAATGAAGTTATAGTTGTGACTGTAGTTATAGTAGTGACTGTATCCTACCCAAGGGCATTTTAAATTTCATTGCAAGAGTATTTTTTAAACTAAAATTTACAGCCTTATTTGTTTTAATGCAGCGCAATTCTGATTCATCGCTGATTGAATGATACTAACATTGGCTTGTTAGAGCACAATCTATCAACTATTATATATGTAAATTATTTCTATTTAAAAAAGGGTTTCTATTTCAACACAATTCAGTATAATTTTGCAAATAAAATGGATAATACGTAACTATAACAACTAGCATGACCTTTTTGAATATGTTCCATTTGATAAAACCAACAGAACATTATATTGGTTTTTAAAAAGTTTCATCTGTGTGGACATGTTTTTAATATAAGAACGCAATGGCCATAGCTACTTCTTATAGGAGTCATACACCTGCTGTCACTGGAGCAATGAATGTATTAACTACATATTGTTCTTGACACAAAATATTCTGGCTGAACAACTTTACCTTCAAGAGATACCTACTTTATATCTTCTTTATCTTCTTGCTTCTCTTCTTTTTCACCAATAAATTTCTAATGCAGTGAGTGGTTTAAACACCAACCAGAATGAAGATTTGCCAAGAAGTATCCAAAAGTTGGCATAACTGTTTCCCACAAATGCAGTAAACACCTATTGCATATGTGTGCATGCCCGTGTTTATGTGCGTAATTCACATAGACTTTACAACAGTTTTCTGTTTTCCCTTTTCCTTTCGTTTTTCCTCACCAGTAAAAATATAAATTTAACCAGCTGATCAGTGGCAGACAATGCTTCTTTTCCAATATAATTATTTTTTCCATCTGTTCTGGTTTTGTTTTCACTGGAAATTGTTAGCTAATATGCAATTTACATTCTGTCAGTTACACAGATCCTTCTTCTTACCTCTTGAACTGAGACATGCACATATTAAGTTTCTTCAATTTTCTTTATCTTCAGGGACTCAGTATAATTAAAATGATAGGTTTCAGAGTGCACTCCTACCAGAAAACTCTACCAACTCCCTTTGTAACACTACCAAAACAGTTTGGTAAAACAGATTTTATACTGTGTAATGACCTCTTTTACTGTTCTTGGAGAGTTCACTTTCTGAGTAACATGACAATAAAATCTTATAAAAGAAAGTCCCTCATATTTGCTCTCTTAATGAACATTTATGATAATGAAGGAATTTTACCTGTCCTGCCATCAAGCTACTTCCATTCTCTGACATTATTTCTGAGATTACTGCTTGCAATTTGGCTCGTAGCTTGATTTGCTCTGTGAATAAAAGGATGGATAGTCTCTCTATCATCAATAAAGTCTTTTCTCTCACATTAAACTCCATCTGAAGTAACCTAAATATCTTCTGAGTATTTACTGTATAACTCAGGAACTGTTATTGTTACAATCACTTTATGTTTTATGAGCTAATTGACTTAAATTCTTGATGGGAAGGCAGGTTTTCAGCAGCTTCATTTTAGAATTGCCTCTGCTTACTCAGCAAATACAGGTTATGAACAGATGGCCTAGTACCTGAAATTCTAAAGTGTGTTAGGATCTCACTATCTCTTCCTTGTTTTCATTCTCGTCTTTTGCTCATCCAACAGGGAAGAAAATAAAAACACTTTTTCTCTCAGCAGTTTATGCTTTTGTGGTTTTTTTCAGTTCACAGAGCAATTTTTTGAATGAAATTTGAAAGAACTTTCTCATTACGCCTTCTGAAGATAATTACATTGTTTTAGAAACTCTGCTCATTCTGAGATCCCAATCAGCTGTCAAAATTTTCTGATAGTTTGGTGGATAAAGAGAATGGCATTTTTAATGTAAATGTTCATGAGAAAGTGCTTTTTTGCTCATGACTTTTAAAGCTTATTAAAGTTGAAGAGCTCTCCTGAACTGTTGACTGCAGCTCCAGTTACAGTCCTTGAGCTATAAAGCTCTAGTTATTATTGTATTTTTGCTTTCTAAACCATCCTTGAAGTTTTATTAATATAGTGTGAATACTTTTACAGTTCTTTAAAGCTACCTCTGCTTTATTTTCTCTGTGTTTATTTCTCCTAGACGTAAACCTAGTTAAAAATGGAATTGTGACTTGGAAAGATAATTCAGTTTTTGTTTCTAAAGCCCAGTTTTAAACTACTATATTCTTCCATAGCAGCATTTTAAAGGCAGAAGAAAAAAAAAACATAGTCTGCTTGTGGTACTGATGTTAAAATATTTTAGCAAAAAAAAAAAAAAGAGGGGGAAGGGGGAAAGGGAGGGAAACAGGACTTTAGGCCAGGTGTTTTACTTGAGACTGACAACTGTTTTTAAAACACTGCTGACCCTTTAAGCCTGTATCCTAGCATAATACATGTTTATGTGATACATTGCAAATAGAAAAAGAGAAGATTCTCTAAATATTAGACTAAAATGGGAACTAACTTAGACAGAAATATTATAGTGAGATTTACCAAACAAATGTCTGAAAAAATTACCGTAACTACTACAATGTCATGACAGAAGTGGAATAGTTTTATTTAGAGGGACATTTTTTCCATATGGACTTGAACTGAAGCTTACTGAACTCAATGGAAAGACTCAAATTTTACAAAAAGGCCCACATGAGTTGCTTTTAGGAACTTAAAGCATTCTAAATTAAATAACTTTGGGGTTCTATATTTGCTGTGAGCCACAGCTTGTCTTAACTTTGTCTGTGTGCTAATCTAATTACCAAAGTAGAATGATATGGGGGCATTTGAGAAATTTTTAGAAAATATCTCTGTAGTCAATGAGGAAAAAATAATGTCTAATTGCTTATAACTTGAAAAAGCAGTTTTGAGTAAAAATTAAATGTCCATGGAGTGAAAATAATGGTTCTTATTCTGCATTAAACAGATTGATTTGCAAGAATGCCTTCATGTATGAAGTCTACCTAAGGGTTAATTCTGACTCCAGTAAACTAAAATTTCAGAGCAGTTATGATGAAGAATGACCATTATTCAAAGAGGGCATTTACAGGAAAGCCTACTTTGGTGTGGAGATTCTGTGTCATGGAAATGGCTCCACTAACCCTCATGGGTTCAGTCCTGGAATGAAGGATGTTGGTTGTGGTTGTGATGATGACTTTGAAAGAAACAGAATTTCATGCCCTCTGTGAGAGAGAAGACTGCTAATAGAAATAAGCCTAAGAGGAAAACTATCCGTTGCAAATACTACATTAATGCAACTTAATGGAAACATAAGAAATTGTTATGATTTTCTTCCTTCAAGACAGTATATATTCAGTCAGTAAAAATTTTACAATACTCAGCAAAATTGACTTCAGTGGTTTTTTCTCCAGAACTTTGCTCCTAAAATATGCTGTAAACAAGCTGGGTCTCTGCCGAGGGAAAAAAAATCCAAGCACATGATCAAGGCCAAGAAATAGTCATGCGAGTGAGAAAAATAGAATGAACAAAGAATTGCTGGCCTGTGTTTGCTGCATGTTCCACATAAAAAGAGCTTGTCCACTGTACTGTGCACAACCACCTGATCAAATTACTGACAATCAATAATAATTAGTAGTTCAGTAATCCATTGCACATAAAAAATTCTATTAATTTTCCCACAATATTTCTCACTTTGTGATATTGTACATGTACAGACACACACATATACAGATATATATAGTATTGTAAATATGCCATGTGTGTTTTTCATAGGTCAATAAAGAATTCTTTTGTGTACATACATGCACAAAGAGAAACACCAACATGATTCTTTTGGCCAAGTTTATACTGCTGTTGAAATTTGAGCTGTTACAATTCTTAATTTTTCAAGTTTTCAGACGTGTAGGTTTGATGGTGCATAGACACATTTTTACATTTGTGTTCCTATGTTTATTTTTTAAGATTATGGATTAAAAGAGGGGCAAGACAGGGATTGCATTGTTTCACTCACAGTCAGTACAGTTTGTATAGGTGGTCTAAAGGATGAAATGCTCTAGTCATTCTGAGCAGATACATCAAACCAGCATGCATCTGGTGTGAGCATTGTTGTCACCAGCAGTACAGAAGGGAGGTGTCTGGCTAGTGCTTGTATCCCAAACCCTGGAAAACAGAGGACTGTTTACATCTGGATCGACAGGTGGTACCTTTAGAATAAGTGCCATAACTCTTCAGCTGCACGCTTAGTCGTAGCCAAGTAAATTTATGCAAGGAAAGCCAAAGTCACATGAAAATGTGCACTTGGACACAACATAGATATTGAAATGGATTTTTGAACCACAGTATTTATGCGTGAATATATTCAAGACGCCAGTCCCTTGGATGAGAGTGTCATTTGCTTCATCAGCTTCAGGTGCACCCTCACAGGCGCTGAAAACACCTCACTTTTTCTCTTAGTGAGCAGCCCCTTAAACACAGAAACAGCATGCCAAAGTAAGTTTGCCTTGCAGGACAAACCGACAGAGAAAGGAAACAGATGGTCACTCACTCTGTAACGCACCCCAGGATGCACAGGTACTGCAACCCACACAACACCTTCAGATCATGCAACAGAAAGCTGCAGGTGCCCCAGACCTGGCGTACAGATCCAGGGATTGGACTGTGTGTGGCTGGAGTCTGTCTGCCTCAAACACAGAGCCAAGTCCAGATCTACTGCCTTGAAATACATGTTAAAGCCGTCCTCAGTGAGTAAGGAAAATGAGGAAAGGTTTAGTTTTGCTCAAGTCAGCATTAAATCAGAGGAAATAAGTGAATAAAAGATGCTTTCCAGAAATAAAGCAAGCGTCAAAAAGAAAAATAGCTGCGCACACAAAAAATTCTCAGGCATCGCAACTGGCTTCCTCTTTGATTTCTCATTCCATCCCTTTTGGTTGTACTTCTGGTGAAGCTTAAGGGCTTTCATTCAACATATTCCAGAATTTATTTGCTCTGGTGAATGACCACACACTTTTTCTAGGGTGCATTATGTCTTTAATAAAAGAAATAAATAAAAATATGTAACTTGAAGTCAGCCTGAAAACTCAGAGGTGAGTTTCACTCTGAATAGGAGGGCTTGCTCAAGATTTAGCCCCCCCACTGAAGATTCATTTCGTGACTGAGGGTTCATCTCTGTGAGAGAGGACTTCATTTTCTAGGTGTGGGACCACACGCTTGGGCCAAAGGGCGCACATTCATACAAATTCAGGCCAAACTGAAGCAGCATAAGTAAAGCAGAAATTTCTCCCACTGGCTTGTTCAATAGTGGGGAAATGGTGAGGGAAAAGGAGACATTAGCCCTATTCCTCTCCTGCTATTATTACTATTTTTTCCCCTGTGCAACTCATTTGTCTCAGCATTTTGTACATTTAAATTACTCAATATTTATATGGGAGAACTGGATTTAACTATAAGTCTTTGTCAATCTACTGAGGTACCTTAGAGCAAAAAATATTTTAAGATTACTATAGATTATGTGACTGGATAGCTATGGATTTTAGATAGTTTATGATTTGAGAGGGAGTCAAGCTATGGAAACTTTTAATGAACTCTTAATTTTGGGGTAGAATCATACAAAGCATAAAAAACTGTTTTTTTTCCTTTTCACACTATTAACCCCTTTATAATCAAGAGTTAACTAAAGGCCTATCTTTTTTCCTGTCAAGACCAGCTTTTCAATGTAATTTCCTTTTAAATATAGAGGTTGGTTAATTAATCGTTTGTTGCATACAATTACTGTTAAAATGTAGGAAAATCCAATATACTGTGCCCAATTTTGTTTACAAAAGTTTTTGCAGTATTTTCAGATGCACTGTTCTGGGTCACTCCAAAATTATCAGAAACTCTCACTTCTGTTGTGCTTTGTCAAAAACATAAGTATAGGATTTCTATATCTTATAAGACATGTTCAATTCCAGATTTTCATTACACTTACTTACCTAAATATGAAAGTAGGCTTTTTCCCTTTCCTCTCCTAGTTATCTAGTTACCACACCTCTGTCATCATCATGGAGACCTCAACAAAAAACATCTAGAGAAATTTAATAGAATTTTCCTTCTTGTGAAATAATCCTCCCATTTGTACAGCCAGCTGTGATATTCTGTCAGACACACAAAGCAATTCTAATAGACAACTGACAGCTCAAGATGTTCCCTTTTACCACCACATTTTTGCAATTTAAAAACAGAGTTAAGCTTTTTATTTGATTAATAAAAATTTATTTCACCTGATAAGTCACCAAGGAGTCTCTGCTGGTATTTCAGGGATGATCACGCTGGGAAATATTAAGAAAACATTCTATTTTTCTTCAGACCATCTGACCCATTCCATTGCAGTTCCAATTTTGGTTGTTTTGAATTTTAATTAGAAACCAATGATCTCATAGGAGTAGAAATTAGTTCCATGCAAAACAATGCTGACACTGATGTCCAGTGAAAGTCAAAGTTCAGTTGCCCTATAAAAGTTTCATAATAATTTCCATGTTTTGTATTGAAATATTTCTACTTCTCTACAATGTTTGCTAGAATGGACTTTAAAAATAGACTCGTATTTCCAAACTGTGTTGATGCAATGTGTGTAAGTACCGCAAATACTTCATTTCTGCAGCAAAGGCTTTGGAGATGTTATCTTTCTCATAGAGAACTGGAATGTTGTCACTGAAATTAGTGGAGATCCTGATATATTTTATGGGAACTGCAAGGTGCTGAATGCCATTATCTCAAAGAAGCTGAAGAGAACGGAGAGATCATAACACCTCAAGAGACCAGAACTGGATAGAAAATGTAAAATGTTCGCAAAAGAGAAAATTTCGTGGTACAAGGATTCAGTCCTGAAATTGTTGTCTCCATCATTCTTCCTGTTTTTTAAGTGATTCATGGTGGTAAACACAGCATGGGGAAATAAGTCAGCTGCTCTAAGGACCAAAATAACTTTATATGGTCCATTTATTCCTGCAAGAATGGATTTTAAAATATTGTCATATATACTGTATAGCTTTTATATGCACTATTGAAGAATGTATGCTTTCTTACTACTGCATAATTTGTCAGACTTTCTTATTGTGTATATAACACATATTCTTTGCTACTTTGAGGTGGAGAATACTGAAAACTGGAGGGGGGATGTTAATAAGCATATTTTATATTGCTTTCAAAATCTAGCAAGCAACACTCTTTTAGGGCCCAGTTTTTAGCTGTAGCAAGTAAGTCATATTAACTTTTATTGATCAGCTAACCTTAAAGTGGGCTTCATTAATAAAACTTCTCTGCACTTATCCAAGTACATATCCAAATGTATTTTAGCCTCTCAGTCCCTCCAGATTTTACGATAATGGGCAAAGGAGAAAGCATTAGGCGTATCTTGCCCAAAGAATCAATAATCTACTTCATATGTATAGATTGGGGGAAAAGACGTACATGGAAGCATCATACATAAAATATGATACTGGAGATGGTAAAAAAAAGAGGGCTCTTTTTTTTTGATACCGAAACATCCTCTGGTCTTTCCTTATTAATGCACTGTTTGCTTCAATTCCACTTTATTCTTGGTTGCTTGAATGATATGGAAAGACTAGCCTTTTGTAGTAGATTTCCACTGTAGCTGTTCTAGTACATACTCAGGCCTGAATTTCTCCCGGAGAAAAACAAAGGAAAGAGCTTTCTTAGGATGGCAGTGATAAAAAAAATTAATCTAGGAAAGCAACAGATTTGAAATAAAAATGTAACACCTGCCAGGCAGCTTATTCCCAGTATAAACAAGGATTAACACCAGCACTGGTGCAGCAAATACTGGTCTTAGCACACATATGTTTAAATATCCCAACCTGAGCACAAGAAAAATTACTTCACACACTGGCTATTTCAAATTGCTTTTAGAATCAATGACTACTCCTAGAAAAACAACTGTACTCAATACAGAATCAGTGAATGCTTTCAGTCCAGAAGGCAAATAAGTTAGAAAAGGAGTTTTTCCAGTTCATCCTTGGTTTTAATGAAGAGTATAGTTCCAGACAAAGAGAAATACAAAACTTAGACCTTTATTTTGAACACAGTATTTAATAACTTGTCTCCATGTGAGCAGGTCCCACAGATTTGCCTGAAACAATTGTTATCTTTCTCAAGGGCATTTATTCTTCCCTAGAAGGAATAGATTACCACTAAACATTTTGAAAATCAACTGAAGCTCAGCAGCTTGTGATCAAGGATCAGTTGTGACTTGAGGAGTAAATGGTCTCATTGCTGAGTTAGAGCTCAGGCTGCAGGCATATGGCAACAGATGATCACCATTAGGGGCGTTAATATAAGGTTAATTGTTCGGGTCAGGCCTCTGCTGGCAGGCGCTGGCTACATACAGCTGTGTATACTATTATCAGCTGAACAGGAGCCGACTGAAACAATCTGTATTCTCTGCTCTGACTACCTGTCCTCCCTAGCACAGAAGGAAAACAAACTGATGAATGATTATTGAATTTGAAAGCACTAAAGCAAAAACCTTTTGGTATTTGTATCCACAACTGGCAAGTTGAAGAAACTTTTTTTTTGCCTTTTGACAACTTAGTTTTTGATCCATGATAAAATGTCTCGAGGCATCATTCCCACAGCTTCTGTCTTTCTGGACTGAGAGTAACAAGTAGTACCATTTGGGTTATCTTTTCCCCCTTCTCCCACTGGTGAACAAGTAGGATGGAAAAACATCTTCTAGTCAGATGGATCTGCTGATGAGCAAACGATCCCTTTGCACTAAGGAATGATAATACAGCTTTAACCTTCCTTTTCATAGAGAAAACTAGCTTGCAGAAGAGGGTTTAAGGGGCAGTATTCAAGTACTAAGTGACTGAATAGACCTATTAAAGGCCTCACACAGGTAAAGGCAGTCATTCAGCTGATGATAATATTTAAGGAAAGAACCCAGAGTCATATCATTCAGATTAGAGTTGTTTAATATTACTACTACTATTATTATTGTTGTTGTTATTATCATTTTTTGTTATTATTATTATTTTTATTGTTGTTATTATTTATCATCATTATTATTATTCACTGCTTTCAGGTGTGTTGATAGAGTTGTTGGCTATTCCAAACACATCCACAAACTGCTTTTCTTCCCATATCTCTCAAACCCTCATGACAGCATAAATGAACAAAGGAGCAGAATAATCACCGTAAATATTACAAGATCCCCAGCACGGCTGGTCCAAAGATATTCCCATCCTGAACATGGTTTCCTGAAAGGAAACATGGGGAGGGAAGACTGTGGTACTCTGGATAAAATTTGTTTGACATCATCAGCAAATGTAAGAAAGTTAAGGTGGAAGCACAGAAATTACAATAAAGTTTTGAAAAAATAGTGGAAAATTAAGAATGTTTTCCACTATGCAGGTAAAAAGTAGTCAGCTCTAAGAGTAAGCACAATATTTTACTCCAGCTCAAAGAGGATGCAAATTGAAAAAGAGTCAAATTAGAACAAGAAAAGTAAACAAGGATAATAATTAATAATGCTTCTTTTTCCTAAGAAGAAGTCTTGGGGTTAATTTTGTTATTAATTTATCAAAGTCAATAGAGTTCTATCAAATGTATTCTGGCTTGTTAGAGCCACATACACAGAGTGAATGCCACTCTTGTGGCAGGAAGAAGGATGTTTTGAAGACTACTCACATAGCTTTTGCATTCAAAGTCTTTGTAACATGCTGAGAGTTTTTTTTTGGATCAGATTATATGTTATTGCTTTAAGATTTTAACATTTCAGCTAGATAGAAATGTATTTTTTTATGTAGCATGGTATGGCATGTACACTTCTGTTGTGGACTCAATTTTATGTATATCTACTCAGTCCATTCCACTGAAGAGATTATGTTTAAGGGCAAAATAACTGTGATACTTTATTTTTCTTTTCTGTATTTTCAAATATTTTTGACCCAAACATTAGCCTCTTTACATCCACCTCAAATCTTTGATCTCTCCATGGTGTAGACAGAGTATTGACTTTTTTGCTCCATGCAAATCTGAGTAGTGTTGCTAAACATTTTAGTCATGCTTACATAAAACCTCCCAGAAAGCCTAACCTGAGCCCCTTGGGTTCAGGTGATGCCTCTTCTCCCTGACCTCTTCCACCAAACAAAGGAAAAGGGGGAGGGATCCCTTAAAGGAGTAATAGCCACTTTCTTTGGGCCTAACAAGGAAACATATCGGTGTTTTGGGCAGTGAAATATGCACTGGCAACCAAGTCTAAGCAGGGAGGAAAAGTGGGGAGTACTCTTAAAAAAGATCTTGCACATGCATATACAAACACGATGTGCAGTAATGGACTTTGAGCATCATCCGGTGAGGACATATTTATTAGGATATGCATATAAATGAAACACACTAATGGGAATAAAACAAACAGAAAAAAAAGTAGGAGAGGGACAGTAATAACAAGATGAATGTCCAATTTCACTCCTTGACAATAACTCATTTGTTGGGTAAATTATTTAAGTGATTTCAGTAAATCCTTGAAGACACCATTGTTGACTGACAATTTGCTATAGGTACCATAGTAGTCCGAGGAGTTAAAGAGCTCCAAAACTAACAAAATCCATCAAATCCCCCAAGGAGCATAATATTGTTCTTCTGTGTAAACAGTCCTCTTATTCCTTAGGTTATGGGCCAGGTTATAACTCTCATTAAGTCAATCATCATCAGCTGGGCTTGACCAGCAAGTAAAAAGGAGAAGGCAATGTGCCATTATGTAGGCATTAGTCTAGAGTGAACTATTATCTTCAACACCCTGTAGCTCAAAACATAACTACTTAGATTGCTCAGATAATAACTGTGTCCAGCCAGCCATTTGCAGTTACTATAGCTGCTGGCTTCAGAAGGCAGATAAATATATTAAATCTCTATTAGAGCATTCCATCATAAAGTGCACTCAGCTGCAATACCCTGTCTTTTCTCTTAACACCTCTAAAGAGATACATGAATGCCAGACTGTGCTGTGGCATGGATGGTATTGTCATTTCATTATTTGCGGTTGGACCATAATGGTATGTAATTTATATCCACTACTGAAAAAAGAATAATACAAATAAAGATAATCAGTAAATGCATAGGAATCACACAGCTTGTAGAACTGCTGTTGAGGGTAATTGTATTTTTCATTGCTCTCTAACACCCTGGGATGTTTAATACTGTGTCTTCTGCAGGGTGGCCTCACTTTATTTAGTACAACTAATTTCAACTGGACAGAAGCACAAGGTTATGTTCACCCAGCAATGGAGCATATGACATTCACATCTGTACTACTTCAGGGCAGATCTGTCTTACAATATCAGAAATGGATGTGTTTTGCCTATCCAAGTGTCTACAAAAGAGTTAATAACTGCTTTTTTTAAGGCAAACTGTTTTTCTTGAGGCAAGCAGAAGTGAACAGCTATTTTGCATAAAATTGCAGAGATTTATACTTTCAAAAATCAGTTTTGTTTCTGATACCAATGCATAGAAAACCTCCCCTTCTTTGTTCACTCAGATACTCTTTTGTTAGACAAACTATATATATAACCTCATTTAATTCCCCAAAACCAAAACTCAGATAGAAATATTTATTTGGCTTCACCCTCATGAAGATAACTCATTCTAAGTGAAAATTCTATTTGAAAATATCTTTTACAGAGAATTTCTTTGCTTAAGGAAATATTTACACTGCAAAATGTAGCATGAACTACTTTTGTTCATGACTATTTTTTTTTCATGTATGATTTTTGATCTCCCAGAAGGAAATAATAAAGTCAGGTAGATTGTTTTTCATAACTTCTCTCCCAGATGAAAGGAGCTAACAGGAAATATAGAAACAGCAAAATCCCAATTCATTCTGTTTGAAGGAATTGTTTTCTCATAGTAAAATTCCATACCATTTATTATTCTATTATACACATTATCTTATTTTCCTCAAACAAATAAAACCAAAGAAGGATGAATTAATCTAGTTTCAAAGAATAGATTTGAAGACTCAAATTGTTGAGTGGTTCTGCAATTTACAAAGTTTGGCACCATGACATTAAAGTATGGGTACTTGAGATATGTAGGCAGACAACTAGAGAGACAGGATTAGAGAGAAGCAGTCCAAACCATTCTTGCTAGATTTATTTCTTCTGGCAAAACCAAAGCTTCTGTTGCTGAGTTCTTATACGCAGGCAGCTGGTGGGCACAGCTTGACTTTCCAGATCAGTCAGATTAAGAATATCATATTTTCCACACAGTTAATGCTGAGATGATGTTAATTACTTAGCAGATCCTAAATCCCACAACTGATTTTGTCAGTCTGACAGAAAAAGGGAATGACATGTCCAGTGTAGAAGAGCTGGCAGGAAGCTATCTGGCAAGTTCTCAAGATAGTACACAAGGAAATTTGGATCAAGATTTGCAGACCTGGAGTTCAAAAGTAATACTCCTCAGTGGTCTGATGTTCAAAAATACTGCATGGCTCTCCTAGCTGCACACGTGTTGCTATGGACATACATTGTTTATAGAAACCAGAGCACTAATATTGGATCTCAGAAGAAAGCAGAGATTGAAAATACTTAACATTAATGATGGAGCAACCAACTCCTATGTGTAGAAATGGTCCACAAGAAGTGCAATTCAGTTGGCTGAACGATGCTGATAGAAACTAAATTGGCACCTTCCCTTGCATTAGTTCCTGCAGTCTTCCAGGCCTAACGTTGCCTTAATATATGTTTCTGAATCTAGTTGTTCCTGAACATGCAACACGCAAAGACTGGTAATAATATACAGTTCCCCCTTCACCATGTCTAAGGTATTAACTTATCACTAGAGTAAAAAACTGCTGGTTTGGTTTTATTGCAGTCAAGCACAAAACTCTATAAAAAATGAAATCCCAAGTAAAGCAATGGCAAATGAGAAAAAAAATGGGGGAAAGCTATTACACTGATTACCGAAAAAAGAGGTTTGTTTGAGATCAGAGTATATGTGAAAGCTCTAACTGGTGTGCTTTATATGAGTAGATATTCCAAGATTTTCTGAATCATACTCTCACACTAAAATGTAAGTGGCAGATAGTTTGTAAAGAACAACATGCCTGTTCATGCCCAGCCCAGGAGTGTTCAGATAGGTTAATGGACATGAGAAAAAATTCAGGTTGAGATTTTTAGCTCTTTTGGAAGTAGTTTTAGGCTGTCATTCTGTGCTGATAACCTGTTTAGCCTTTGAATGTTTCTGGAATTAAAGCAAATGAGAAAAATACACCCCAAAAATGTTAGGGTGCATATATTCAAGGAATAAGCTGATTTACACTCTGAGAGTACCGTAGCACTGCATGAATATAATTTGCAAAACACTATGAATGGAGGGCAATATAAAGTCAATTCATGATCCAAAACAAAACAGCTTCTAGTTTTCAAAAGCACTATTTTATAGGAGAACTATACTGAGCCTTGGTAACAGAGGGTTAACATGCAGAAATTATTTTATTGTAAGCCTTGCAAATTTTAGTGAGATTTCTATCCTTGTTTTTGGGCTTACATTAATACATTAGTCTCAGTGTTTATTGCTGTTAATAAGCATGAATTCCTACACTTGTAGGAAGGTTAGAGAAAAGTTCGAAAATGTAACCTGAGTGCATTCTACTAATTTAGAAAGTTTTAAAAATGAAAAAAAGTAACCAAAAGATAATATTTTTGAACATCTCATGGTTTCAGGAGCCTTATTGAGATTTAGATCCTTGAGGACAACAACATTAGCATAGTAATTTTTTACAATGTGCTACATGTCAAAATAATTCCAGACTAGGAAAGTGATTTTAAACACTTTAAAAGAATTATTTTTTTCATACCAATATAATTTAGGAATCATATGAAGAAAGAACTCAGACATAATGTATGGAAAAATAATATTTCTTAACCACCTAAGAAGTTCTTTCATTTTACCCATTAAAAAGATATGATGTCTAATGGAAAATGTAACACAAATAATTAAATAAACACCCATAACAAGAAGCCAAGATGCTGGTCCTCAAAGGCTGGTGATTGGAAGTGACGAAAATTGCTTTCTCGTCTCTGAAAATATTCCTTAAAATTAGTTATACTCATTTATATACTCATAAGCTTGAGACTTGAAGTTAAGGAAGACAGAAATATCTGTGGCAACAAAGCTGTAGAGAGGTTATCCCACAGCATCCAAGAGAAGCTAAACAAGAACAGATCTGAATAGAGCAAAAGGTCTTCAACCTGAGTTTCCCTCATTACAGCTAGATGCTCTGATCACCAGCTATGTTTACCTGTGTCAGAAAAGGTCACAGATTCTTTAAATAATTGAACAGAGACATTGGGCCAGAAAATTAGAGGAGGTCATTCATTGGTCCTATGATTGGGACATTCAGCTTGGGTATAGATGACCTAGTTTGTGTTATGACTCAGGCAGTCAATGAAGCCACTGAAGCTGTAGCTTCAAATGAAGCACATGAGGCAGAGCATAGAAAAGGGTTCTGGATGCCTCAGGAGGTGAGCAGCATTCACCACAGCAACTTGAAGAAGCTGAGGCTGAAAATACAGCGGTGGAATGACTCAGGCTTAGTGCTCGGACATGGGACACCAAGGTTTAAATACCCAGTTTGGATCCAAAGTTACAAGGGAGAGACACCTGTTTCTTAGAAAGTGTCATTTTCCCCCAGGCAACTATAGGGTGTTGTTAGTTGTGTTAATTCTGTCATAAAGAATATCTGAATCTGTACCACAAAAACCTTAGATTTTAATGACTTCATATTTTCATGCTTTAAGAGAATACTCCTTTCAGGGTTTGATACAAGAAGTTTCATTAAAATCAGAAGCTTCTGGAAGTTATGGGGAAGACATCAAACTTTAATGCAGCACTTAATTGTTTTTTTCTCATTATTGAACTAATAATGATTTTTTTAAATCATGGATTTTTGTAAAAGAGGTTAAAAAACCCTGTTCATTGCCTGAATGAAGAGGGTTTTGGTATGTAAGTTTAAGGCCAAATACAAACATCCTAGAAAGAAAGAAGCGCAAAAAATAATCATACCACTTAATCGAAGAAAGTGCCTATGCAAGCACATCCAGACTATAATGATAGTGTGCACTTTGAGGCTAGTCATGGAAATATCCAGATCACATTACTGTCAAAGTCAATAGTACAGCTGTGGATAGATCTAAACACAATATAACACAACAATCCAATAGACTTTTAAAATGAATAAAGCCATAGCCATAAGATGCTCATATCTTGTTACTCCAGATCTCTTAAAACTACATTATGGCATAAAAATTGGATAAACTAAGAAATGTTCCTATAGTTAGTCCATTTTCCCAGTTACAAGCCTCTTCCTAATCACTAATGCAAAAATTCAGGAGGATGAGTGGTATCTTGCAGTGGACAAATGCATGAAAAAAGCGATAAGGAAGTCTTTTTGCTGAAAGCAGCACCTTTTTGTTGGTTTCAGGAGGGAAAAAAAAAGGAAATAAAACATATATTTACAGACAAATATAAAGCGTAATATATTAGTATCCACATGTGTGTGTATATATATACCTATGTTGAATTTTTTAGTGACAGCAGCCAGAGCCAGACAGTGAGAGGCTCAGAAGAGCATTGGAGAGTGTGGAGCTCAGAGCAGCTGGATTCATCTGGTGAGGCCAGAGAAACTCAGCAGCAGCAAGAACAAGTGGTCATCGAAATCAAAACCCAGCCCTTAGCAATACTCAGGCTAAGCAAACATCACTGACTGTGGGGAAGACCTCTCCATTCCTTGCCTGGACAGGGTCTTTATTAATATTAACTTGGATGAGAACATTAATCTGTTTATTTAGGCTTGGGAACCAGTGAGTAGAACAATGAATTGGGGCCGAGAGCGTGAATCTGTTTGTCTTAGCTTATAAACATGGAGGATATATATGATATTATTATTGATGAAAAAAACGAAGGTTTGTGCATTCAAATAATATGACGACAAGCACAGTGGTAATTCCTGTGCTACCTCCTGCTGCTCAAAAAAATATTTAGCATAGACTTCTTTTGGGATCTTTACCCAATTGTATGGTTCTGTCACCTCACAGTATGTTTTCTGCCTCTAGTCCTGATGCTTCTCTCAATTTTTTTCATGCAAATGGAAAAGAAAGATAATTGCAGTGTTAATTACAGCTTTTTAGATTAATGGCAAAATAACAAAGTATGGAGTAATAGCGATAAAATCTGGATAAGAGAGTTGAAAGCAAGCCAGAACGATTTAAAAGGGGATGCTTCATTTCTCCTGGTCTAGAGGTTATTTCATTCTCCTTAGAAAAAAGGAAGCCAGAATCAATTCTAAGGACAACTTTTATGTTTCATTCAGTGGTTATTTGATGGAAAATAGATAAGTGACTGCTGGAGTATAGGCTAAGGCCAAGTTTTCCTTTGCTATTACAGTGGAATTGTGTTCACACACCGGTTTTCACAACTCAGATAAATGTTTTGCTCACCTATTTGGTTTTTTTCTTTGTCTAAAATTAGAGAAGAACATTTTCAACAGAAGAGGTAGAGAATTCCTTTATTCTTTATCATTATAACCTGCAGTTATAGTGGTGATTTTTTCTGGAGATTGAAGGTATAAGATTGAATTTCCTGAGACAGAGGAAGTAACTGAATACAGGTCACCCCAGTCAATGTTTTATCCACTGAACTATTGTAACAATGAGTAGGAATGATTTCCACTTGCAGTGCAACTCAGAGAGAATGTGATAGACAGCCTTGTATTTTGTACAGACCCAAGTGATGGAGAAGCTGGCAGCGCAGGCTGAGCCACTGTGAGCCCCCAAGGTTCTCAAAGAAAGCACAAAGTTGTTCATCAGTTCTATGAAAAATAGCAAAAAAGAAGTAACCTTCTCAGTGTTGCTGTTTTGACTGGTGAATAGCAGCCATCAAGGGTTATACACTATGTTAGATGTAACTGTTGGCAGACTCCATGGAGCCATTTTCTATTTAACTTCCGAGTTAGAAATTTAAATACGTCAGAAAACTACCATAAACAACAGTTAATCATGATAAATGCTATCATAATGCTACAAAATAATATTTGAAGAGATGGATGCTAAAGGGCAGAAGTTAGAAACTGGGTGGTGTTGTGTACTGCTAGAAGACCTTTCTGAGCAGCTCTTTGATGGTTGCTGGGCTATTCTGATCACAAGTACAAAACTTGCTCTTTGTTGGAAACCCAAAAGGACCTATATTTTGTCTCTACTGTCCTTGTCTGGAAATGAAACCTGGTGTGGTTCTTCCAATCAATGGTAAAACACTTTGATTAATATTGCCCCTTTGTTGAAGAGCCTGACCTTCCAACTTGCAAAGTCTAAGCAGTTATAAAGAAGCTATTTTAACTGCATATTTTTAATTTATACTTTAAGGGCTTAGTCATAAAAGGACTTAGAGATTCACATTGTGAATCCAGAGATAGGACTCAGATTGCTTGGTTTTGGTTTTTTTTGAGATCAAGATGATCAGAAACCTTGCTGCAGGTTGTCTGCAGATGTAAATAGGTAACAGGTCATTCTGGTTGGGAAATCAAAGATGTACCAAAATGAATAACAGTCAAATAATTTGTTTGTGTGTCAGTGGTTACATAAGTTCTCATGCTGCAACCAAGCTGGTTAAATAAACCTTCCGTTTTATGGCTGAGTGGGCCTCAATTTTCTACCTCAGTAATGCCCAGGTGCCCAAGTGGTGCACTTAGAGCCAGTTACAAAAGTTTATAACAAAAAGATGGTTCATGCACCAGAGAATTAATAAGTCAGTACAAAATATGAGACACTAGTTAGATACAGGTGTATGAGAATAAAAGTATAAAAGTGGAAAAGCTTGGGAGAGTCATAAAGTGCTTTACACACACTTGCCCATCTCCTGCCAAGATTTTGAAATTGCATCCCAGTTACACAACAAAAAATCTACTTCACGTTTCCCCAGGCAAGTAAACTACGAAGCAGCAAAATTTTAAGAGTGATCTTTATTTCAGGATTTACAGAGGAGAATAAAATTATCCTCAGATTGTTTCTGAACTAACTGTCAGAAATCATCTTGTTAAAAAAAATTTGTTGCTCAAGGATGCACACTTAGATTTATCAAAGTGCTTTTTAGAAGGTATTAATATCAGTTCTCTTGTTCTTGTAATAATTGAACTAACAGAAGTGTAATGAAGCATCAAATTGTTCTTGGTGTTTACATTTTCATTTGTTTTACATTATTGTCAGGAATTGTTTATTATTATCAGTGAAGATTTGAGAGTCTGAATAGCTCTGAAATCTAAGTAAATAAATGGTCTCAGGGATAAAAAGCAAATTAAAGATTAATTTCTTTTAATATGATTAATGGACGTTATACTCAAAAGTATAGCATACAGAATGGATATATTGATGTTGTTGATGGTGAGTGTTTCAAATGCTTATCAAAGGACCACAATTTTAGATTGAAAAATTTATTCAGTGAGTATATTTTTATGGAGACTAAAAGAATGTAATTTCTCAGAATAAACACTGAATAGACAAATATATAATTCCATGAGTAGCAAAAGGGAAGTTACATATTGTTAGGCGAGAGAGGTACTCCAAGGGCATGCTTTCAGCCTAAAAGATCAACATTGTCTCTGAACAGATGGACTGAGCATGTCTGTACATACATGGCATTAAAAAGTTGTCTAAGTTCTCTATTAGGTGCAAAAGAGAGATACAGGGGAGACAGTCACCCTATTTATCTAACACCTCTCTTTTGAAATCATCTGATCCTGTGAATTCATTAAGGATTTAAAAAGTCCTCAGTAGACTAGAAAGGAAATATTATCTAGTTGTATTATATTTTTATTCAAACTCAGTTACACAACTGTCATTGAGGTCAAGACCTGATTTAAAAAAGCTAAATTCCAAGTGTTCATGTTTCTTCTACTGACTTCTCAGATCTTCAGAAACATCTCTAGAGAAAAAGCATTATAATGCTCACATGATTTCTACTGAACTTCCAATTTCCTGAAAATTTATCAGTAGCAGTAGGAACCTTTAAACTACTGTATTTCACAAATATATTCCTGATGCTTTGCCTCACTTTTTTAAAAATTAAACTATGAAGCAACAAAAGAGGTCGAGGTAAAGTCAATTAAAATAATCTTGCATTGGCATATGTCTGCAAGAAGATATTTAAAGGTATTTTACCAAGGTTACAGAGTTTGTAACAAATGGCATGCTGAGTGGTCCCCTGTTGCTTATGAAGTTAGAAAGGCATTCCCTATGGCTGCATAATTTCTTTCAAGTCTCATAGAATAGTACACATCTCCAGTTTAATATAGACACGGCCCTTCAACAGCAACATATAAAATACCTAGCTCTCTATTTATTGAAATAACGGATAAGGTGAATCCAAATATTTTGGCAAGATTTCTAGGTTGACAGACAGAAATGTATTTCCCCATGAAATAAGTAATCTGCAACTATTAACCCCCCCAAAAAATGTAAAAGACATAGAATAGCTGTTCAAAAGATGGACTTTGTAGCTGGGTACTCAACAGGTTTAAGATATAATAATGGTATTTAAAGAATTTTCTATCTGAGTTTCCTTTTTCTATCTGAGTTTGCTTTTGGAAGCTTCTAAGCAAATATATTGACTCCAGCTTTACCCCTCTGACATTTCACGTGAGTGTCCTGTTGATTAGTACATTTAAAAGAGATAAGAAATTTAACACTTTAGTCAGTCACAGGTAACTTTCTGTCACAAGCCTGGATTTGGCCCTCAGACTCTTTGAAGCTCATTCTACATCTGTCCCTCCAATCCCCCCCCTAAAAATAAATTTTAAAAACTCAGCCAAATACAAACCCAAGAACAATCCTGAGATCCTCCGATATTCATATCTTAGTGCACAGTCACTAAAACAAAATGTTGCTAAGCTGCTCAAAAAGAGAAGATGATAAAGCAAAAATAATTTTTGGTACACCTGTATTGAATTGTATTATGAGATATAATTGACTCACCAATTTAAAAACATCTATTTATACATTTGACTTGTTGCTGAGGCATTTTATAGTTGAAAATTGCAAATGACCAAACCAAGTCATACCAAAAGACAATACTCAAACCTTGATAATTTCTATTTAAATTTCTTGCCTCCCTATATATGTACAAACCCCTGGGATTTAAGTTTGTATATTCAGGACTGATACAAAGACCTACGCAAACTTTGATAAGAAGAAATCTTGGCTTTGGGTATTTTGAAAATATTTTGTTCATTAGCAGTTTTTTCTCAAACTTTGTTTGCAAAAGTCTCAGTAAGCTATAAAGTACTATATTTATGTTTCTGAAAAATGTCATGACATTTCTAAAGTAATCTCTTTAAAGAGTTTCTCAGTGAAGTTTATATCTTTCCATTACAATAGCATAGATGTGGCTGTTAGTTTTAGTCAGGAAAAGAGAGAACTCCCACAAGTGATTAACTATTTAATAAACATTTATACAGGTAGCTAAAGAAAAATATTCGGAGAAAAGACAGTAACAGATATTGACAGAGTACAAAGACCAGAGATAGTGAAGATGAAAGAAGTGGCCTGGTCAATGCTGAATTGAAAAAGCAAGTGGAGGACAAGTTATTTAGAATTTACTTAAGTAAATCTCTACTAGAGGAAATGTTTGAGGTCATCAGGATTTCATTGGAGGCTCTTCCCTCCAAAATCTCTCTTTGCTTTTTGCAAGAGAAACCCTCAGGATCAGTGTTGGGGCTGATACCGTTCCTCACCTGTGTCAGTGACAAGGACAGTGGGGTCGAGGCCACCCTCAGCGATGACACTGAGCTGTGCAGGGCAGTTGACCCACGGCAGGGACGGGATGGCATCCACAGGGACCTGGACAGGTTTGAGAGATGGGACCATGGAAGCCTCATGAAGTTCAGCAAGGCCAAGTGCAAGGTCCTGCACCTGCGTTGGGACAGCCCCAGACACAGCCACAGGCTGGGCAGAGCAGTGACTGAGAGCAGCGTGTGGGGAAGGGCTTGGGGGCGATGGCTGATGAGAAACTCACCCTGAGCCAGCAGTGAGTGCTCACAGCCCAGAAAGCCGAGGGAATCTGGGATCTAAAGGAGCCTGGCCAGCAGGGCAAGGGAGGGGATTCTGTTGCTCTGCTCTGCTCTGCTCTGGTGAGACCTCACCTGGAGCACTGTGTCCAGCTATGGAGTCCCCAGCATAAAAGGAACATAAAATTGTAGGAGCAAGACCTGAGGAGGCCAAAAAGCTGATAAGAGGACTGAGCACCTCCCCTAAAAAGACAGGCTGAGAAAGTTGGGGCTGCTCAGCCTGGAGAAGAGAAGGTTGTGTGAAGACTTCACAGTCACCTTCCAGTGTCTGAAGAGGCCTCCAGGGGAACTGGAGAGGGACAGACAGGAACTGTAGTGACAGAGCAAAGAGTAAAGGGTTCAAAGTGAAAGGAAGGAAATTTAGGTTAGATATACGGAAGAAATTCTTTCCTGCAAAGATGAGGAGGCACTGGAAGAGGTTGCCCAGAGTAATTGTGGATGCCCCAACCCTGGAAGTGCTCAAGACCAAGCTCAATGGGGAATTGAGCAACCTGGTCTAGTGGGAGCAACTTGGTCTAGGTGTCCCTGCATCTGGCAGAAGGGGTGGGATGAGACGATGTTTAAGGTCACTTCCAACTCAAGCCGTCCTATGATTCTGTGATTCTATATAGCAATCACAATTCTCAGCCTCTAAGGTCTTTGAGACTGTGACTGGCATCAAGTATGTCTCCTTCTGTTTTTCTGCTTTTAAATATCTGTGCACATTTTACAGATCAAAAATACTAAATGCAAGGCATGTTCTGCAAAATATGACTGAAATATTATGTTAAATAGGAGTGAAAAGGTGGTGAAGAACATGCAACTGATGAAGCATCACTTCATGGAAATCTTATCTAGCAGTAATTATACGTTTGTCCTTTTGTTCCTCATTACATTCTATATTTTAAAAAAATAGTTTCACAAGAAATGCCTGAAAGATTAAATAGATAGATTAAATCTATCTTCATTAAACTTCATTTATTGAGTTGACATCTTACCATAAAATTGAGATTAAATACTTCATTTCATTTCTTGTGACAATACAGTGATAGCTCAGTGACATGATGCCTGGACCCAAATGCATTGTTTTCACAGATGTGATGAGTTTGCTCACCCCTCACAGATCAAGTGGGGTAATCCTGTTTTTACACCCACCTCAGTGGGGTGCAACGTTCATCTCCTTCAGTGTGAAAAAGGACATTGTATTCAGAATTCAAAAATGACAATGGGACTGCTGAGGCAGCTGTGTCAGCCATAAAAACAAAGTGCAATAGTCAGATCCAGCAGTGCCCAGCAGCAGGCATTTGGTGAAGATTATTGGAAAACCACGCTCATGTAATGATTTTTCTCCAAGGTTCCTTTTCCACCTTTAGTAGTCACTGGTTTAGAAAGCTTCTGTCAAAAGGATGATGATGTCCTGACTCTCGGAAGGTAATCTGGCTTTTTGCAACAAGTAACATTGAATTATAAACCAGCTTTGTTGGACCTGTGTCTGTTGTTAACCTTCACTTCACATCATAAGAAGACAGGGGTGTTCAGATCACATCCACATAGACAGCCTTCCTGGGTTCCATGGTATTCATAATAGAGTATGAAAATGTCTCATGCCACAAGCATCCTATCAGTTTCTGGGCACTTTTTTCTTACTGTTCCCACTGAATGAATTGTGAATCCAAACCCATTCTGAGGAATTCATTTCCCTAAAGATTGCCCCTATGCTTTAAAATGCTATGAGAAATTGCACAACACTTCATTTCTGTCATCAGCTTCTTTGGTGAAAGACTGTCTTCTTATGCAGATGATACAGAGAAAGAAAAATTTTTGAAAAACCCAACAAACATAACAAGAACAACAGCAACAAATTAATGTAAAATACATAAATGATGGATGCTGTACCTTTATATATTGGAGAAAAAAGGGTTGGAAATTGGGTTTCTATATTCTGCAGTTATATTCCACAGATGTAATTGCTGTTCTTATGACTCTTTTCACACTTGTACACACTAGGTCTGTTATGTCTGCACATGTATATGTTAAATGATCATTGAATGGCTTAATACTCATTCCCTGACAGTCAGGGACAATTCACATCCGTGTACAAGACCTATTTCAATGGCATACTGCAGTTATATGAATTCTGGTCCAAAGGCATACAAATGTTCCTGCACTTGCATTTAAATCCATTAGGTGATACAAGTGCATTATGATCACAGACGACTAAGAGATTAAGAGATAACCTGACCTTGGTAGCCAGTAAAAGAGAGCGACTACTGGAGTAGTAGTACTGTATTGTGGTGTACTACATCTGTTTCAGGATTCAGCATCTGTAGCAATTTCATTAGAATGATCTCAGATCATGGGGTTACTTTCAAAGAAGGATTAATTGTTTATGATTTAAAAAAAAAGTTATATACACCCGAAGGAAAGCAAAGAACAGATTCAAGACAGTTTGACATGATGTAATTCCAGTTAATCCATGACAAATATTGCATATGAAAAAACTCTGACTTTCCTTCAATATGAGTTTTCATATTCTTGACCTATTGCTGTTACAACTAAATAAACTCAAATTATTCAAAATAAAATATCCAAATCCAATGTGAATAATCTACAGTTGATTAAATCAGTCTACATTTCAAACTCTTAAATTTAATTCTATGCTAAACTTAGTTAGGTTTTGGAATTCTATGCTGGATTTATCTTTTATCTGCAGAAGGAGCAATGAGTACATCACAGCACTCAAGGAAGGAGAGATGAGTACTGCTTGAGAGAGGCTAACTAAATTTCTCCTAAAACCATAAAGACTGTGCCTTTTCAAAGGTGTCCCCTTTCCCAGATGTGCCTTTTTCCACTCTCTTTTTGTTTGCTATGTACTTCTGCAAAGGGAAAAGACACACAGGTTACTTAAGACAGCTCAAAGGGGTAGATTGCACCTGAGCCCCTGCTTGCACTTGTCACATGGCACTACAGCCTGCTGTCTTTGTCAGTGCACTGGCAGGCATTCTAGGGTCTCCACAGCAAAACAGTCATCTTGTGTCACAAGAAAACATTCTCCATTTTAATAACTGAAGGATTGATTTCCAGAGGAGCTCATCATAAATTTGGGATTCAAGTGTTACTTTAGGGTTCTACTAAATTTTCTCTGTTCATGAGTTACTGAAAACTGTATTTTTTTGCTGGGAATCAGCTGGAACAGTTCCTTTCTGTGCAAATAAACCTAAGTTTTATTCCCAGTCTCTCTTTCTCCAATTCCTTCTCATACCTGGGTGCTGCTGAAGTTTCATAATAATCAAGAACAATTTAAATTCTATTCCTAGCTGTCCTTTTTCTTCTCCTTCAGCTGAAAGGATTTCCAAGACCTCAACAGTCTGAGAAAGGAGAGGGAAAAAAAAATATATTGCACAAAAATAAAAAGAAAGGTGGCAAAACCTGTCAATCAATTAGAGTTTCGATTTCTGAACTCACAAGCACCCGATTTATACTTTTCTCTACCTTAGAAGGTACCTCCATTAGTCTCCATTGTTTCAGCAGAATAAAATAAAAATAAACTTTTTAGAATACAATACACTGAGTTCAACCCTAGGTGATAGGTTCTGGCCTCACCTGTCACATTTTGTCCAGTTCTTTCACAGAACCGTTTCAGAAAATTCTCACAAAGATTATCAATGAATCAGCTAACAATTTATAGTCCAGCTGAAAGTTCTAGCAGTAATTCCAGAAGAAAAGGTTACTCATTTAAAATAAAAGTTTAAGGAAATTGAGCGGTACCTTTAACTTATTTGGCAAATATTGAATGCGCAGCCACACTTTGCTTCAAACCATACTTTATTTTAGGTCCATAGCTTGCAAATGAGCATTGAACTTCCAAACCAGACCTTTTGCTGTCTACTTATTACTTCTGCTATACAATACTTTGCAGTTCCTGTCTGTGCAATTTCCTTTTATTAATGTACAAACAAAAGGTGATGAATTAAACATGCTATTGCATGTATTTTTTGGCAAGCATGAAAGATGAGGTAATTGAAGATGGTTATTATTTCCAGCTGTACAATGCTAGCACATAGTGACATTTAAATAATAAGAGAGAAAGTAAAATAGGTGTCATGGTTTTAACAATACTGCCCTCTAAACATCCCAACTCACTAATTTCTACATTACACCATTGTCACACTGAAGCTGTGTGTCAGACTAAGTAATTTCTGATATGTAAAAAAAAAAAAACCACCAAACCCCAACCCTGCAGAAATAGAAAATGCTGTGGTGCTGTGGTAACTAGGTATTGTATTATAACTAGACGTTAAAACATAGACAAATCATGTAGAGATCTTCAAGACATAAAAAATTGCTTCTAGGAAAATTCTTTTTCTTTGTTAAAGAATAGATTAACTGTAAGAAAATGAGTCATCTCTATTTTTTAGAAATCTGCAACAAACACATAGGATTTTTCATGGAATGCTATTTAGTGAAAGATAGTTGTCAAGGTTTTCCACACATTCTTCTGATTAACCTTTAGTTCAAGATCATTTTCAGTAAGAAACTATTGTTTCTGTCTTGAGCTCCTGTCTGGCAATCTGTTACAAGCTGCATTTTACCTGGTACATTTTTTCTCAGAAATTATAGCTTTTATTACTCAGCTATGCAGACAATAGCTGAACGTAAAGCAGGGAATGGTGCTGCTTCAACTAAGCAGTCCAGTGTTTGACTCATGTGCTGACTGGCTCTGTGACGAGTGATAGGCTGGTTTAATTTCCATGTTCTTATTATAATTCTATGGAATTAGCCACTGGATGGATCTCTTTAAAGATCTATGGTTGATTGTTATGTGTGTTCTAATTTTCCATTTGAAAAATAAAACCAGCAAATACTTGGCTTGTTTGAAGTCAATAGCCATCACATACAACCATGGAGAGTACTGGATTGGGACTATCAGCCCCTTGTCTCTCTAAATTTGGAAAAACTGCTGCATGTACATGAATTTTTTATCTGTACTTTGCAGAGGTTCTGCTCATAGCATGAGGCCCATGGAAATCACAGTAACTCATGGATTTTCATGATAGGCACAACTGGTTCTCCCATCTTTGCATGCCCTTGAATCTACTTTTCCTGGGAGGACGACATACAAATATCTTCTTGAGCGCCTTTACAGGCATAATGTTGTCCCCAGCAGCTCTCCAGTATATCCCTCCAGTTCCACACTTTCCCCAGAATTGTTGAAACAAAGGACCAAAGTTCGGAAATTTACTCTAAAATCTTTCTTGAGACCTCATTCCATAAACAGTGAGCAGTGATTCTTAAAGAATGTGAACATTTCACAGGTAACAGAGATGTATACAAATGTAAATGGAAAGTGACATCATTATGAATTAAATCCTCCTTAAGATATTAAATGGCATCTCTTTTGTTTATGATGTGGAAAAGTCTGTCTATAAAGTGGTCTTGCGGAGTAGCACTGCATTTCCCTTTAATTATGTAGTATGGAAAAAAATTAGGAAAAAATGCAGTAGACTGCAGCAAAAATTCAATTTTTGAAGTTTGTTAATGGTAGGACTTATTTTTTTATTTCATTAACTCAACTCCCCAAATGGTAATTAATATCAAGGAAAATCAAATTGCTCATATAGTGTCCCAAAAAGTAAAGAATAACAAAACCCCCCCCAAAGAAACTAACAACAAAAACAACAAAAAACAAACAAACAAAACCAAAACAAAAAACCACAAACTAAAAAAACCCCAAACAAACAAAAAACCAAACAAACAAACAAAAAAAAAAACCCAAAACACACTGAAGACTGGCATATACCTTCAGTGTTTCTTATTTCTGTAAGGAACTTGGTCATGTACACATAGTTCATGAGTTCAGGACCAGTAATCTATATGTTCATCCAGTCCCTCTGCAAATGTATCACTAGACCATACATTTCATTCTTTTACCATTGTGCTGAGTCTCAGTAACTTGGTTTTAGTCAAAGCACATCTTCTAAATATATATCTGAGGTCATCCTAAAATCTGTGAATTAACCACATCCATCTAAAAAAAGGTGTAAGTGACCTTCAATTGGCCGCGATTCACTACTAAAAATACGCCTTATTTCCTATTTAAATATGTTTGGCCTCAGGTTCTTCATGTTATTCCTCTCTTAAAAGTCTAGTTTTATGATGGTATTTTCTCCATATAGAAGCAACTCAACTTTTCTTTTTGGTGTCCTTAACACTCCGAGCGGTTTTAAGCCTCCTGATAGACTTTCCACAAGTTCAGACACACAAAGGCTAATTTCTATGTCTTAATTTTTTGTCAGCATATTTTTTCAAATACAAACACTAAAACTATAAACAGCATATCAGCATCAGCAATTTCTGTAGAATTCTCATATGCATGACTTAGAATAAACACCCAGTTCTTTCTGAATTGAATGGAACTTTGAGATATTCTTTGGACCTCATAGAGTAAGATCAGCACTTCGAAAAGCAAAGGCCACCACTTGGGATTATTATGACTTCATAACCTCATTTTTCAGTTTTATAAAATAATCTCCGACAAAATAATGTATGGTGATGCCAAATTAATTCATTTAAATCAAGAGAACTCTTTGGTACATAGATACATTAACTTTGAGAAATTGTGAGAGATCATATTTAAATTTAAGTTTTGATGTGAAGCATTACTGGAAAAGTTTGCACATGTTGTAGTAAACACACCTCACTTTTGGATTCTATGCCAGAGCTGTAGCAGTTATCTTTGACTTAACTGTGTGTTTCACAATCCTTGTACTTGTGCAGGTGACAGTAGAGGTGAGTCTTGGTCTCCCAAAGATGATTAATTTTCAAAGTGTGTTATCTTATATGCTATTTTTGTCCTTTTTTGACAACTCTACTTTCAAACATCCTTGATCTAAAGTAGCTAGCAAGGACTATAAATTCTACATTGCAATTGGAACAAAACAAACAAACAAAGAGACAAAAAAGACTTTGCTTATCATCTAGTTCTATATGGTAAAAATGTGTGAACAGGTATAATAAAATTCTTTTCATTGTGATTTAGCCCACTAGGTTTCCCAAATTAAGTCTTTAAAAATTGAGATAAAAAACAGAGGTTAACTGACATATTTACCACTGCAAATGTTCAATGATTGATTTAGGAGCTGAAATCTTAACTATTTTAAGGATCTTCTCTTTCATTTGGCCCAATTCTTCTTTCTTACATAAGTTAGTGCTATAGATTTGAATGATCACTTCACTATGACTCATCAATGTGATATTAATAAAGACTGGTGGATTCATTCCTTCTACTGGATTTTTAGACAAAAAAATGCTGTACATGAGTGAATATTAAAGTTTTTGCCTTGAATTTCATGTGACTAATTTAAAGGTCATACTTGTTAACTGTTGCAAATTTTTGCCTATGGAACCTTTGACATTATGAAATGAAATTTAATATTATAACACTCTAAAATTCCTTCAGCCAATGGATTTTGTTTCATATTATGTGGCATTTTACATCTTGAAACCATGGCATTCCAAACCCTATTCTTAAGGAAAAAAGAATAATTATATTTTAATTATGCAGACACCTGTAAACACTAATTGTAAATGAGCATGTTGCAACCAGGACTGAAAAGAACATGATACTTTTTTTTTATCATTATCACTTGGAAGAGTAGGAAGAAATTAACTTACATTACAGAGGGAATAGAAAGCACGTTTTACAGATGTACAGCTTGATTGTGAAAAGGTGAACACCCTACTCTGGTATTCCTAGTTCACAATTTTTAAGTAGCATCTTGCCATTTTGATTTCTTTCTCTGAAATCTCTTGACTTGATACTGCTCTCCAGAGTTACAGGGATCAAACCACTTACAAACCTAGGCTTTGGGTAGACAAGTCACGGCTTCCCATTGGTGGGCTGTCAGTCCTGCATGCTCACAAAAAAAAGTTACTATGTTGAAAAACAAAGTCTGTTAACAGTAGGCCTAAATTTGCAAGAGATTCTTATTTCCAGTCAAAAGATTTAAATGAAACTGAAAATGCAGGCATTTGAAATTACTGTAATGGATGTTTTATTATCACAGAAGATCTACTTCTCTGAAACTTTATTTGGAAAAATTTGGCTTTTTAATATTTGAAAACTATGCTAGTGGAGATTATATAGTGAAACATATAGGGTAGAATGTGACTGGAAGGTCCCAGACACTGTCAGTTGTGTCAGAAGACTGTATGCAGTCATGTCTGAAAATCTGGGACGTATTCATTCTACTTGCACTCTTGTATTTTGCATCCTGACTGGTGTGCTAGCAATAATACAGTAATATCTTTTAGATGACATGCTAAATCAAAGTTTTCCAGAGATTAGCGATTACATGGTACATTTTGACGAAGAGAAGTACAATAAATCTAGTGTCCTGACAAATTTCTTCAGTAGTCTTCATAACCTTTCCCCTAAAGCGAGGGCATGGTCTCTTTGGAAATAAGCATTCGTGCTCAAGGGGATGTCCCGCACAAAAAGCTGCGAAAAGATTAACGGATATCTAATGCTCTAGGACACATTGCAATATGCAATTTTTGGAATGCCACAGTTTCACGGTTGCATTAAAACGTAATTTTATTTCTGTGCTCAGCATACAGATTGCAGATGGCTCTATTTTTCGCTTGTTTATTGAAACACTGGAAATCTGAAGTATAGTCTTAGTGCCACACGTTATATACAAAATGTATAAACTTCGTATTTACAGGAAATTAAAATGAGGTTTTCATGGATTGAAGGTTATGGGACTGATCTGAGAATTCTAGCCAAGGAAAATTTTTTCTTTTTCTACACAGTCATTACCTGTAGAAATGTTACTAAAACCAAAAATCTAACCAACCAAAAACAGACAAAACCCCACAAACAAACAGCAACAAACCAGCCCTGGAGTTCTCGATTGGTATTGATAAGGTCATTTTCATTTTAATATAGTATCCAGTTGTAGCAAGTGAATAGTATGTCATCCAGTTAAATGCACGCCTTAAAGGATTAAAATAAAAAACATTTAAAGGAATTCTGAGAAAATGTTGCCAGTTCTCAAACACAAAGGGCTTTTTCTTGCCTTTTAAAAGTTATCTACCTCTATCACATTTGTTTTATCATCAAAACATAACGTCTTCCTAAACAGAGAAAGAAAATGTAGATGTTGATTTTCCTGGGTGTTGCCAACCAGCAATTGACACCTTTTTTTACTTTTTATATGTTTACATGTTTAGAGCACTTAAGAAGATTTTCTAACAAAATTTTCTAGCAATTTTTAAATGCATGTGATGTATTTTGGAACATCAGGGATGTATTAGGTGATTAGCTTTCAGGTGTGCATTTCCCTGAGCTTCCAGTTGTGGGTCTCTCAAGCTGCTTCAATTGAAAATATTGAAGTCATTCTGACTTATGATTTATCCGTAGAAACCAACGAGGTTACATGCACTAATGGTCTCCTTGCTGTACCCATGGGGCCTAAGTGTCCATTGTAGCCCTGGAGTGCCAGTTTGGGTGTTACTGCTGCTGAATTCTGCAGTATGTGTTTTAACCTGGAACACACACAAAAATGTATTCTGTTAAATTAAGGATTATGGTTACATATTGCAATGGGGAAAATACGACGTCTGATCTGTGTAATATGCAAGATATGTACTCCTGAAGCCTGGAAACCTCTGCTGGCCCCTGGTGTGTTAAGGGTCAAGCAGACATGCCACCTTTGGAGTAAGCAACTTCTGGGGCATCACAGCTCCCTCTCAGTCATGATTTACTGTTTGTGTTCAGAATCAAGAAACATTTTCCTGACACTTCTGAAAAGCATGAAGAACAGAGCTTAGGCTCCTCAGAAGGGGGGGATTAATGTCACACTTAGGTCTGCAAAGGGTTTGTGTGATGGGTGCCTATCCACTTGGAAGAGGAGCTGTAGATCCAAAAAAGGTATTCAGATGAACCACTGAACAGCCTGACACCATGATACTGTGATCCTTTATATTTACCACTCCAAGATATTTTGAACTCATGGACAATGTTGTCAGCCTCTGTGGAGAACTGTGAAGGTACTACATGGAGTACAAGCAGAACTGGAGTTCAGGCAGAGCAGTGTCCTCAAGTCCTGTTATACAGTGACAATAGGACTATTCTGAGTCACTCTCCATTGAGAGCATCTGAAGAAGGTAATCTTCTGGGAACTGACTTTAGAACAAGACTGTTAAAAAATTGTCACCAGTTCTGAACTGTGTGAAGCACATTAAACAGAATAATTCTGTTATTCTATTCAGTTTTCTGTCTTCCATTCTCTATGCATACAGATAATCTCACACTTTTTTTAATTACATATAGGGTCCACTTCAGATACATAAACAGAATGACCACGTTAAGCAAATTTCAATCCTTGGTCTACTTGCATAAATCTCAAGTAAATTTCCTAAAGGAAATAGTTAAAGAAAGCTAAGAATTTATCAAAGTCAAGCAGTGAATGAATCAGGTAGTTTAAAATCTGTGTCTGTGAGAAACTTGGCTGTGTCACAAGGTTTTAAAAACCTTTACTTTTGGCTAAGATACAAACAGATGGTAGGATTTGGAGACACAAATCAGTGAACTACAAACTGGCAGCCAGGAATAAAGAGTGTGCTAGGAATGCAACCGGCAGGTTCTTGGATTCCACTTGGCCAAAATACTCCCCCATTTTTTCTGGACTGTGAAATCTAGTGCAGTGGTCATTGCAGGGTCTTGGTCTAAAGCAATCCAGAATAAGAAAGCAAAACTGGAGGTAAAATATGTGAGGATGGCTTTAAAGGTCATTCTTTCATCATGGCCCACATATCCCCATGCTCTGTGCCAATCTGAAGTCATAAATTTATCTTTACGGAAGAGTAAGAATTTAGCAAATGCATGTCCTCTTATTATTCCAGCTTTAGGACTTCCTGACACGGAGGTGTTTTCCACAGAGATCACTGTTTCTTCTTTGTGCCCACAGTTTGTGATGAAATTCTTGTTTGGGGCGTTTGGCTGTTGACCCCCTCAAGGTCAGGGAGGTTCTACAAAGAGACCTTGAAGAATTAGAGAGAGGGGCAATAACCAACCATATGAAGTTCAACAAGGGCGAGTGCCAGGTTCTGCACCTGGGGTGGGACAGCCCTGGATGCATGGACAGACTGGGGAAGGAGAGGCTGGAGAGCAGTGCCATGGAAAGGGCCCTGGGGGTCCTGGGCAATGGCAAGTTGGACATGAGCCAGCAGTGCCCTGGCAGCCAGGAGGGCCAGCCCTGTCCTGGGGGGCACCAGGCACAGCATGGCCAGCCGGGCAAGGGAGGGGATTGTCCTGCTCTGCTCTGCTCTGGGATGGTATGGCCTCACCTCGAGTGCTGGGAGCAGCTTTGGGTGTCACAGTACAACAAGGACATTAAACTACTAGAGAGCATCCAGTAGAGGACAAAAAAGACAGTGAAGGGCCTTGAGGGGAAGAATAGGAGGAGCAGCTGAGGTCACTTGGTCTGTTCAGCCTGGAGAAGACTGAAGGGAGACCTCAGTGCAGTTACAACTTCCTCATGAGGGGAAGAGGATGGACAGGCACTGATCTCTTCTCCGTGGTGACAGTGACCGGAGCTGAGGGAACGGCCTGAAGATGTACCCAGGGATGTTTAGGAAAAGGTTGGATATCAGGAGCAAGTTCCTCGCCCAGAGAGTGGCTGGGCACTGGAACAGCTCCCCAGGGCAATGGTCACAGCACCAGCCTGACAGAGTTCAAGAGTTTGGACAATGCTCTTGGGCACACGGTGTGACTCCTGAGGATGATTCTTTGAAGGGCTAGGAGTTGGACTCAATAATCCTTGTGAGTCCCTTCCAACTCAGAATATATGAATAGAATAGAATATATGAGGTCATTTAATTTAATCTCATAAAATGAAAGCATCTATGCTTATGGGACAGCTTTTATAACAACAAACAAACAAACAATAAACAAATTGCATGTCAGGGCCTCTGGAAAGCAAATTAGTCTGTTTCAATGAGCTTTCTGATGACTAAGTGTGACCAGAACACTCCGGTCCCAACCCCTGATAGTATGGTTAGCATAAGTAATGTTGTTTTATGAGGCGAGTAGCTGTTCTCTGTGACTGAGCCAGTCATATATTGGTTCCCTTTCCCTCATTATCAGTCCCTGAAGGTCCTAGGAACCAAGCAGACAAACCAAATAGATTTCTTCTTCCTCTCCCTCCTGGCCTCAAGGTTCCTAGAGCCAGGCTGATTTCTCCCTTCCTCTCTTGTCCTGAAGGTCCAGGCAATGAGTTAGCCTGGTGATGGCAATGGCCCTGCCAGAAAACAGGGAAGTGCAGCAGCAGCCAGAGCACACTCAATACAACCAAAGTGTTACAAGTCCTAAGTGGGGAGGGAGGGCTAGAACAGCTGTCAGACGGTGAGACGTGTGACCTCACAATGGCCACCTCTACTGTCCTCTGCTTCCTCCAAAATCTAAACAACTTGTATTTTTTCACGCAAATTTCAAGTCTAGATTATGATTGCTCCACAGGTGGCAAGCTGCATATTACGATCTGACACAATCTGCAGAGAATCCAGGTGATTACAAATCAGAAGCTGTGTTATAAATTCTGTATTACTCTACTTACAGATTGCATTATATTGATTCTGCTAGTAGACATCCTGTGCCATTCTAATCACAAATTCTGACCTCTACTAATCATGAAATCATGTTAAGAAATTAAAGCTTCAATTGTTAAGTAAATTAATGTCATCATCCTTCTGCTAAGGATCCCTAAAAGAGCCCATCTGTCCCCCTAGTGTCAGATGACACTAAAGCTGTGGAATTTCCAGCTGATAATACAAGGGCAAAACCAAAGGGCTATTTCCTCATCAAAACAAAAATTCTGCAGGAGTCACGTTTCACTGGAAGAATCCAGAAAACATCACAAAATAGTCAGTTCCCTGCAGCAACAGGACTCTCTTCCCTGAAGATTCCCATTATGCTTGGTTTCGAATGTGGGGTGAGATGCAGGAGCTCATCCCAGAGTCTTTCTGACTACAAGCTTGGTGAAAAAGTTCAGACATTAACTCTCTGTATATCAAACTGTGTTTTCACACAAAGCACAACAGTTACACAAGACAGTAAGACACTGGCATGTTTTAACAGCCTCCTTGATCTGGACCATTAGTAGCCAGGCCTGCTAGAGAGGTCTTTCTCCTACAACAAATGCAACTCATAAAGCTGACCACTCCTTTCCTGCTCAGGTGATACACTTTACCCAAAATACATATCTAGAGAAAAAAACAATATGGCATATAGGGATTAATGCCAGTTTTGAAGCTATTTCAAAGCAGGAAAAAACATCATTTGGCACTTCCTAAAGTTCAAAGGGAGAAGCAAGAGATTTGTCTGCTGCACTAAAATTGGCAAAGCAAAATGCTTGCTTAAATGATTCCCCACTGGGAAGGACAGAGCAGCAAAGTGATAAACAGGTGACCAGAAACTTTGATGCAGACTGTGAAACTCCCTTTAACCTTTCGTGTTATATGGAATGTGAATATATTCCCTAAAATAGCATGCAGTACTACAGATCTACTTTTGATCTTGTACATGTTACAGTCGCACTATTAATAGTGTCATCCTTTTGAGATGCTATCCTTGAGATGCCAAACCAGTAATGATTTGGGCTGGTAGTACCGTCATCTAATAAGGAATAACTGCTTATCTCATCCACAATGTCAAGTTAAAAGAAACACGAGTACAGTGAGATCAGAGTTATCTGCCGAAGCCGTGAGCAATCTGGAATAGTCGCAAGAAGGTGGAAAGAAGATTCTTCTGTGGAGCACTCTTTGCCAGTCTTGTGTACCACAAAATGGTGGGTTGATGGCACTATTCCACAGAGCTGTTGGAAATATGCCACATTTCTGTATATTGCAGTATCTTTCTTTTATGCATGAACTATAGTATAATAACCTAAATCTGCATACAAATTTTCCTTGTCTAGCCTTGTTTTTATTTTAAAAAAATCAGCACCATGGAAGTGTGAACTTTTATATGAGAAGGTCATAGGTCACTTATTTATTCTTTAGAAAGTTTGTGACCCTAAACCTAGAAGGAGCTTGTTTTAAGAAGAAGAAGGTGGGATTAAGTTGAAGTGTAATTTTGCTAACATCTTAAAGCCAAAACACACACAAAAGAATAACAACATAGATCATGTAAATGATGTCTTGATCAGAAAGGCTGGCAAATATAACATTGAAATGAAAGAGGCAATAAAAGATTTCATGTCCTGTTAAAAATATAAGGAATTTTAACTTAAAATTAATTGAAATTTCAAGTAAAATTTTTCATGTTTTACAGTCACCAGAGAATATGCAAAATAGAGCTGTTATGGAGGAAGCTATTTTGGTATAGTTTTGCAAAGCTGCCAAATGTCAAACTTAAGTAAACATTTTTAATGGAATTTACCTGCACAGAAATTAAAATATACAGCAGCATAAACAAATAGGAGGATGAAACTGGAGTGGCACAGGAAAAGTCATCTCAAATCTAACTACTGTGTTTGAAAGACATATAGGTTTTACCCTGTTGCAGTAAAAAGAAAAAAAAAAAGGATTTGCTTTTTAAATATATCTTCCTCACTACCGGAATTGTGAGGCATTTTGCCGCCAAATCACTTCTCACACAGTCACTGCATGCGCTTTTGTCTAACAGTCTTCACATTTCTAGCACTTTTTTAGGGTCTCCCTTGAGCTTGGGGGCAGGTATGGGGCTCCTACCCCCACTTTGGTGAGCGATTCACACAGGAGGAACTGGAAGTCACCTCCTTCTGTCCCTCTGGGAGGGAAAAGAGAAAAACCCACGTTCACGTGGGGTTCAGCCTGTGTAAATCACTGACCGTGGCTCAGACTTCTGCCTTTTGGTGTGTATTCTGCTGTCTCTCTGACTCCTCAGGATTTTAATAACACACTGAATTTAGGCATCTGATGGTGGAAAGCCACTAATGCAAACTATTACTAGTGATATTCAGTGAGAGTAAGCTCAATTAAGCTATGGTGATTTTGGCTGCGGGACAGAATTCCTGTGTGAAACTCATTGCCATGAGTCAGGATTTTACTGACACACTTGCACACAGTATTGCACTTGGCCCCTAACTCCTAAAATCAGTTTTAGAGAAGGATCTTGGCTTTCATATGCAGAGGTATTTTAAATTTTCTTGGTTGTAGACAGGAGCTTAAAGTCATGAGTTCTTAAAATCTGAAATACCAAATAGGAGCTGAAGGAATAAAAGTGTATCTGTTAAAATCTAATTGGTGCTCAATTTAACAGTTCTGGCTCCTTTGTAATGGACAGAAAGTGACGTGAAAACTAAATGTAAACTTAATCAATCCTTTTTTATACTGTGCAGTTGTAGTGGGCTGATCCTGGCTGAATGCCAGGTACACACCAAAGCTGCTCTCTCAGTCCCCTCCACAAGTGGACAGAGGAGAGAAAATATAGTGAAAGGTTCTTGAGTTAAGGAAAGGGAGAGAGATCACTCACCAATATCACCATGGGAAAAACAAACTCAGCTTAGGGATATTAAATAAATTTATTAGTATCAAAACTAAAGCAGGATAAAGAGACATAAATCTTAAAAACACCTTCCCCCCAATCCCTTTTCCGGCTCTACCTCCTCCCTCCCAGTGGCACAGCAAGATGGGAATGAAGGTTATGGTCTGTTTGTCACACATTGTTTCTGCTGCTGCTCAGGGAGAAGAGTCTTTCCCCTGCTCCAGCATAGAGTCCTTTCCATGGGGGACAGTCCTCCATGAATTTATCCAACATGAGTGCATCCCACAGGCATCAGTCTCCATCAGCTGCTCCCCCATGGGTCCCTCTTCCATGGGGCGCCATCTTTCAAGGGCAGGCTACTCCAGGCATGGATATCCCACAGGCCACTAATCCTACCAGGAAACCTTCTTTGGTGTGGGCTCCTCTCTCCACAGGTCTTCACAGCCCTGTCTGGAGCCTGCTCCAGCATAAGCTTCCCAAGGGTTTTACAGCCTTCTCTCAGGCATTCACCTGCTCCAGTGTGGGTCTCCTCTGTCGGCTGCAGGTGGAACTTTGGTCCTCCATGGATCTCCATGGGCTGCAGGAGCACAGCTGCTTCACCATGGTCTCACCAGGGGCTGCAGGGGAATCTCAGCTCCAGCATCTGGAGCATCTCCTTCCCCTCCTTCTCCACTGACCTGCGTGTCTGCAGAGCTGTTCCTGTCACATCTTCCCACCCTGCTCTTCTCTGGCCACAATTACATCTGTGCAATAACATTCTCTTCTTAAATATGTTATCACAGAGGCTTTACTATCATTCCGACTGACTCAGCCTTGGCCAGCAGTGGGTCCATCCTCAAGCCAGCTGGCATTGGGTCTGTCAGACACTGGGAAAGCTTCTGGCAGCTTCTCACAGAAGCCAGAGAGCCAGCCTGTACCCCCCTGCTACCAGAGCCTGGTGGTGCAAACCCAGTGCAGCTACATACAATGTATAATCATTGTCATCGTCATCAACAAGGATGACTTTTTTTACGGAAGGGTACTGTGATGGATGGTGAGCAATATTTTGATTCAGACATCATTGACAAGCACAAACTGTGACAACTGTGCTGGACCATAAGCTCTCAGGCACCCAAGATCCTAGGCCATGTCTCATCAGAAGTTAACAGTACCAGCCTGAGCTGGGACTAGACAAAACTGTTTTGGCTCTGCACTACTCATGCACACACAGAAGGGTTGATTGATTACAAGCCAATTAATTTACCTATAAATATCAGTGATGATCAGCCCATTGAGTTCTCCTGCACAGCAGCAGGCTGCATGCACAGTGGTCATCTCCCTTTGAGCAGGGATCCTCCTTAGGGTTATTCTTCAAGATCTCTAATAAGGTAAATGACATTTTATATTGGGCCTAAAATTATATTGTATGCTAGTAATATACACGTCCAACTATAATTTTTTTAAAGTGTAGGAAATAGTAGAATGTTTGACTGCTATCTAATCACCATCTAAATTTTTGGTTAAATCATTGTCAAATAATTGTTATATCACTGTTTAATTACCATTTAATTATTGCTTAATCACTATTTGATTAGCATACAGTCATCAATAAGTTATGATTGGACCACCATCTAATCATCAAGAAACCCCTTTTTGTTAATATTATTGTGACTTCTTTTAATAACTCCTCTAATAAATACCAAAAGAAAATTAGTCTCTTCCTGTTCTTCCTGAATTACTGAACTGTCGAGTAACTTAATGAGAAAATGACAGAATATTAGTTAAAAATCATAAATCTGATTTCCAGGTGCTGCAAAAAAGTTGAACCTTACTAAATTTGCATGACACAAATACTAGATACATACCACTTGTCTAAGGGAAATATCAGGCTCAACATTCAAACTAAGTAAAACCAGGAGGCAAATTTGAACATAGTTCTGATGTTTCTCGGTTTATTCCTGCTGCAGCCGAAGTATTCTCCTATTAATTCATTGCTTCATGGATTACCTTCTTGCTTACTTTCTACTTCACCTGTCCCATTTTCCTTCTTTATATTACAGGCTTGAAAATTTGTTTAAGACTCTACAGTGTTATTGATCAAGAAATAGGTTATAAAGAAAATATTAAATCCTGTGAACACACTAATATCAGTTATTTGTCATATCACATTTCAAATTACTATGCACGGTAATACACAATACTATACACAATAATATTTTCTGTCACTCTTTACTTTCACTGTTGTTTTACTTTTTTTTAAGTATTTTGTCTCTGAGCCATAAGGTAGTATTGCCAGCTAATTCATGTTACTGCCTTGGGACTCCTCCAATTGTCTCCTGCTATTATTATTTTGCCTCTGTTCACATACTATTCTGTATAGTGCCACTTCCTGGTTCAGCTTCATCAACTTTTTTTTCTGAAATATTCAGGATAAATAGAGTCATCTGGGCTTTTAAGTTTGTTCTTGGAAATATCTATGTTCCAAGTGGCCCATCATCTATCCTGTTACCCATATTAATTCCTGAAACAAGTTCAAAATCTAGTAAATCTTTCCTGATTAGAATTAATTTTTAATTTCACGTATTTCAGATGGTTTTTACTTTGCATCACAAGAATCTAAGAATTTATGTCTCCCTTAGTAACACTAGCAGTGGAAGTCACTGCAGCCTACCATCCCATGTGGATTTGGTGATAAACTAGGGCAGCATGATGGGCAAAAGGTGGCACAGCCACAGCTTCAACAAGAAGTATTCCCAGGGGTGTAACCCAAACACTGACATTGAAGAGCAGACATACAAAAAATGTTTAGTTGCTGCTAAGGTTCACCAGATACAGAAAATGCAGAGAATAAGGTCAGTGACAAGTAATCTGGACAGCTAAGAGGAAACATGAGGAAGCAAGCACAAGAGAGCTAATTAATGTGCCAATGCTGACCTAGCTTGGGCGGTGCAGAAACATTTCTAGGATTAGAGAATAACTCTGACACAATAAATTTAACATTATTTGTACAGATTTGGACTTACCCCAAAACAGGCAACTTCATACCGTGAGGCATCAAATATGAGCAGAGCAGTACCCACTACGTACATTAATTGTATTGAGAATCAGAATGAAGGGTTTATTTGGGTTCTCCTGAATAGGACAGATCGTGGAGGAAGGTTTTTTGGAGCAAAGTTTAATAGACACACACAGAGACACAGGAACCCCTTGAGGAAGGGAGTTAAACATATAACCCATGGAAAGAGAAGGGACGCTTTGAACATGGGACAGACACCTACATCACAGAATCTAAAGCAGTAGGAAAGAGATTTCAAAGCCAAAATGCCTTATGGCATAGACCTGCTTTGAGGAGATCCTGTACCATGGGCCAGGGGAATGAGTAGTCCCACCATATACCAGAAGAGAGCTAAGCCACACCATGCCAAGTGAGCTATCAAGATCAGAGCTCCAGAATGTGCAGAAGAGAGAGTCAGAACTGAGGCACAAATGACTCTGTGTAGGGATTTATAAATTATAGTTGACCTTACAAACTGAGCTGCAAGAAAACTAGAAGCCAGTGAGAAAAGAGGTAACATATGTCTTAGATGCAACAATACTATTTAAATAAAAAGTTGTTCTCTGAGCTACTGGTGCAATGTTAGTGGACTTCAAATATTCTAAGAAAGTAAGCTCTGAAATCATCCAGCTGAACATGTAATGGGAAGAATAACTGCACAAGGTCCATATCAGAGCATAGAAAATAAAGGCTACAACCTCTCAAACCAATGGAAGTGACTGGAAACCTCTATTTGTGATCCAGGAACAGTTGTGCTTTGTTAATTCTGACATTCAGGTGATTAACTACATTCAAAAGAAGGAAAAATATTTACAAGTTCTAGATGTATTCAGCTGATATTTGTCTAATATTAGGTGTAAATCTACTTCCATTCAGTGCTCATAACATGTTCAGTTCCAGAAACCATTAACTGCTGATAAAAGCAATTACAGAATCAGGCCCCAGATGGCTCTAATGACCTGCAAAGTCAATACTAGTTGTGAAATATTCCAAATGTCAAAGTTAATCTTAGCATCTATGTCAAGTAAGAGGTCTTTTTCCTTTACAGAGACATTCTTGAAAATATGAGCTAATACAAATCCATGTAGACTGATAATCCAATTAAAATTTGTCACTTTTTTTTTCCCCTGAAATTTGTGTATTATGAGACTGGTCTTTGTGAGGTTGTGAAATTCCTAACTGTACCTGCATTATCTGAGGGGAAAAGGGAATACTAGGACAGACAAAAGGAGGAGCCGAGGAGCAGAACACCATACTAATTGGTGTTTGCAATGGAATGGAGACGTCTGCGAAGCCATTAATGATATTAAGGCCAATGTGCCCTCTCTCATCTAATAGCCCTGCAGCTGAGCAACACCTTTCCCTTCCTCTGATATAAAGGGGAAAGCTTCACTCTGAGAGAAGAAGTGCAAACTGGGAGCAAAGGTGGCCACTCTGTAGTTCTTCTCCCACTCTTTTCTAGCAATTCACTACCTCTCCTCCATTGCCAGAAGGACAGAGAGCATTGAGAGATTGCAGTTGGCAGAGAAAAAGAATGGAGAGAAAACAGAATTTGTAGTGCACACAGGATCATGGAAGATGTGAGCAGACCAGGAATGTGTGAAGGTCAGAGAAAGACCAAAAAGGAGGAAAAGGACAATTTTTAGAAATAAGAATAGGGACAGGAAGTAATTATCTGTCTTACAAAAATGTCCATTAACTGGATTGTTCCATCAGCACAAGGGAGCTCTGATACTTACACCATACGCTGTTGACAGTCCTGCTACAGTTGATGGCTTGGTGGAGAATGGGAAAAGATGCAGTTGTGGGATTTCTCCACTGTCTATTTGCCGCTTTGCCACAGTTTCCAAACATTCATTAATGTAAAACAGATACTCACGAAAAAATCTTCATACACTCATAGAACAAGCACTTATTTGTTCCAAAAGTCACATTGAAAGTATTTTGTTCGCTGCATTTTTGTTCTCTTGGCTTACAAATAATGACAAAGGATGTTATGTGTCAGACAAATAATTATTTCTTGGAAATATCTCACAATAAATAAGCAAACAATTAATAGACACAATTCAGTTTTAAAGTATTCTTTTCATTTTCTGTTGAGTTCTTCCTGATATATTCCTAGGAACCAGTATATGTCACTCTTAAAAATATTTAACTTAATACATAGATGTTGGGACTTTGGAGTATACCCACGCAGGCTTCACATGGTGTCACCTGACCTCCCCATGAGTAGGCACAGAGCTGTGCTCAGTGTTTCTGATATTTTAACCAACTTATTCAGAGAACAGAAAAGAATTTAATATTTACAGGACCAAAATATGAGAAACAGAAGGATGCAATTATTTAATCCGCTGGTTGAAGAACGGAGAAGATCATATTTCTAGCTTGTTATCCAATCACTGTATGCAGCACCGAGGAAGAAAATATGTTTATAAGCCTGGAGACAGAGATAAAAGCCTGGGTTTTTCTTCTTTCAGACCAGTAACCAGTCACTGAGCTTCAGAATCAAGGCTCTTCCTGTCTTTGTTTTCCAGTTCTGGACATCTTTTCTTCTCAGTCATACACCTTTGGCAGAGTGGATGGATGATGTCTGTCCTTTTCCCTGTACCTTGCTCCCACCAGACTAGTAGTGAGGGGATGGGAGCTCTCTGAAGGGACTTGAGAGGTGTCATCTTGAGTCTTCTCAGGTACATCTGAGAAAAGCCCTGTAATCTCTAGGTTATTGTATAGCAGGTGCCTGACAGCAGCATCGTGCTTTGTTATGTTTTCTGTTGGTTTTGTTTATTTGTTTTAAATATCGGTCACTGAGCTATTGCTCCCAGACAGACTAAAGTCCTTTTTTGCAGCCTTAGCTAAGAAGTCAAAGCTGTGAACAGGGAAAAGACTGAAAACCTAATATTTTGCAGATGCTTCCTACTCATGATCTCTACCCATCACTTTGATCAGCGTGCTGACTGCACGCAAGCACGATTATGGTGGATACATATTTGGGACCACATAACTTTCCCCACCCCTGCAAACCAAGACACCTAACACAAGGTTACAGATTTACCTCACCAGTTTAAAAAAAAAAAAATTTGGAAGACAAGATGTATATCTTCTGTAATGACATCGCTTTTCTTGCATCAACCTCTTGCCATACTTAAAATCACGCATATTAAGCTCACAGCAGATAGACGTATTCAATACCATGCACCTCAGGAATCCCGTGTTTCATTCCATGTTCTTTTTGTGTGTGCAATTTAATCTTCCAAAACTCACTTCATGTGCCATATTTTGTTCCTCTCCTCCCCTTCACTGACATTAAAGATTCTAAAAGATTTTAGGCAGATTTATTTTTTATTATTATATTTTTATGGTGGCAAACATGCTGAGCCTTGATTCCCACCGGGGACTGTAAAGCTAATAATATCTCTGGTAATGTTGAGGCAAACAGAACCACAGCTTTTAAAGAAGGGACAATGAATATTGCTTTAGTACCTTTCTGTATCCATCATGAATGTACTGAGGAATACCCTGAGGGCCACTCTGGCCCTGCTCATGTCAGTGATGCACAGAATCTGTTAAGCTTTTTATCCAACCAGATGCACAGAAAACTGAGTAGCATCTGGCTCTAAGAAATGTTGAAGAGATGCTCTGTGGCCAGAGCATTACTATACTCCAGCGGAGCACACAACGTGAGACTGTCCTGTAAAAAGGGCTGTGCATTCTCACTTCAGCTCTTAGGACACCAAGATATGGGAGCTTCAAGGATGGTCTCAGACTCATAATCTACTCCCATGGGGTGTACTGAACAAAGATTCTTTGCAAGCATCTGCATACAGCAATATCTGATATCTACATACTGCTATTTCCTCAGTTGTTGGGATATTTTAGTGTCTACTTTTAAATGTATTTTTAAAATTGTATTTTTATGAGTTACAGGTCATATAGGCATTACTTTGCCAGCAAAATGTCCTGTGGCACATTCACATTGAGGTCATCTTTGCAACATAATCACCCAGATCATCTTTGCAACACAATCAATAACTATCTGTTAACAGTAAATATTATTTTTTAATTACTCATTTATTTTAGTAGGACTGGCCCTGGTTTTCAGTGATCATAAAATTAGGTCCCAAAACCACAACTGTGTCACACATCCACTATACCTTTTTTTTTTTGCCATAACTAATTAAACACATAACAAGGAATTAATAGCCATAACAATTAGTTTGCCTATTTCTGTTTCAGAGTTTGTCTGCATATCCCTGCATTACCTTAGCAAAGTACATATTGACTTATATTCAGCATTTCATAGCCAACAAAAGTTTGCCATGGTTTTAAATCAGATTTGTAAGCTAAATGTTGTATCAACACACTTTTTTTTTTTTTTCTGTTAATGGAATAGCTCTTTTATTTACATGTTGGGGGAAAGAAAAGAAATTTTTTGTGAAAGCCTGCAATTAATCAGTTAAAGATCTACTGCAAAATCACAATTTATTGATGGTTGCACAGAGGATACTGAAATGGTAGTATTAGTTATTTGGGAGATTTATACAGGTTATATATGTTCTATTCACAATCTGTAGACTTAGTCCCTGTAAGTTTCTGAATGTAATTGCATCAAGATGTTTACTTAGCAATCCAAAATTTTCATAGGAATAATAGAGGTAGGGGTATTATCACACAAGAGTAAATATTCACAGTAAATAGAAGGACATGCTTATTCTCTGTTAGAAATTTTCTAATGATCTTGTTGATGTTGGCAATTAGTCGTATATGTGGTTTAATTTCTTTTAAAAGAACAGAATAGAACCAAAGTGAAGTAAAATACAACTTTATATTCACTATTTATGATTCTGATAGTAAAGTAAACCTCCTACTCTACTGATTTGTATCCTAGTTATTGATGATTCTACTAGTTTTATGTAGTCACAAGGCATCTGTTTAAAAAAGACTACAGTTTGTGTTTATTGTCCTTTAATTCCTCTTCACTTCTCATACTCTCCTTGTTTCCATTTTGTTTCTATGCCATCAGAACATGAAATGGAAAAAAAAAAATTTGCAAAATTATTCTTCAGTTTTAATATATACTTAAGCAACAGAATTAAATTTTCAACAGTATTTTGATTGTCTGTAAGTAATTTCCAGCATTCATTATCTTTTCTATAAAAATACTTTTGTTAATTGATTTGAAAAAATTTAGTTTGTCTGAAGTACAATTTTGAAAAGCTTATGCAAATGTTGCTTCTGTAACTGGACATAGATGAGCATGATATTTCCAGCTTCTGATAAACAGTATTCCAATGATTATGATATACTCAATGTTGCTACTTTCTGGGAGTAAAAAAAAAGTTGCCTGTAGTATATATATAAGATAGAAAAAATATGTAAGTGTTTAAGCATGTGGGTTTTTTCTCATATGAATGTTTTACTGACCTGAGGAAAATAACACCTTTGACTAAGGTTTCTGTCACAGAACTCTGTACTGAAACATTTATAAAAGAGGTGATTTAAGTGAATAAATCTACATATACACGTAGCCTGATGACCATCACTATCATTGACCTTCTGAGTAAGAATATCTAAGTTTAGACCTCAAAATGCAGTTCTAGACTGTCATACTTCTCTATTGCAGATAATCCTATTAAAACAATCTGTGTTCATGTACATTCAACCATTCATTTTTTTTTCCATTAACTGATATTGGATATCTTCTTCACAGGAAGAAAAGAGAACAGGAAATTATGTTGAAACATTCATAAAACATAAGCAAGCTGCGAGAACCTTTGCCTAGCATCCTCTGGACTTTCCATAAACAATTTCCATAAAACCATTGCCCTTTATTTCCCTCAGTCAAAGAGCAGTCCTTCTGAAGTACATGGCTGTGTTTCTTTTTGAGCTCTTAAATTTATAGAGGACTCCAGATGTAAAGTGTGTTTAGATGCAGTCAACCCATATAAACAAAAACACTTCTTCCAAAGAAGGAAAGACATGAAGTCAAATAACAGTTCAAACTGGTGATTTTCAGAAAGTCTTTCATTCCCCTTCCGTAAGAATAGAGCAAGATTTCATCCTAAACAGCTATAATCGGTCTTTTGTGATGACGACAATGAGCAAGAACTATTGTCAATAAATGAAAGGTGGCAGGGGCTCAGGAAGCCACATACAACCTGCCTTCAAACAGACCTCTTGTAACAGTGGACTGACTTGAGTCCTTAAAAATAGGCAAATGCTTTGCTGCTTTATAAACAGAGCTCTTAAGACTTTAAGGAGTCCACTCACATAATAAATAATCTTAGAGCAAAACGAAGAAAGTACTATCCAAATTTTTGTGTATTTTTTTCACTTTATAACTCCTTGCTAGTAGGCAAGAGCACCTGTAAAATATTTGCAGATGTAGCTGTTTTACAGATGAAAATATATGTAAAGATATTTTGGCTTATACCTGCTTACATATTAAAGCTTATGCTCCAGTATAATATTGCACACAGAGATACCTTACTAAAACACATATTTATTTGCTGGAACATAAAGATGCAGAGACTCTGTTACTTTGATCCTGAAAGCTGAAAAATATCTCAGGTTGTTGCACTATAAGTCAACAAGAAACCTCCTGCTAACAATATTGACAGCAGAATTTCACCCTTTTTTACTTGAAGAACAGTTCAGTGTATCTGTAAAATGGTTATAAAGATTATTGCCTGCCTCTATGTACTTCATAGCTAAAAACTTTTGAGTAAGTCCTGCAGATGACTCCCCAAGGCAATGACTATTTGGAGTCTTTGAGACCTTGCAAAATCAACAGATGAGCATAGTGGTTTGGGGTTTTTTTAAAGCCAACAGTTCCACCTTGTCATAAAGCAAATTTGAAAACCATCTTCTGTGGTGCTTCTTAGCAGGTTCATGCATCTGGAATACCTAACCTTTGACTTAAATTGTTAGCCATTCGCTGAACTTTTGAAGTTCTTTAAACTGTTCAGATTGGTGAAGCTCCACCAAGAAATGCTGCCAACTATCTAACAGAGATTTGAAGGAGAAACAAGGTCTATTCTGCTCACCTGTTCTGACCTTCTGTCATAATTCCTGAAATAAAACTGTTTTTTTCCTTTTCACCACATAGGCAAATGTTACCAAATTCAGTATTATCAGAATAATATTTATAGTACAGCCTAGATAAAGGGGAAGGAGGTCTGAAACAAATAAATACGGCTGACCCCAAACATTTTTGAGAATCTAAGTATGGCAAAATACACACACATTATAAAAACATCCTTATCTTGTCACACAGATGTAGAAGATCGCTCATTGCAACATGTGGTGCCAGTATAAGGGTTTCTGATGTCACACAACAAATCAATTTATAAATTAAAGAAAAAAAAGTAATTTTATGTTTTAAAAATCTGATAAGTTTTCTCCATCTGTCATGTGCTACAATTGACAGCTGCTTTGTTTTGCATAGCTAAGTTCAACATGACCTTAGCCAGGTGAAGTATGTAAGGTAAAAGGCCATTGTTGAACATATTAGTGGAAAAGTACTAAAGCTTTGCAGAATTTTCTCATTTTTGCCTTCTGTCTTTTGCTCTGATTAATACCTATCCCCTTCTACACTGTTCCTGTCTGTCTCATATTTCTTCTCTCTGGTAGATGCCTTTTAAGAGTAGCTTGATTCAGCTGTAGTTGACCTTTAATGGAACAGTGCTGATTCGCATCAAGTTTTTATAGGCCTGCTAGTTTCTGCACATATGTGGAGCAGGGGTCCTCTTTGACCTACAGGAGTTACAGAAAGAGAGACATTTTTGGGAAGGGAGATTTAGTGGGCATTTTCTTTTAAAAGAGCAGTGCTTTCTTAAAAACCAAATAAACAAACAAACAAGCAAAAGAATTTCCTTTTTTAGAAGAAAGAAATCCTACGCAAATTCAAGAGTGCCAAAAAAGTAAACAATTACAATGTTGAAATTAATATACGCATAGCCATTTTTGTCACATATGCTAAGACTGACTGTACTCTAACAGAAAAATATTTTTATGAAGGAGATTGGAAAACTTCTGCAATCGATTGTCAAATCATCATCATTAGTGGCAACATCTGATCTGTGACAGCCTCAATATCAATAGAAAACACACACTGGAAAGAAGGTTTCTTCTTTCTGTTTTCTCCCCCTGCATCCATCTTCCTTCTCTTCATTCTTCATTCTGACATGCTCTTTCTTTTATATTCTCTTCATCCCTAGTTTCTTTCCTTCTTCCTTATTTTCTCAGGTTCCAATAATATTGCATTCAGTTTCTTAAACACTTCTCCCACTTCTGCCTGTCTGTCATTCTATTTGTTCCTTCATACACTTTTGCTCCATACATGTTTCCCCCACCCTTAAAGCCACATTCCGCCTTTTTTAACTTTTCCCTGGACCTCATTCTCTTCATTTTAATCACTCCTCATGCGTACATTTTATCCTGAAGCATGGGTCAAATACATATGGTCCTCAGATCAGATAATATCTAGTCTCTCTCTAGGCCTTCCATTCATTTTGGTACCCTTAACAACAGTGGGGATGACGCCACCTCTTTACTGACTGCACTTGCAGCATTGCCCAGAGTACACGGTAAGTATGGTCCTGTGGGTTAGAACATTTTTACAGGCCTGCCTTCTCCAAAGAGATTTGCTTTCTTGTCCAAATTGTCATGAAACCGAGTTGACTAGAGCATAGCAGACAAGCTACAGGCAAATTGGAAAATTGTCCTAAAGACATAAAATTTCCCCTGGCCTGCAGTTCAGATACAATACACGTGCAGATAGGAAGTTGATACCATTTAAAAATTCCTTATCTGCCAAACGTGTATTTGGCAGTGAAACTGTTAAAGTACACACTGCACTGCGGGATCCTCAGATGCTGAGTTCACCCTGAACATGTTTGTTTACACAGGGAAACTGAAGCTGGGTGCAACACAGTTGGAAAAGTCACAATATATGGATACAACTAACCATACAGCCAGAAATACACATCCTACAGAGGAAGAGAGCAAAAGCGGACAAGCAGCTCAAGCTCTTGCTACACTCGGTCATGGTACATTTCTCATCGTGAGCTGGGATGGAATGCGGATTCTGAGAAATACAAAGGAAACCACAAGTAGCTTTAATAATGATTATATGCTCCAGATGACTGTCACAAACATGTAACATGTACTGGTGGTACCTATTACATTAATACTCTGGCTTCTTTCTATCTACATACACATATAACCCAATACCACTGTATTGTATGATACACCTTTCATCTTCACACATAATAGATGGCACATGTCCCACTAGCAGGAAAAAATGCTAAGTCGTAAGTATATTGTGCATGCTTGTTCTTAATGTAAGAGTTATTATTTATTGATGGCTTTTATTTGCCCCTGTTCAAAAGAGAGACCACTGAAGAGTGGACAACACATAAAAACTCACCTCCGCACACCCTGCTTTTGCTTTCATGCATGAGAAATGATTGTACAAAGGGTCACAGTCCATCTTTAATTCATCCTTCTAACATTCTGGTTGCATTACCTTTCACTTAGGATTCTCCTATTTTGTTTGTAGTCACTTTAACAAGTTTGTGTCTGCAGTTTTGAAAGTTGTAATGCCAGCACTATGCAAATCCTTTTCAGTGGGTTTTGGTTTGATTTGGTTTTTATTTTTTCCTGTTGTAGTGAGCCAACCTCTCATCAGAAGTATAATAAACTGTACATGGCAGGGATATTCATCTGAACACAGCAACATTTCGGTAGACTAAGTTCTAACTTTTTCCATGTTTGGAGTTGGTCTCCCTTTTGGGTCTCTCTGCTTCTTCCCTGGCTGTTAATTTTGCGAGATTTATTTTCAGGATCTAAGCAATAATACTAAATTTAACCAGATATAGTTTTTTGTTTATGCATATTGACTTTCTTTGGCTGATTAACCTGACCTCTTTAACTTCCATGCAGATAACTCTGTGTTTGGTTTTAAAATGCATAGAATGTTTATTGGTTTTGGTTGTGGTTGTCAATTTTATTATGCTCATTTAAGAAGCAATAAATATACCTTATAATGACCAAAGACAGGTGGTATATCCTCTGTTGTGTCTAAAGCAGATCACTGCCCGTCAGACCAGTGGACTACCAATCGTCAAACTTAGTGTCTTCCAGTTGTTATATTCCTTCATTTGTTTGGTGTTCGCTGCCGTTGTTTAGTCTAGTTGGAGTTTTTTGTTTGGGGTGGAGTTTCTCGGATTTTTTTTTTTTTTAATT
>VZRL01006654.1:443739-570522 GCA_013397895.1 Origma solitaria
CCCCCCCCGCCCGCCACCTCCCCCTGTCCCACCAGCTTAGATTCATAGTCTCTGCAGACTCCCTGCTTCCTACTCATGGGGATCCTGTTCCTCCCTTCCCCTTCCCTTACAGCAGAACCTATCTCTGCCAGACAGCCTGCTCTGCGGCCCCACGTCCACAAGCAGCCCGAGAAGACCACCCGAGTCCGGACTGTCCTTAATGAAAAACAGCTTCACACCTTGAGGACCTGCTACGCTGCCAACCCCAGACCTGACGCCCTTATGAAAGAGCAACTGGTAGAAATGACTGGCCTCAGCCCGAGGGTCATCAGGGTTTGGTTTCAAAACAAGCGATGCAAGGACAAGAAAAGGAGCATTATGATGAAGCAACTTCAGCAGCAACAACCCAATGACAAAACTGTAAGTGGCTTCAGCCTCTGTCCCTGTGCTACCTTAATTCTCAAGGAGAAAAGCCTGGGGTATGTCCGGCCCAGATAGCCCCAGGGCTGGGTTTGACGCTCTTGACTCTTTGCGATCTCCCTTAAAACAAAGAAAACGATACTGCCTAGCCATTACCCGTTTAGTTTGTGCTGTCAGTGCAATCGAAATAGACCACAACGAGGAGCTGGTTTAGGCTTCTTAAGAGAACCCAGCATCTGTGGGGCTAAGAATATGCTGTAGCTTAGACTAACTTCTCTGTAGCATGAGTGAGACCTGCAGAACTTACGGGATGTAATAAACCCAGTCTTGTCTAGTACTTTCATTGCAAATGCAAAGAGCTCCTTAAGGGGAAAATGGTGCTTTTGCCTTCTTCCATGTTTTTAAACAGGAGTTAATCCAGAAGTAAAAAAGAGTTTTAAAAAAAGTAAAAATAAAATAAGATGTGTTTTTCTTAGCACTTTATATACTACAATGTGCGTGTGTTTGATAGTGCACTTACAGTAGAAAAAGACAAATGCAATGCAAAGTTTTCGGAATTTCCATCGTGTTAACAGGTTAATTTATATATAGTTTTATCTATGTAGAGCTCTTTTCTGCAGATATATGCACGGGTGATGTAAATAAGAGGAATGCACCATGCACTGGGTTCAGCCGAACAAATTATCTGTCTCCGTTTTAAGCCAAATTTGTTTCTTCTTTTTTTCTTTTCTTTTTTAATATTTTTGGTTTGTTTTATTTTTCTTGTTGTTATTCCACTTGAAGAAGAGTCTGTTACTCACCCTGTGTATATTGACTGACCTGAGAATGACTATTAATTCATAAGGCTGCCTAGTTAAGTGGAATTTAAGGAGTTTCATTTTACCCTGTTGGAATGCAATAAAACACTGTGTTATTAACTCGCCTGAACAATCTATTCGTCGAGGCTTGGAGTTATATTGTACTATATTGTACACTGTGCCTGCACCACCGCAGGACATACTGATTGGGCTGGGGCTTTTTTTCTTTTTTTTCTTTTTTTTTTTTTTTTTAAGTAAAGTCTGAGCNGCTGTAATGACGTACCCCAGGTTTGCCGCGCAGTGGATATACGATCCAGTTAAGGTCGAGCAAAACAAAACCAGACTGGATGTGAACTATAGAAGGGAGCAGGATTAACCATTTCTCGTTCTGAGACGTGCACTGGCAGTCGAGATACAGAGTGCTCGTGTTTAAAGAGAGCTTGGGGCGGAGGGGCTATGCCTTGAGCCGAATAGGAGGATTAAAGGGAAAGAAAGTAAACTTCCACCGTGATAAATGCAGGGAGTAGAAACAGGCTGACCTAGAGTAGAATAGAGTAAGACATTCACAGCAGATTAACAAAGCAAATACAAGCGACCGTATAGATAAGATAGAAAGCAGTTTATTGACTCAGCGTTTATATACAATAAAAGCTAACCAAGCTCATTAACATCTTTTGCTGGGCTGTTTACAGAATATCCAAGGGATGACAGGAACTCCAATGGTGGCTGCTAGTCCGGAGAGACATGACGGTGGTTTGCAGGCGAACCCCGTGGAGGTGCAGAGTTACCAGCCGCCCTGGAAAGTACTGAGTGACTTCGCATTGCAGAGTGACATAGACCAACCTGCTTTTCAGCAACTAGTAAGTGTCAGTTCCCAGCCTGAGTCAGCCGGTACTCGGGTCAGAGCAATGGGCAATTCGCTCCAGGTACCAGGTGCCCTCAGAGAGATGGGCAATCCAGACTAGCTGGATTTCCAGAAATCACAAGGTGGGCATGACTGCATCTGTTAAAGCAGAGAACTGATTTGATTTCACAGAGCTTGGTGCAAAATGTATCTTAGTGTACAGCACAGATATTGTTGAGTCTGAGTTTGGATAAGGCCCAACTCTGGTCTGATGATAGCTTGCACATTCCTGAAAACTGAAAGCACTTCACTCAAACACTCTTTATATGTCACTTAATTGTACTTACATCTGTGAGAGCAGTTTCTACAATTCATCCCTCCCAACTTCAGGATGATTTTGCCTTTATGCTGTAGGATGAATTTTAAATACATTATTACAATATCAGCCAGGGCCCTTGTTTTGTCACACAAATATGAATCTCTCAATTACAATTTCAAAGTCCCTGTCTTAAGCATGCACCTCTAGATATAACCTTATGTATCTATATATACACATGAATCTATATGTACATATATATATCTTACATTAAGTCTTGTTCTTTGGAAAGGAAACTGCTAATACATATTTAGGTTAAAATTTCAGCAATATAATAAACTTCCTTAAGGCAAAAGAAAACAGACCTTTTAGAATAAATTATGTCCTTAACTCACTTCCTTATGCCTACTTCACTTGGCAGCGCATATGGGATCTTATAGCCAACAATACTTAGGCCCAACAAGGTGAATTAAGGAGAAAAGTTCAGTCTTAAGTCAATTAACTGGACTAAGTCTGTTAAAATCAGATCTTTAAAATAATAAGGGTCATTGTATACGGTATTTCAGTGATTCAAATAACAGTTATGGAAAATTATCATGTAAACATTTTTTTAATCTGTTGGGCTTTTTTTTTTTTTACATCAAGTGATAGAAGACAAAGGTTTGTAGTTGAACCTTCTTGGTTTAGTATCATGCTCTCCTGAAGAATCCCTTTTCTTTTGCCCAACAGCAGTCTGCAATGTGTTTCCATTGCTGGCACACTATGCTCGTTCAGGAAACTGTAGCACAGCAGCAGGGCTATTTGCATCCTCTTACATCTAAAGCAACCACTGCTCTTCCTGCTTTAATCAAGCTGTCCATCAGATGGGAGAAAAAATTATCTCCTTTGCTTGCCTTACTTGCTGTGCCTTAACAAAATATGAGACTTTAAAAATCTTTGATGAAGTGAGTTTTTGTATTCAATAGTTCAAGAAAAGAAAAAAAAGCAGGATGGAAAATGTATAATCAAAATAGACACACACATATAGATAAATAGATCACTAGGTTGACAAATTAATGTTGATATACATTCGACATAATATGTGATACTGAAAGGAGTTTAAATAAAGAACAGTGGAAGGAACAGACCGTTCATTGGCCGTTCAAGGCACGGCTCTAATCTGGAAAGGGCCTTAATCACAGAATTGGCCAGCTAAATAGGTGCCAAAGAAATGCTTCTGGATTAGCAAAGCTCCACCCTTCAAGTCAAGCCTTTTCCCAATGCTACTCCTAAACTAACAGGAGCAGCAGGGCACTTTAGGATGGAATAGTGTGACCTTTTTTATCAAACTGACTCTCATTAAGAAGAGATAGCACCAGCATCAAACCACGAATGAAAGAGGATGGCTGGTTTCAAATGCCTTCTGCTCCTGGATGCTCCTTCCAGGTTTATTTTGGTATATGCACAAAAGGGGAAAAAAGTAATCTTTCCGTTTCATGTCAAGCAAACACATGCGCTCCTAAATAATTGACTAGAACATCCTGTTGGGATTGCCATTCTTGCAAGACAGGGAAGAAGCCCTCATTAATAAGTTTGTTTGTTTATTTGCTTGATTTTTTCAGTCTTCTTTTTCCATTTTTTTTAATCTACTTTTTCTTGGTGATTTGGCCGAAGGCCTGAAGAAGGTTCCTGTGAAGTCAATGGGGAAGCTAAACAGAGCAACCAACAGTGACACAGCCTCCTGTGGAGATGTATCAGGCCTATTGGCTGCATGCCTTGTGTATTTATTTTTGTATTCTTCTTTGCCTGCTACTTTTCTTTGTGTTTCACAGTTGTAGCAACACTTCTTTTTCTTATTTTTCTTCTTCTTGTTTTTTTTTTCTCTCTTTTTTTTCTTTTTTTTTTTTCTTTTTCTTTTTTTTTTTTTTTTCCCTTTTTGGCAGGTTAATTTTTCAGAAGGAGGACCCGGTTCCAATTCTACTGGAAGTGAAGTAGCATCAATGTCCTCTCAGCTGCCAGATACACCCAACAGCATGGTAGCCAGTCCTATTGAGGCATGAGGAACATTCATTCGAATTTCTGTTGTTGTTGTTTCTGCCCTTACCCTCACCCCTGTTGAAGAGAGTGGGAAAGTGAACGTGTTGGGACTTCAAAATTTGGGGGGAAAGAATATTTAACAACCCTGTAATGAACCTAGCAAGGAACTGCTCCATGAGATGAACGGAGTCATATTTGAAAAGACAAGGTAATATGGTAGCAACACTGTGAAGACAATCATGGGATCTTACTATCAAAAAATACTAAAAAGAACCACAAACCCTGCGCTTTTCAATGATCAGAGGAGGATCGAAAAGACGTTTTCCAAATATAAAGGATTTGTACTCGTGGATCTCAAAAAAAAAAAAAAAAAAAAAGGAAAAAAAAGAAAAAAAAAGGAAACCTTTTCATTTGACTGCACATCTTAGGGAGAAACCAAGGTAGAGGGAATTTCTATCCGGTCCTTCCCATTCCGAATGGTGCTGTTTCTATATTGGGGATAGCCTTGCCAAAAGAAGCTCCAGTAGGTTTTCCATCATCAGGAAAGAGACGATTCAACCCTGCATTGTTGAAAGATTCCTTGCAGGAAGGTGGAGCTGCATTGGTTTGCAATGTTGTTTTTAGTTGACTCTTAACAAGGGGTTGTTTCCTGGGTCTCTTCTAGCATGCCTGTAGCAGGGTTTTGATTTTTTTTGGTTGAGATCCACCCCCCATTAAGTCTGATGCGATTAAAAATAGGTTTTTGACTTCCTCTTTAAAAGCGAATTTATAAAAACATTGCAACAAGGTATACCTCTATTTTGCCACAAAGCGTCTCGGGATTGTGTTTGAAATGTGTCCACCCAAGAACCTTCCCCTCCCCCAGAGATGTGTATAGTCATTGGTTATAACGACTGTTTTTCTCTCTTTCTCTTTCTCTTTCTCTCTCACTCTCTAGAAAAAAAAAAAAAAAAAAAGAAAGAAAAAAAGTGGAAAAAAATAGGAAAAGTAAAAAGAAAAAAAAAATCACTCTTTTTGTTTGCTCTTGCATTGCAAAATTATAAAGTAATTTATTATTTATTATCGGAAGACTTGCCACTTTTCATGTCAGTTGACTATTTTTTTTGTTTGCTGAAGTAAAAAAGAAAAAAGAAAAAAAAACAACAAAAAAAGAAAAGGTTGTACCGTGGTCTTTGAATTATATGTCTAATTCTATGTGGTTTTGTCCTTTTTCTTTCCTTAAATATGATGTGAAATAAAAGCGCCATATGTAGAATTATTATATCTTCAGGACTATTTCACTAGATAAGCGTTTGAAATAGAAAAATAATAATAATATTAACATTAAATAATGAACAAAGTTCCCTCTTTAAAATATTTACAGGTTAGCAGCTAAAATACCTGAAATAAAATATTGCATGCAGAGCCGGTCGTTAGTGAATAAAAGGAGTGTGATATTTTATTGCAAGTATTAACGACCAGCTTGTAAATTTCCGTTTCAACAACTGTATCAGGGCTAGTTGGATGCCTTAGCTTTCAATCGATAACGTAAGAAAATCTCTTGTTCCCCCACCCCATCCCTTGCCCTTAAAAGTGATATTACTCTAGGCATGATCAGACATAACGTTAAGACATCTAAAGAACTGAGAGCTCAGGCTTTTTGCTGAGTTCTACTATTTTTAAAAAATAATAAAAAGAAAGTGCTGTATACCAAAGCCTCGTTGTTGAGATTGTTGAAGTGACCTGTACTTTAAGTATAAGCTCCTGATAAAAGGGACGCTTTTTGCTTAACAAGTCAAGTATGACCATTATTTATCAATGTCTGCTGTCAAAACAATTGAATAATGCTGCAGGAGGAATAGTTGTGGGGATATTTCTGTCGGGGATATTGCTGTGAAATTGCACGAATATGTTCCTTATTTTCTGTCGACTTCCCTCTCTTCACTCCCTCTTTTCTTCCTTTTTTAATTTGCGGGGGAAGGGTGGTGAAAGCTAGAAAAGTGGGCGATTTCTTGGGGAAAGGTAGAAAGAAGTAAATTAAAAAAATGGGAAAGGGTTGTTTTTGCTCCAATCCAAGTTCTCCCTAGTGCTCCCGGGCAGCACGAGACAAAGGTTCGCTTTAAAACACCCTTCAGGACTGGAATATACAGAGATTTTCGGTCTAACAAAGACAAGTTGGTTTGCATGTCAGTTACTCCAAACCCCAATGTTTTCTTAACATAACCTTCTTTTCCCTCCCTCCTCACCATCTCAGCCCACCCTGAGCAAGCTCAGCTATAGACAAACCATTTCGACAGTATAGAGAACATTAAAAAATGTCTAAAATCTAATACAAGGATTTCAATCATCCTGATTAGAAACTGGATTCATTTTGTATGCTCAAGTGTAATACATTTTTGAGTACTTGATAAATATTTAAATAAATATGAAATCTACCTTAAACTGTGTGATCAGTAACCCTTGTGTTTTCATGCAGGATCAGAGGATTGGTACGGCGCTTCGGGGGGCGGGAGGGAGAAAGGGTATCGTTTCTGCCCGGTGGTCTGACGTGAAAGTTCTTGGAGTCGCTCTTGGGTGAGTTTGGAGACGGAGTCTCCGACTCGGGAGGGTCTGTGACTGGCGCTGGAAACCTGTGAGGGCAAGGCAACCTGGGGTCCTTTGCGTTCGCCTCTCAGCGCCGGGAGGCTAACGCGTAGGTGGCAGGAGCGGCGGCTCCGCGGGAGAGGCACGGGGTCACGCAGGGCGGGGGTGCCCCCGAGAGAGAGTAACCTGCGCACCGGGGTCTGGTGAGAGCTGCCCCTCTGTCCCCCGTCCCCGGGAAGGACCTGATGGCGGGGGAATGTCTGCCGGCTCCGAGGGCCACGCAGGAGGGAAGAACGACTGTTGGCTGTCTGTCCTTGGAGGGAAAGGCCCCCCAGCCCTGCTCGGCGCCCCGCGGTCCCGGCGCGCCCTCCGGGCGGCTGGGGCAGCTGTCGAAATAAGGCGCCCGCCGGGAGGCAGGGGTGACGTTTGGGCTGCCAGCACAGCGTCTTCCACCTTGAGCACACAGGGCAGCAGCGTGTCTGCAGCCGGAGCGCTGCCGCGGCTCTGCGGCTGCGGGCCGGAGCTGCACTCGGGATGTGCCTGCACACACGCCTACCGCCAGGCTCCTGCCTGCACCCCCGCAGAACGCCTGAGACCCCCAGCCCTGTCCGGGGGTAGGAAGAGCCCGGTCGCTTCTGCGGCGGTCACTCGGGGTCTCCGCATCCCCACGGCCATTGCGGCCCCCCAGACCCGCGGTCACCCCACAGACTCCACCCTCGAAACTTCGGTTAAACAAAACTCGTCTAATTTTAAGTTTTGTTTTTTGTTTTTTTTTTTTCTTAATTTATGGTCTTTGATTCCCTTTTTCATTACATATATTTGTGGGGCCCCTTAAACTTTCGCGTGTTTTCCACCGTGGAGCAAATAAAGATAAATTTTCGAGTGGACCTTCCTAGCACCTTCAGTAGAACACTCTGCCTGAGCTTGGGCCGCGGAATTTGTGTACGCGAGAGAAAAGATTCTCTTCATGAAATGCGTGTCCTCATGATGCTCTGTCAGGTCGCTGCTCTGATTCCTCTTTCCGGTATGGACGAGGGTGGCGATTAGCAGTCCCGGATCCGCCCGTTTTCCTCTTGCTGCAGCTACTCTTAATAGTGTCAAATAAGGACTGCTAAAGCCCGCTATAATTTCTCTGAGGATTTTGTTTGTACACACTGAGACCAATATTCAAACTCTTCTCATTTCAATATTTGTACCCAGGTTAATTAGCTCTCAGCATCCCCAGCCAATGTGGCAGCGAGAAGCAGAAGTACATGAATTCCAGAGCTGAGCTCAGTTAAACACCTCAACAGTAAGTGTTTGCCTTTATATACGTCTGTATGCATACATATCTTAACAAATTCATGTTGGGTTACCTAAGAACGGACGTCAGGGAAGGTATAGGGGTCCCTCCGGCGATGCCGGCCCTCAGGCCGCCTCATCCCTAGCCCCCCAGAGCAGCGCCCGGGACGGAGCCGGGCTGGGCTCAGGGTCCGTGGTGCCCAGTGGGTTTCACGGGCACTGATCCTCCCTGGCCCTCTCTACAAGTCGAAACGCCGAAAGCGTTTTACGATGAGAGATGCCGCTGCTGGGCGCTTTGCGTGCTTCAGCGAAGCTGTAAGTAGTTAATAAAGGGGCTGGAAAGAGATCCTGTTTACTGATTGTTCCTGATTGTTGTTTTCTTGATAACAGAGCAAGCCACTGAATGACTGTTTGAGCTCAGGCGCCACAAACATAAACCTAACAGCTCCCAGTGTGCCGGCCCTTCTGGAGGATCACTCCTCACCTCCCAGGGCTTGTGAAGTGCAGCAGGAGAAGGCAGTTCCCAAGGAAGCAGGCTCAGGGCTGGTGGGGGTGGTGATGGGGAGTGGAGAAGACTCGCCTGTATACCCGAGCTTTCCATACTGCACCGTATCTGCCCTCATTAGCCAGGGCCAAGGCGCGTTAAAATCCATAGACACTTCTCTCCCAGGCTCCCACCCGTACCGGAGCTCGGAGCAGGCTCTGGATGCTGCTCTGCGCAGCATCCCAGCCGAGAGATGTTGCTTTTACATCACGCTGCAGTTCCGTTTGAATTTCCTTAAATTTTGTCGGAGCAGCTAAGGGTCACCAAACAAGTGCTTGCTACAGGCCAGGGAGGGAGGGCGAAGGAGGCAAGGAGGGCGCGCAGCCTCTCCGCGGTAGATCCGCGCCTCGCACCCCGCGCCGGGCCGTGTCTCCCGGGATCGGCAGCACTGTGGCAATAACCCCGGCGGGCAGCCCGGCCGCACTCTGCCGCGGCTGCCGCTGGACGAACCACCTGCAGCTCCGCTCTTTTCTGGGGTGTGTGACGCGGGGAAGGAAGGAAGAAGGAAGGTTGCAAAACAGAATTTTTGCTGGAGTGTCCCTGCTTCTTTGTTTTGTTTTATTTTCTTCTTGAAGGCAAAACAGGGTGAGGTGTGTTTGTGGGAGAGAGAGGGAACAGAAAATTTTCCAGAAATAAGTGACACGGACCGAAGCAGAACTCAGCTCCTATCTCCGAGCAGACCTTGTGCGGCAATGGGAAGAGGAAAATAGGGCGTTACTGTGGCTTTTCTTTAGGAGGGCTGTTCAGGTCGGTAGATCTCCAAGGCTAATCCAAACAAGCCGTTTGACTTGTGAGGTCCGGTGTCTAGACATAGCTGGTGACTCGGCGGCTCCTTATCTGGTTTTGGAATCAGCCAAAAGAGACTTTTCTTAATGTCCACAGCAGCACTAGGATCTGCCGAGGCCGGGGAGCCACCGCACCTCCCAGACAGGACAACAAATACGCCCACCACCTGGAGGCTTTACAGCCCACTTTGTTGTTCCCGGGCCGCCGCTGCTGCGGCCCGGCCTCCCCCAGCCTCGGCCGCCGGGCAGGGGTGACCGCTCGGCTGTCCAGTCAAACCCACAGCCCTGCTGCTTGCCACCTCAGTGCCCCGCTCGCCCCCCGGGCACTGAAGGACCACCTCTGCAACAGGATGTGGCAGTGGACACTCAAGCCCTGGTGGGATCAGAACTGCTGTTTTCTCCACCCCCATCACAATACCCCCTCCACCGTGTGTGTGTGTGTGTGTGTGAGTGTTGCTAGAAGATGCATGGATTTTTATTTTTTTTCCCGGTTGAAAATTTGCAGAGAATGGGTAAAAAATTTCCTAACTGACTCTTGCTCACGAACAAACCTTGTCCATGAACAAATCTTGTCCACGATCAAAGAAAATCAATTAAATGAGAGGAAGTCAGTATAGATACAAGATCTTCTTCGGGTCTAGAAAATTGCTTTCTGTATTAGTCCTTCAAGCTGTAAAGGTTTTTTGAGGTGGCTGGAATCAAAAGCATTCAACTCAAAAGCAAGCGGCATTTGAAAGTAGAGAGAAAGAGGCATCTTTTGCTTGGATGTCACTCATTCTGTTTATTCATTTGGGTGCTTTTTTGTGGCTTTTTTTTTTTGTTTGTTTGTTTGTTTGGTTGGTTTTTTTTTTTATTTCAAACTCTCCTGTAATGTTGAGTGGCTGGATGGTGGGTTTTCAGGTTCCCGAACAGTGCATGAGCCCATCCGCTGCCCTTGCTGTTTGTCTGCTGAAATGCAAGCCAAAGTGCTGTGTAATTCCTCTTCAAACGCTGTGTTGTTTCTCAGTGTGGTTGAGTTCAGGGCCATGATATCCCATTTTGGGAGCTGATTGCTGTAACTATGATGCACTGATATGCTATTTGCAGTGGATATTGTAACTGAGTCTGCTAATGTGGAATTATGAAATTTACCAGTGGGTAGGACTCTCTCTGTGCAGTTTAGGAGGCTTGTGAATAAGTGCTGTTTTCTAGATTTAGTAGTTGCAAATTTCCTTGTGTATAGAGCAAATTATATTCTGAGGCTTTTGGAATAATTTTCCATCTAACACATTTAAACCATTTCCAACTCCCAATAACTCAGGGAATTCAGGATCAAGAGAGCAACATTTCCTAGAAAAGGAATCTTAACCATGATCCTGGTACTCCTCTTTTTTTTTCTTTTTCTTTTTTTTCTCATGGGTAAAATTTTGTGTTTATTTTTAACTGTCACAAATACAAGGTGTTGTTTGAGAAGTGTTAAACTTAGCAGGTATATAGAGATAATACTGACGTGTCACTGTGCATGATAAAGTAAAATATGGTGGGAATTAACTTGAAAAGTTTATGAAGGTTTTAACTACAGCCCATAAATTAACCTTTTTTTACAAAGATACGATGATATGTAGAAGATCTTACAATATATACGACACTTAAAAATACTCTAAAATTTGGAGGCTAAACATTTTTCCCCCAACTTGAGGACACAAACTGAGGTCTTAGACATTGAAGATCTTACTGTAAGCAATCTTAAGTAATTAATATTAGAACACTCTAGTGAATCAGAAATTGCAGGAGCAAACTTTCCAGTTTACATAGGGCCTTCTGTGAAGGTAGTGAAAGATTTGCTGCTAACCTCTAGTGAGGCAGGAATGCGTAGCTTTGAAGGCTCAAATTCAACTCTCATTGAAGCTAGTGGCAAAAATCTCCTGGACACGTGGGTAAAAAATCAGTGTATAAAATATGTATAAAAATCAAAGAGTCGGTGTTTAAAAATCATAGAAAATCACTGTTGTGATTTTGTAGGAAAAAGTAATTTCCTTTCTACCACCTTCATTCTTTTTCTATATTTGACTTGAAATGAAATAATTTTCTCTTAGAAGATAAAAAGCCCTATTATGGTATTGGTGCATCAGTAAAAGCATCTTGCTTGGTGTGGGAGGCAGAAACAGGAGTTAAAAACTCATCTGAATGTAGGGGATACTGTAAAATAAAACAACCACTCCCTTGCTCGCTTATTGCTGGCTAAGAGAAATTTCCTATGTGCAAGTCTTGGGGTAGCAGACTACATACAAATTACCTATATTATACTTCAAGGGAGAGAACTCTTAACAAAGCCTAATGGAATTAGCCCCACACCAGGTCTGAAGGTCTAATTTACATCTATTTCACCTTTGTGATATGAAGTAAGAAAGGTTTTGCAGGGTTGACCTTACCGGTATGACTCAAGCTCAGGCTCACTCTGAGCTCAGCAGCTGCCCAACTGGCGGCTGCAGAATGATCCCAAACTTCACACACAGCACAGTCAGTGGCATCTGAGGTGTTCTAAAGATGCAGGGTTTCCTTTTGAGAAAATGAGCACTTGAAAGGCTAGAGCTTTTTTAGTTAATCAAGAAATGTTTTTTAGGGCTGGGCCTTTTCTCTCTGAAATCTGTGGATAATTCTGACAATTAAGTCAGGATGAGCAGGATTGAGCACTTTGTGGCCAGAAATCTCAAGGTGTTGTATTGCCTTAAATAAAAGTGTTTTAGTCAAGCATTGAATCCAGATCTTGTTGGTTTACTAGTTAGTGTAAACTAGGAAAACAACTAACTCCCACTGTTCATAAAGGAACAATATGTCTTGAAACCTGTTCATTGTTTTTCTTCTAAAGCATTAATTTTCAAGGCATCTTTGCCTGTCATTCCAATATGCAGAGCTGTTTTATGCTCTGATCTTGATTTTTTTTTCTGAGTAAAACCCCAGTGGACTTTTATAGAGTCATGTGTCCCCAGTTCAGTTGAGCCCATCCCATTCCAAAGTCAGAAATCCCTGCCAATCATATAGTAGCAAAGGAAAGCTTTTTGCAAGTACTTCTACTTACTATGTTTCTTTGTGGTACCAGTACTATAATGAGACACTTCAAAGCAGAAGATTTGGTCATTAAGTTATTTCTGGAAGTGAAATTATGCCATTTGGGATTTTGGTCCCACGGTGCATTGGTTCTCCAAAACTGATCACATTAGGCAAAGGTGCTCGCAGTTTTAATTTAACTTACTAGATCATTATAAAAAAAGCCAACCAACCAACCAATCAAAAAAAAAAAAACAACCCCAAAAAGCAACCAACCAACCAAACGATTAAAAAACCGAAGAAACGCCCCCCCAAAATGTAAAAAACCAAAAACCAAAAATCCTCAAAAAACCAGCTAAACAAACAAAAAACAACCCCATAAACCAGCCAACCAACCAAAAAAACCAAGAGAAAGCCAAATCACAAGCTCAGAAGATTATGAAGGGCAGATACTACTTCTCACAACTATCAAATCAGAATTATTCTTCATCAGTTTAACATTTTTTCCTGATGAATATTTTATATATAGAAAGGCCTTTCTGAAATAATTATGCCATTTAAGCAGATATTTATTTGAGACAGCGTATGGCTCTTCCACAGAAATGTAGTACCTAATGCAATGGATTGCGCACCTCACAGGTCCTTAGAGCAATTCTGTAACCTTTGTAGCCCATAAAAGTAACTAAAACAACACAGTGATGTTAATACAACTCTACAGTAATAACTGACTAATACAGACCAAAAGCCTTGTGTCTTATAAATGCAAAATTACGATAATTTTTTTCAACACTGCACTTATTCCTGTTTCTATGGTGAAATTGTTGCCAACTTTCACATGATAATTTGGTCTCTTCATTCAGTAAGTGCCTCATAGAAGAAATGGGAATTAAGAATGAAAGAGCATGACAAGTAGCAGCATTGCAATTATCAGTGCAAGTTTTGCATTGCAAGGACTGAGTATGGATGGAAAACCCCCATAAAACTGAAAGTCTTGTTCTGCAAGATCAAATGCTTGGCTGTCTATTACCATCACTAAAGCAATATGTCCATTCATTAGAGTTTTATTTGCCTTTAATTATTTAGTAAGATAACTCTATACCTTATATTTCAGAAGGTATTTTTAGTTTTGATATGCATTTTAATATTCTGCTGGACAAAAGGCAGTGATTAAAGCAGCTGTTGATCAAGCAGAGAATAAAAATTTAGCCAGTTAAAGATCAATTAAGTTTGGTGAGTTACCTGATCCAGTTCTTAATAATTTCTGTTATTCAGGTGGTGTTAATCTGAGTTGCCCTTTAGTCAATCATTGCTTTATACTTTTTAAAAAATATTTCAAGATATTTTTTATTTGGAAATAAAAATGAATAGTGCCAGAGGATGTATGAACTCTTGTGATCATGTAGTCTAAAAGGAGCAAACAATTGGTGATTCCACCTTGGTCAGTGAAAGTGCCAGGGGCAGTAGATTGATAAATGCAATTTAAAGAAAAATGTGGAAGAAAAAAAGGGAGGTTGGAAGTGGTTTATCTCTACCTGAGTCATGCCACAGAATCTGCGACACCTTGACAATGCTCTCTGGTATTGGAGCCCTTATTCCATTGCCCAGTCTTGACCTGCATGGGCTCATAAAATGTTTCACTGCTGGCAAGAGCCAGCAGAGCTTCTCTAGGAAATGGTGTATCCCTCCTCTTTGATAGAAACTGAGTTGGTTTTGGTAGGGATGGTTAGACAGGTACCGTTTTCCTTAGATGGATGTTGAAAAAAGCTGTGGCAGGATAGTTCCCAAAGCACAGAGCCGACTTAAACTCACATCTGCATGGGAAGAGGCACTGACCACAATGAGAACTGATCCCTTGATGACGGATAGAGATCAGGCACCCCTGATAAACTTCCTCATGCCTTTGTTACACTGGAAACAGAGTATTGGTACAGAGGTCTGTGCTTGTGTTTCTGTCAATGCTTTCACTTGTCCGTTCTCAGGAGAGTGGCTGCTTGCCCTTGCCTTAATGCATTGCTGCTCTTTTTCCCACTGTGCTGCTCAGGCTGTGACCTGGAAGTCTCCAGATGTGCGAGAGTACAGCTCTGGCCTGCTGCCTGCCCAGAGTTCCCACACTCCTTGGTCCTCCCTCCGGCATAGGGTGTCCCCACTCGGGTGCTGCAGACTCAGAGATGTGCAGGATGTAGTGGCTTGCTTGGGCAAAGCTCCACCCGGGTCTTCTCCATCTCCTCAGTCAGCATGGGATGCATGTATGTGTTTCATGACAGAATACAGGCCTTTGTCCATAAAACTGGGAATTAGCACATGGCTAAGGCTCTGGTGGGAAAGGGTGTGAGCCCCAGTGGTACTGGGACTCATCCTCACCTCTCAGAACTTACAGCCAAGGCCCTTTCTTAAGTCCACGCACTAATGTCTTCTCTTCTTTTTTTTTTTTTTTTTTCTTTTCCATTATATTCGAGGTTTGTAAGGTATAATTTTTAACTTCAGAAAAAGTTACTGCTTGGAGCAGTAGCTCCCCCTGCTCTAAAAGTGATCAGTGGTTTCAGCGTTTATTTAGGATATGAGAAACCTGGTTTTAAAGTCCCTGCATGCCTGATAAAGCCATGCATTTCTCCACCAGCCAAGGCAGTCCTGTGTGTATGTGAGGCTGCTGTGTGCCTGGGGGGTGTGTCCATTCCACTCACTGAAATTATTCAACAGGAGATGTGAGGCTGGAGAGAGGAATCAAGAGCTTGAAGGTTGAAACATCTGTCACGCAAAGCATCTTTGAGTCCTTTTGTTTGGACTCAATGATCTTGGAGACCTTTTTCAACTTTAATGTTTCTGTAATTTGGAGGATGGCTTTTGCCTGAAGTCTGTAGCTTGTCAGAAACAGACTAGGCATGGGCATCTTCGCAGACAGAGCTGTGGGTGTTTGAGAAACTCCAGCATAGAAATCTGGGACTTCTGCAGAGATCATTTGTTTCTGGGAATGGTTATCAGCTGAGCAAAGTTTTGAGGATTCCAGTCAGTGCCCTAAGTGCTTAAACACCTCAGCCCCTCTTTGGGTGGCTGTCACTGTGGAGGGTGTTTGCAATGTCAGAAGCAGTCCAAAGTCTCCACAGGAGGAAAAATCTGGACAGCTTCCATCTTTCAGCAGTTGTCAGAGTGGTGTGTAGGGCTCTTGCAATGGAAAACAGAGACTGTGAATCTCTGCCTTGTTTAACTTGGTCATTGCTGTCAAATGCCTTGCCCGGTGTGTGGGTGAGACTGAGCTCTGACCACATCTTGGTCTGCATCAAGCTAAAGGAGCTGCCACAGCTTGGAGCACAGTGCTTAGCAGATGGAGCAGAGCTTGTACCTGCCCTGCTCACTGTGGGCTCTGCTGGCTGCTGAACTGGAAGCATTACTACTGTTTTGACTGCAGCTAGGTGAGCCCATCTCAGCAGATGAACGGCAGGTTCCCCAGCACATTTCCCCACCATTTGCTTCTAAGGTAATTGTTATCAATGGATGAAGATGTTACTCTTGTGATCCATGCCCGGGAACATGTGTCCTTGCAATGATCTGTTACGGCAAATTTGTCACTCTGTGCTACAACCCAGAGTGCCATCTCTGTTCACTAAGCATTATACTTTGCTAGGAGCATGAGATCAGTGTTTCCAGAGTTCTGCTAATTGGTCTCTATTGGAGTTTTAAAGCATGATTTTGACCTATGTGTATGAGAACATGAGCATCTGTCTGCACAATCTGTCCATAGCTGAAACCTGCAGTAGCTGGTGCTAAGCTGGAGCAGACACAAAATGAAAATGGAAAAGAAATGCCTGCTGGGAAATTTTTCCAAATCTCTGCTTCTGAGGTTATTCTCTGGTGTTGCCCGTTGCCAATGTACCTGCAATACATGACCAAGTGTTTTTGGGGAGTGAGGAAAAGGAGATTGTAGAGGAAGAGGAAATTATTTGAGAGATATCAATATGGTTTTGTGCCCATCTTTGTAAAGTTACTGTCTAGTTAGAGGTGAAATTTTATTTAATTTTCAAAAATACTCTCTGTATATCTGTAATAGCTGTTACTGCAGATTTTCTCTTCAGCTCTAACCATTGTGTTGCTTTCTCGAGTAGACTTGGTCTCCTCTTCCTGAGCTTGTCAGAAGTTCCTGGTCATATTTGTGTCAGGAAAACCACTGTTTATTGAGAAATTTCCAAACTCTTGTATTTGATGTACAACTGCTCAGTGCAGTATACAGACAACTGTGTAAGAACTTGACCTTACACAGAGCTCTAAGCGCTGTAACCTCTTCAAATTAAGTTTGGTAATCCTTGCTTTATTTGGTTCTACATAGTCAGTCAAACACCTGCAGCTTTAGACAAGCAGACTTGTCTAAAAGCACATTGTAGGTATAATTTGGATGATAATTGCAATTTGTAATGCAACTGAATCCATGAATATTAGGAGAAATCTCTTGGCAGTGGAAGGCTGTATTGGAGAGTGCAAAAGAATCACACCAGGGTTTTTAATGGAAACTGTTGTTCGAACTGTTTAAAATTATCAGCTAGAATGTTATGGGAAGTAGTGGTAGGGTGGTGTGTCAATATAATATTTAGCAGCATGTGGAAAGAAATGCTTTATTTTCACTATTATTCACTAAAAATGAAGTAATGAATCTAAGGACAAGGATGATCAGAGCAGAAGGGCAATGTCATGGTTTCTCTTCCCAGAGTAGTGAGGTTTTAATGATTAAGAGTTCATTCTGATCATATTTTTCATCAGCATGCAGTAGATAAGCTACAAAAGAGTTCAGTGTCATCTAAACCGGAGTTTAAATGCAAGTGAGGAAACCACAGCAGTTTTCCTTCTTCTCATTTTTCCTTCATTAGGTACATGGCTCTGCCCAGATTCACAACATAGCACAAGCTTATGGAGGTGCAACAGAGACTTGCAAGAGCAGCTTTTTTCTTTTGTACCACTCCCACAACACATAGAAGCAGGGACATGGTTTGAAGAGATGATCCAGGAAGTCTAAAAATACTACCTATCTAATGACTAAGCTAACCCTCCTCAAAGATATTTTGAAAGAATCTATCCTATGCTTAATCACTAAAACGTTCTTTCTGCTTGCCCCTAGCAAGATTCGCAATTGTAAAGAAAAGTTAGGGATTTTCCCACAGAAAGGCTGTCTGTCTGAAGTTTGGAGATTCTACTTGGTATAGCATTATACAGCAGAAGATCAGAGTATGAGGCTTTGTATACTTTTCTAAGGATAAGGTGAAACCCACCCAAGCTGCAAGGCTGTTGCAGACTTTACCGTGCTTTCCCTGCTCTTTAATATTAAATAAATCTCTAACTGTTTCTTCTTTAAGCTAGCTTGTGTGCTCTCATTTGAAGACAATGTTTGCTTTGTAAAAAATACTTACAATGTTTCTATCATATGCCAGTGTTATGACACTATTAATTCTTTGTCATGATATGCTAGACTGCAAGTTTACTCAAATGTGCAGGCTAACATTATGTATTTTAAATAAAACTACACAATCAAATATATTCTAAGTTTTTTTATGTCTCGGGATATAGAGACAGATGGTGACTTACTACTCACACTTTCATACCACTTATTTTCACTGGTTTGAATGCATTTGATGGGTATAAACCAGAATTTGAACCTGAAGTTTGAACCATGGCTGTTTGACGCAGTCATTTTTGCTAGAATATATAATGTAAAACAAATATCCATGGACACCTGTATTTAATTAAGTAAGCCAGAATGCTGTTTTTCTCAAAAACAGCATTTCTCTGCCTCTGCCCGCAGCAGGCAGAAATCATGTTTAAGCTCCATACAGCAGCGGAAGCAGCACAATAAAATCTTGTATCCAGTGAGTCCCGAAACAGGTAAGGAAACAGTAAGAAAGTCACTGAAAGAGAGCAGTCAAACACTGAGATGAGCAGTGACTGCTACACTTCAGACCATCTCAGCAAACTGCTGCCATCTGCGCAGGCACTGAGGGCTGACATGAGCAATGGCTCTTAGCAGGAGCAACAGAGGGCTGACTCTCCACCATTGGCTGATGAGATAAAAACATGATCTTATTCAATATCTCACTGGAAATAGAACCTACTGGATGTTCCCGAGGAAGAGAAAACTGAGCACCAAGTTCCACTGACATGCTGCACTGAGTCTCTTGCAAAATTGAAAATAACATTTATGGTTTTTTTTCCTCTTTGGAAATACCTGTAAAAGTAGAGTACATTTGCATTCTTAGAAGATACAGCGGTTCTGTGCCTATGTTTCTGTATGCTGAAGTTTTGGTAAAAACCCATGTCCTACTTAATAGTACTTTTTCTTTAAAGGAAAATAATACTCTACTACAGTACTGTCTGTAAAATAAAAAGTAAAGTACAAAAGGTCTGTGGTAAAAACCCAACATACTTTTAGAGGGAAACTAAATTTACCTCAATAAAGACAATGGATCCTAAAATATTCTTATAGAAGAAAGTAAAAGTTCTTCCACCATAAAATAATTGGCTCAAATAATCCTAGATTCACAGAACACTTTAGTTTGGGAGGGACCTTAGACATCATCTGGTTCCAGCTACCCTGTCAGGGACAGGGGCACTTCCCACTCAGTGCCCCGCCAAGGCCCAACCTGGCCTTGAACATTGTGAAGAATGGGGCATCCACAATTTTTCTGGGCAACCGCTTCAAGTGCCTCATCACCCTTGTAATAAGGAATTTCTTCCATATATCTAACCTAATTTTTTCTTCTTTCACTTTGAACCCTTTATTCTTTGCTCTGTCACTATAGTTCCTGGCACAGAGTCTTCCTTCGGCTTCCCTGTAGGCTCATTCAGATACTGGCAGGTTGCTATGAGGTCTTCACACAACCTTCTCTTCTCCAGGCTGAATAGCCCAAGCTTTCTCAGCCTGTCTTCATAGAAGAGATTTACTGCCCTTATCTATGACAAGGGCCCTCCTCTGAGCCGGGTCCAACAGTTCCATGTCTTTCTTATGTTTGGGACCTCAGAGCTGGACACAGTGCTCCCTTGCCCTGCTGGCCAGGCTCCTTTAGATCCCAGATTCCCTCGGCTTTCTGGGCTGTGAGCACTCACTGCTGGCTCAGGGTGAGTTTCTCATCAGCCATCGCCCCCAAGCCCTTCCCCACACGCTGCTCTCAGTCACTGCTCTGCCCAGCCTGTGGCTGTGTCTGGGGCTGTCCCAACGCAGGTGCAGGACCTTGCACTTGGCCTTGCTGAACTTCATGAGGCTTCCATGGTCCCATCTCTCAAACCTGTCCAGGTCCCTGTGGATGCCATCCCGTCCCTGCCGTGGGTCAACTGCCCTGCACAGCTCAGTGTCATCGCTGAGGGTGGCCTCGACCCCACTGTCCTTGTCACTGACACAGGTGAGGAACAGTACCAGCCCTAGGACTGACCCCTGAAGGACACCACTTGTCACTGTTCCCCATATGGACAATGGGCTGTTGACCACAACTTTTTGTGTGTGGCCAGCCAGCCAGTTCTTTATCCACTGAGTGGTCCCTCCATCAAATCCAAGTCTCTCCAATACAGATGGCCTGCAGGACAGTGTCAAACACTTTGCACTAATCCAAGAAGATGATGTGAGTTGCTCTGTCTCTGTCCACCAAAGCTGTAACCCCATCACAGAAGATCACAAAATTTGTCAGGTGTGGTTTGCCTTTAGTAAAGCCATGTTGGCTGTTTCTAATCACCACTTTTTTACCATATGTTTCTGTGAGATTCTCCTCCATAACTTTGCCTGGCACAGAGGTGAGACTGGTCCATAGTACTCTGGGTCCACCACTTTCCCCTTTTTAAAAATGGGAGTTATATTTCCCTTTTTCCAGTCATTGGAAACTTCACCTGACTGCCACAATTTTTCAAAAAAGGTGGAAAGTGCCTTGGCAATGTCATCTGCTGGTTCTCTCAAGACCCATGGATGAATCTCATTGGACTTGTGCACATTCAGTCTGCTTAGATGGTCTTGAACCTGGTCCTCTCCTACAGTGTATGAAGGGTCTTTCCTCCAGTCCCTGCATTTGCTTTTCTCAACTTGACTAATGTGGCTGAAGCACTTGCCATTGAATGCTAAGGCACAGAAGTCATTAAGAACTTCAGCCTTCTCCATATCCAGAGTAGCCATGTCTCTTGTTTCCTTCCAGCATGGGCCCACATTATCCCAAGTCTTTATTTTGTTTGCAAAGTATCTATGGAAGCTCTTGCTTTTGTCACACCTGGCCAGACTTTAATCTACCTGGGCCTTAGCTTTCCTAACCTTATCCCTAGCTTCCCTTTGTTCCTCCAAGGCCACCTGTCCTTGTTTCCACCTTCTGAAAATTTCGTGTTTTTCTCTGAGTTTGCTTAGCAAGTCATTAACTATCCATGGGGGCCTCCTGGCATTTTTGCCTGATTTCCTCCTTGACGGGATGCATCATTCCTGAGCTTAGAGGAGGGGAACCTTATAGATTAGTCAACATTCTTGGGCCCCTCTGTCCTCCAGGGCTCTGTCCCATGAGATTCTTCCAATTAGGTACTTGAAGAAGTCAAAGTCTGCTCTCCTGAAGTTCAGGGCAGTGAGCTTCCTCTGTGACCTCGTCACTGCCATGAGGATCTTGAACTCTGCTATCTGGTGGTCATTGCAGTCAAGGCTGCATTGAAGCATCACTTCCCTGCCAATTCCACCCTGTTGCTGGGCACAAGATCCAGAATTGCACCTTTACTTGTTGGCTCCTCTATCCCTTCTATGAGGAAGTTGTCATTGATGCACTCCAGGAACCTCCTAGATTGTTTGTGCCCATCAATGCTGTCCCTCCAACAGATACGGGGGTGGTTGAAGGCCCCCATGAGGACCAGTGATTTGGGAACATGAGTCTGCTCTTATCTGCCTATAGAAGGCTTTGTCCACACCATCCTCCTGATTGGGTGGCCTGTAGCAGAACCCCCACTATAACATCCCTTATCCCTGTACTCCCTTTAATCTTGACCTACACTATTCTGGTAGGCTCTTCATCCACCCCCAGGGAGAGTTCCATACTCTCCAGACAGTCATTGGCATAGAAGGTTATGCTCCCTCCTTGAATCTCTAGTGTCTTTCCTAAAAAGCCTACAAACTTCCATGACAACACTCTAGTCATAGGAGCCATCCTACCATGTTTCTGTGATGCCAGTGATATCATACCCACACAGGCATGTGCATGTCTCTAATTCTTCATGTTTGCTTCCTATGCTACAAGTGTCTGTATATAGCTGTCTGAGCAGGACCTGGGTAATGTTGACTCACTGGCTGGAGCAGCTGAAATACTTTTGAATTGCTCCTGATGTCCATTACAGGTGATGGCATGTGACTGGTAGGATCGGGATGGACAGGTGCCACCCTCCCCAACATATCTAGTTTAAAGCTCCCTTCAACAGCCTGGAAATTCCCTGACAAAAGATGTTTTTCCGTTTCTTTGTCCGTTGGGCGCTACAAGCCTGGTAGACCAGGCTTCCCAAAGCGAGTCACATGATCTAAGTAACCAAAGCACTGACTACAGCAGCATTCCTCTAACCATTTCCTAACCTGCCAGATTTGGCTAGCCACAGAATCAGATAAGTTAAAGACAAAAAATAAAATGTCTGTTTATCACTTGAGCTGCAATTTATCAGGGAGCAGGTATAAAAGCAAATAATATGCAGCATTTTTTCAGGTAACATATAATTATTAACTCAGCAGTGCTCATTGTCACAAGTTTTAATGAGTACTGAGGGCTAAATAGATTGCCTAAGGAATAAAATCAGCGTTGGCCTCTAGAAGGTTCTATCAGGGATAGGTCACTCCATATGCGTCTTGTTTTCTTATGCTTTTGCTAGGGACAGGGTAAAAGCACCTTTTCAGATGTGAAAAGCTGTAGTTCTTGATCAGGAATCAGTCTTGTCTCATTGAATGGCACAGAATTTCATTCTGCTGTCTTCACTCTCAGGATGATTGAGTCCTTGCTATTTCTAGCCTTTGTCCTCCCAATAAAAATAAAGTTTTGACTCACTTGTTCAGATGTGAAGGTACTTGACATCCCCCACTTTTCTTTCACCGGAGGTGATGGTTCTTGACATCTCCTCAAAGTCCTTTTCCTTGAACGACTGAGATCTCCCTTTTTTCAGCCCATGCAATACTAGTTTGTTTGTTCCCAATAAACTACACAAGTGTTAACAGAGATTAAATATTCTGTTGAAACGAAATTTAATATTTCTGTGTAGTGAAATGTCTTTATCTTTTTAACAGAATGATAATGTTGTAACATTATAAACAACCATCTTAATAATTACTGAAATATTTTTTAAGATGGATTTATCTATATCATCTGAATGAAGTATCATTCTCATCTATTATCCCTGAAATTGTAGTTTGAATCTTCCAGGTCAAAAAGAATTTGGCATTCAAAATTTTACATAACCTTCCCTTTTACAAACTCAAACAACTTTGCTACTTTTATTTCTAATGGTCAATAAAAGCTGTAGGTAACATTATTTTGCTGACTTCTCCCTTTGATTTTTATTTCCAATCTAAAGATACTGGATTTTCTAGAAACACTTATTGTATGGTCAGTTAGTTTTATTTCATGTCACATCGTATATTAACAGCTTCATGCAGCTCTTTCAAACTACAAAGCCTTGTCTACCTTGTATGTATTTTTCAAGTCCTACATTGTATATAATTTATTAATGACTCTGCTCTTTGTATGCACAGAATGTACCCTCAGTGAAGGTCATTCCTAAGGAAACCGTATTTCAAAAACCTTGATAAGGGTAACGCCTCCTTCTTATCATTCAGGATTTTGTCCAAATATATTAACTTAGGCATAAACTGAATTGGCATAACCTGATAGGATTCTGAAAATAGAAAAGTTGGGATGGGTTTTGTCACCAAAAAAAAAAAAAAACCCAAACCAAAAACCTCTATTGCCTCAAGAAAAGTAAATGATAAATGATTGGATTAAAAATAATTCAGAGAGGAGTGAAACCCAGGATGTGGGATCTGATCTCTTGACCATCATGGTATATTACCTCCAGCCTGGAATTTTTCTGTGCTAACTACAAAAATATGTTCTCATGCAGTGCAGCAATAAAACATTAGGACAAGTGACAATTTCAAATGAAAACTGCTTTTTCACTCCTATTCCCACTGGAGAAAAAAAAAAACCCCTATAATTATGGCATTTAGAACTCAACTAGTAAAATATTTACAAGAGGCCACTATCACCATAAACCACACAGACTCTTTACAGATACACTAAGAACAGTTTGGTGGTATTGATGTGAGTTTTTGTTTTTCCTGTTGAGCTCAGGCTTTTGAATAGATTGTTTTTTAATAGCCAGGATAATGGCATTTTCTCCTCTTCTGGTGTGCTCTTGGTAAAGACAGATGTGATGTCCATGTACATAAGGAAACTAAGCAGAGGTGCAATATCAGCACACATAGCCTGATGCGAAAATAAGAGGGCAACTGATCTAGAAGCTAGGACAGAATTCCTTGGGTCTCCCATTTCTTTATCGGCATTTGACCAAAATTTGTCTATGCACCTGGTTCAGTACTCGTATTATTCTCTCTGTGGCTTTGCAATCACTGGCTAGCCTTCTTAGAGAAACATTTCTTTAATAGTAAGACCAAAGTGGTAGAGAAAAGGGATGATGGCATACTCAGCACTCTCAAACTGTCTCTATAACAGATAATTTCCTCTAATCCCAAATCATGATATGTCTGAATATGATTTTCTAAAACTATTCCTTCTTGTCTCAAAAAAGACATTATCCTGTTTTTAGTCTTCTGGATTTTGACTCACCTGGAATTATTTTGTAGTTATCTGGAGGAAACATAAAATATTCAAAACTAACATTTTAAATACTCTCTTTTAACTATTATTAAATTTATGTCACAAAATAACTTCTCTAATGAAATAGCTTCCTCTGCTCTTTTTTTTAATAAAAACTTCTAAGCCAATACGATCAGAGAACAAACAGGCTGCTGATGTGACACATGTTCATGACTAATTATCACAGGCTTTCTACCTTTGAATCAATGTATAATACAAAAATACAACTGTACACTAATATCTGCCCCTTCTCTTGGAGTTGCAGTCACTAACAGGAGTCACCTAAGTACATACTGAAGAACAGGACTGCTCCAACATCTGACTCAAAGATATGGCATGAACAGGTGTTAGAAATGCTATCTCCATAAATTCTTTTATTTCTTCTTCATTGCTCAATATTTTGCTTTTCAAGACCTCTCATTATCAAAATCTTTCATGAACCTGGAATGAATGATTTTTTTTGACCTCTGCTTAGAAGAACAATATTCTTGAATAAATCTTTTAAAGAAATTACACATTTCTTAGAAATATAGAGAGAATGCCACAACATGGCATGAATTAAATTAGTTTGAAAGAAAAATATGAAGAGAATGTCTCTGCTATTTTTTTTTGTTTAAATCTATCAAGGCGTTCATGTTTCTTACACATTTTGAATGTCATTGAGATTTGTTTATTCAGTATTTTCCAAAAAGAACCAAGTGCATCTTTGTGTCTACTTATGGTAAAATACCACTAACTCCATCCATTCACAATCAAGCCCCAAGTGAATAAAACAGTGGGAAGAGTAATTATATCACAGGAGCCACACTTTATTAATCAGTAATATTTATGACTCTAAGTCAGTGCTGCAAATTTTTATTCACCCATTTGCCCTGTGAAGGTTTTTTTTGACAACGTTATAAAACACCACTAGGTTTCTTTATTAGCTTTAATCACAATGGTAAAGGGCAGTCAGGTACAGTAAATTTTAGTGACAGTTGTGTGAAGCAGGGTTAAGATGAGTACTATTCAAACAATATTTGCAAAATAATTTTCTCAATTATTTTTGTCTGCATTATAATGAATACATTATTTGTGTAGGTATTGTCTTGCTCCCCTAGAGTGATGATCAGTTAATATTCTGCTTAAGTACTTGTGTTATTTTTCTTATCATATAGCCTGATTATTCAGTATTAATTTTCTGTTGTTATTTAGTATGAAAATCAGAATTTGAATCTATGATACGCTACAGAGGTGTGGATGAAAGGATGTGGTGCTTTCGCTGTATGCTACCAGTGAAACAGTTTCAAATGGCTTCAGTAAATGTTAGTGAGATTCACGAGCATCTGACACCAGCCCTGTCACAATCTGACTGGAAGAAAACTTAGGGCTTACCTTAAGTATCTGCATGATTTCTCTTGTATCCTGAAAAATACAGTAAAAATACAGTTTTTTCTTTTCTTTTCTCTCTTTTTTTTTTTTTTTTCCCTTCTCTTTGTTTTTTTTTTCTTTCCCCCCTAAATGATTTATCCTATATTTAATGATTAAGTTGGGCTGCACTGGACAGTTTCTAGGGCCCAATCTGGTCCCACTGAAAAATTACCACTTCAGTGTAAACCCAGGGGTCTTCTCTTGTCATGTCCTGACATTCCAGTTTTAATTTATTTCCCTTGACTCCTCTCCTGGATGATGTTGATGAGATATGCAACTTTCGGGTGGCTAATGCATAGGGTGAGAGATGAAGCTTGCTGCTGGAGACTCATGAAAATTGTAGAACCACAGCATTACTAGAGGAAATGTTTTTCTGACTTCTAACCTTTTAAGAATATGGTCCAAATATGGGTTTGAGCATAGTTTACCCTAATAATTTTTAGATATGTCACTTATGCATATCTTTATTCCTAATTCTGGATTCCGTTCTTACCTTCCTGATTTTCAGTACTAGGCTGAGGAGGTAGAGGCAGTCAGCTCTCAAAAAGTGATAGTGAAATCACTTAATTAGAGAACTACAGAAATGTTTCACGGGGAAACAGAATATGCACTGGGAATAATTTCTGCAGTGAACAATAGTTTTAAGACAAGTTAGCATGGGTTACCTGCATTTAAATTTTTCATTTAGAAGAAATTCCTTCTTTACTACCAGGTTAGTTCTCCTTGCCCTTCCGCTTCCATTCCTCTGTCCCTCCTCCTTCCCCTTTTCTCTTTTATGCCAATGACACAGTGGTCTGCAGTGTGACCATGAGTGAGGTCTCAGCTCTCTGGTGGCTGGGCGCCTTCTGTGGGCACAGTCAAAGCTCTGCGATTCACCCTCTTGTGTGATGAGCAGCTGCACTGCCCGTGGCATGATTCATTCTGTCAGCATTGCTCATATGGTTAAGTAACACGAGCAATATAGCAAGAGTCTCTGCATATGATGGTGTCTTTTAGATCAGATGAGCTGATCCTAGACAGACAGGTTGGACAGTAACATTCCAGTCAGCAATTTGCTTTTCTACTGATATTTCTCCCTTCCTTTCAATATGCCTGAACCTCAGCCACTTATGATACAATTTATTAGCACTCTGGCAAATTGCTGGTGTGAATTAATATTGTTGAACTTAAATTCTTCTACAGACATTGACGAAATTTACTGCAAAGTTTGTTCGGTATGTTTCAAATGAGGGCTCCATATTGTGAGTCATGTTAAAATCTCTTTTACTTACATAAATCTTTCAAACCCAAAACCTTCATTCATTACTGTTTTATGCTCTTGCTAACTTATGTGAAAACTGAAATGAGCAGATAATTGAAAAATTCTTCTAGGATAGAAAAAGTGAGACACTGACTTTTAAAACTGCAAGAATTAAAAAAGAAGGACATAAAGCAGCTCTGATCACAGCCTGATACTACAGGCAATGTATTGCTGGAGGCAAGACAAACACTTCAACAAGCAGAGAAATTGTGAAGTCTTTGAGAAGAGAATCTCACCTTCATTTTTCAGTGTCTGTTACTGTAGTTTTACTGTATGTTGTTGTGGTAATTGCAAGAGGCTGAAGGTGAATTCAGTATGGAAGTTTTACTTTTGAGTGCAGTAGATCATGATCCTGTTTAAAGCTCTGTTGCTTGCCAGCCACAATACAGTGACTATTTGAAAGTTAGATACTCATGGTTAGTCTACACTTGGATTTTTCCACATCTGCTCCATGTCACAAAGGCATTCTACCCCTGGTTACACCTGAGTATCCCCATTGAAATCACTGTGACAGTCACATGTGTGTAATTGAGAGTAGAATTTGGCCCCCTGTGTTGAAGTTGTTCCTTTGAAAGCTGTTCCACCTCCTTTGGCTTAATCCTACCCCATTAGGGGAATGTAATCCCACTCTTGTATAAGTGTAATGTGACTCGAGTTTCAACCTGATAACTGGAGGGGGGAACCCAGAGGCACTGTAGCTTAAATTCAAAGCCTCATTATATGTTTCTCCTGTGGAAATTACATGAACAGTTGAGTCAGATAAAGAGCACATTCTCATTTTTCTTTCACATATCCCTCTCATGCTCTTTCAAATCCAGCAGAGGGACTGGGTATCAATACACCATACACATTTTCTTTCTATGTACTTTAGGTTTTTTTATTACTTTTTTTAATTTTTATTTTAGAAAGTAAGAGTAATTTTAAGGAAAAGATAGGATCTTCAAAAATAAAACAAGAATGCAAAAAAAGAAAACTGGAATCTTTGAAAAATCCTTCATTAAAAGGTTGGAATGGACCTCTAGATATCACCTGGTCCAACCTTCTATTGTATTCAAAGCTTTAGACAAGGTTTTCCTGGACCTTTTTAAGCCATGTATTCAACACTTCATGCATGGGAGTTTCTGCCACTTCTTTGGGCAATGTTCAGTTGTTCTCACAGTGAAGAATATTTTTCTTCTATCCAAAGACAATTCCTTATGAAACAAGTTGTTTTAATTGTGTTGTCACCATGCTCCCTTGAAAAGAGTGCACCTTCTCCTTCTTCATAAATATAGTGTGATTAAGTTCCTCCAGAGCCTCCTAGGTTGTGTAAGTTCAATTCCATCAATATTTCTTCATATGTGAAGTTCTCCAGTATTGTAACCATTTTGGCAGCCCTCCATTGGACCTTCTCAATTTTTTTGACATCTCTCCTGAACTTGGGGATGAAAGCCTAAATTTTTTTCCAGATGTGTCCTAAAAAGAGCTGAGGAGAGTGGTACAATCACATTACTTGATCTGTTGCTTCTCTTGCTGATGCTGCTGGCCTTCACTGCTGCCAAGCCCACAGTGGCCCTGGTGCAATTTGCTGTCTCCCAGCTATTAGATGAGAGCCTAACTTTCAAGTCCTATTTTCTCTGCTTTTGAGAAAACACAAACCATATAAGCTGTGTTTGCCATAACAGCCATGACACCAGGTTTTAATTTATTGAGATTTATAATATACTATTGAGATTTATATGGAGATTTCTTGTTCAACCTTGCTTAACTAACATTATTGAAAAAGATAAATATAAAGGATGTTGAAATAACTTTTGATTAAATAACTATTTAATTTTCATCTGATATAGATGCCTCAGTCATTTCAGTACTGAAGGATGACCAGAATTAAAACAGGATATGTGTGCATGAATTCAAACCGGCTCCTTCAGGCCGTGAAAACATAGTGAAATCTGCATCATGGTGGATGGGTTTTCTTATGCACCTGCTTTTTTGCAACTGAAAAGTAAACCTTTGTGTTTATTTTTGTATACAGTTTGTTTGCAAACAAACAGTTTGATAGAATATTTAAGGCAAAATATACTTGGGCTGATGCCTGGAAAATCTTCCGGAAGTGGCAGTGAACCCATAATTAGAGTAGAACAAATGAATGAATAGGGACAGCATAAAAGTATGAACATGCATAACAATGCAAAAAGTTTTAAATATTCCTTCATGATGAGAGTGCATGATGGAGAGTAAATCATGCATGGTTCAGGGGCAGAAACACAGATCTCACCCCACCTTCTTTCCACTTGCTTTTCCCCCCTGAATCTGTTACAGAGAACCATTTTTTGGTAAATCAGAGGTGGTTGGGCATTATGCCAGTTATTTAATTTGTTTATCATCCATTTGCTACAGAAATTGTCCTTACCTGCTGTGGCCCACCAAGCTGTTAGGCTTGGGGGAGAATTTGTGGTCCCTTTTCACTCTTTTTTTTTTTTTTTTTTTTTTTTTTTTTTTTACTAAATTCCTGTAAAATAATTTATGAACAAGGTGAGAGTGGAGAATTAGGGAATCTCAGTCATACTTTTGTAACAGTCTTTTCTTCCTCAGTCTGAAGTGAATTAAAGAAAAATAAACATATTTGTGAGAGAAGTTAATGAAATAACCATCGTTTTTAGAAAACGTATGCCCAGATTATTTGCTGGTTCCAGTGTTGCGCTGTAGGTGTCTAGGCTTAGGGGATTTTTTTTTGTGTTTTGTTTTTTGGTTGGGCTTTTTATTATTAATTTTAATTTTATTAGATTAGATGTCTATTTTCTTCCCCTCCTTTTTTTTTTTTTAAATTTTGAAAAAACAATTTTCTTTTTTAAAAATTTTTTTTTTGAGGAATTTATATCTCTGGGAGATATGTTCAGGCTATTACATTTAACCCTTGCACAAGGCCACAGCCAGCCTGGTCTTGTGATGCTTTTTTGCTTGAAATGGAATTTCACTCGAGGCTTCTGCTGTGTGTAAGGAACAGTATCTCAGTGGTGGCCCAAGCAGTCTGCGAAATGACCTGAGATCTGGGCTGGAGAATCCACTTTTTCTATCAGATTTACCCTGACCCAGTTAAACCACTGGAGCTCATTTCCATCTCTCTGTAGAACAGAATGTGCTAGCTTTATTTTAAAGACTATCATGTTTAGCATTACTTGATTATTGAAGGATCAGCCCAATTTTAATATTTTGTCAGTTTAAAATGCTGTCAGTAAGGATCATAAAGTGCAGCATTTAAATGAATAGAAGTTTTAGGAACTTCAGGGGTGGACTTGCACTAGTCTTATAGCAATACCATGTCTGCAAGATTCAAAGTTTTTTTTTAAACCACAACTTTTATGCTATTTCCCTAGAGTATCTATCATTCAGCCAATCAATCAGTTGAACAAATAGTCCTAACAGCTGTTAGTTTCTTGTGGCTGTAGGAAAAAAACAAACAAGAAAACAAAACACATGATATGAATATTGCTTAATGATTTAGAAACCAGAAGGTGAACAGAAAGAAACTAACTGTATTAGTGATTCTTAAGGGTAAGTAATGGATTGAGACACTTAGATTTTGGTTTGTTCATCACAAAGTTCCTATTAGCAAATATTGTGTGTAGTTAAAAAAGCAAATCTGATTTTTTTTTTCCCCCAAACATAGCAGAACTGATAGAGCATCTTGCAAGACTTCATCTTTGGGAATCCTATATGTTCCAGGGAAAACTGCCAGAATGGAAAGCAGAGAGGAAAAGATAGCTGTATGCAACTTTAAAAGTCGAACAAGGTCATGAAACATCACAGGAGAGATGAAAATAAAGAATTTTGCCACTGGGTCTCAAGAAGGGCTGATTTTTTTTTTCCTTCCAAAAGGCAAACAGCTTTCTGTCTTCTGATTGCTCTACTGTGTCACCAGGCAGGAGACAATCCTTAGGGCATTCATTGTCTCCTACTGTTCAAATGTATATTCGGAACAGTAGGAAACTCACTCATTTCCAATGCACACTTTATGGTAAAAAGAAGATTTTGCTTCTTTTTTGTGTTCTCACTGCCATAATTTCCTTTCATTTGAAAAATGCCTAAGCAAATGTTGGCAAAGGGATGCTAGTTTTTGTAGTGCAGACAAAAAGAGAGTAGTTTAGATGGAAATCATTATAGCTCTTCAGCTCACTTCCTTCCTGTTATGAAACATGGAGTTGGAAAAAAATCTTCAGTGATGATGGAACACAAAGGAATCAAAGGAGATAAAGAGGTGTGTGCACAACATCAGCATGCCCGGTGCTTTCTCTTGCCAAATTAACAGCCATATTATGTATGAATTAGCCCAGCAAGTGAAATTAACTGACTGTCTCATGATGTCTGAATTTTAAAACAAGGAAAGGTTAGATTAATTTAGAAGAAACTGTCAGATTCTACACTAAATGATTATTCCTTGATTATGGCAGAAATTCAGGGTTCTACAGCTGCTGTTCTGCTTAAGTCCATAGCCACATGGGAAAATAACTAGCCACTTTTTATAATACAAGGGCAATAATTTGACTGGGCTCTGCCCTTTTTCCCTGACTGTGACTAAAAGCATATCTATTCTGTGATAATAGTGACGGATACTTGTATTTTATTTGTAACTCTAGTAATTTGACAAAAGAAGGATATGTAAATCACTCGGAGCAAGACCAACAGAGGGTGAAGATCCAGGACATCCTGTGAAAGAAGGCATCAAGGGGAGAACCCCAGTTTGGATAAACTGTCTGGATTTGGTGCAGAAGTTAAAAGTTCACTGCCTTGTTGTTGTTTTTTGAGATGCAGTTTTCTTTCTGAAATCAGTAAATTCAAGTAAAATTTTCTCTCTTTTTATTTTTTTCTAAATTTAGAGAAATTATCTTTATCTTATATTAAAAAAAAAAAAATTAAGAAAGAGAAAGATTCTTTGGGGCATTTTCATTTTTTTTTCCCTTCTCTAATCTTATATTCTCTTCTTAAAAAATACCTCAATGTAAAAAAAAAAAAAAATTATTTTTCTACTCAGAATTAATTCCAGGCCACTCCAGGCACAAAAATTGTGCACAGTCATTCAAAAATTAGGGTGACATTAAAGTGCTTTGGTTGTGCCTCAAGCACAGGAAAAGCATACTCAAGGCTGGGAAAAGACACCTCTGAGCCACTGTTTCAGGCTGTCTTCGGACTCACGCAGGCATCACTTCCAACAAAGGAGGAACTGCCTCTGCAGTCAAGAGGGCTAGACGCTGTTAGATTTTACTGAGTGGGAAGGCTGGAAAAGCCACTGAAGTATATGATGTAGGTTTGCTGCAGCATAGGCATAAACGGCAGGACTCGAGGGTATCAATACTGTTATGGGAGATAGTGAATTCAGCTGACTGAGTTTTTCATTCATACTGAAGCCTCTGGAGCCCAGACTAATATTTTTCTTATTGTTATGACACTTACACAATTCGCAGTAGAGGTAGGAAGCAATTAGGTCGACTTTAAAAGAATGCAAACCCACAATTAATGATGTGCATATAGCTATGATGGGAATTTACAACTTCTGTGATTAACAAAAATGTTTCTAAGCCTGAAGCAATTTTCATCAAGCTGATCTCATTCAAACTAAATTAAGCAATCCTCAAAACAAGGCTCGCAGCTGGATATGGCCATGGTTTGAGAACAAAACTAGAAGATTGAGGGGAAATGAAAATATGCAAAAAATGCTGGTTTATAATAATGATTCAAGTTATTAGAAGAGGTTGATATGCTGTTGTGTCTTTAGGAGATAACTGTAGGTGTAGAGACTCAGGGGAAAAGTCCCCATATCCATCAGTTGTGTGGCAGGATGGAGATATCTTGGTTCATGTTTTATTGGACACTATGCCTTGCTTGTAGGTGATAGACAGATACTAAGTTATAAGATTCAAACTCATTCTCAGTGAACTGGTCTGTATTACTGTTCCAATGGAAAATAAAACCATGAAAAACAATTGATGCTGAAAAACTCAGGACTACTCCCTAAATAAAGATTCTTGTAATCACAGGAAACAATATGTACAAGAAATACTGGAAGAGCCAAAGAACATTTATTTGATTACAGAAAAAAGTGAAGAAAAAGATAAATCTGACCCATTCCCCTATGAGTTGCCTGAATAAGAAGAACCTGAAGTGGTTCTTCTTATTCAGGAACTCTGGACTCATATTCTCCTGTATTCTGTTATAGACGTTCACACAGAAAGGGCCAAGCTATCCTGTTCCCCCAAACACTTCCACCTATAAAGCCGCTTTTGCAGCTAAAATGAGACAAATCTAGACATTGAAGAGGGGCTGATGCGTAAAACTTTGGAGAATCAAAAATCCAGTCCTGCAATACCATATTATAACACTATATATGTGAGCCTAATCTAACTCCTAGACGGACAGCAAATGCAGACTTTCAAGCACAAAACCTCTGTAATTTGCTAAGCTTTCTTCTACGATGACATGTATTCTTGAGCTTAACACAGAAATAAAGAAACTTGTAAGGCACCCAGCACAAGGAAATCATTGGCAGTGATTCACTGGTAAATTAAGAAACATCCCAGAAGCAGCACAAATCAATTGTAAAATATGAATATATATTTTCCAAACATGTTCTGGGTGCAAATATTCTAAAAGTTCTTAGCCATACACTCTATTTTTGAAAACGGATTTCCTCTGTTCTGTGAAATGTCAGTGTTTGCAGACATTTATTTTTACACAGTCAGGGTTTGCAGCCGGTAGGCTGCTGTGGAAGGCTGTGTGTATACTGTGCCCACTGCTTCTGTCCTGGAGCCTTGGAGAATTCCATGTTCAGCATTCATCAAATTGGTGAGTACTGCCTGATGAAACCTTGTTTCATCAGATCTTTTCCCAGGCATTGCCTGGGATCCCACCTTTACTGTTTGAAAGCACTACTGTTTCATGCTCTGCTGCAGGACAGTACTATAAAATACATTTCCCACAGTTCTGGGTCAAGTCTGGCAGGACCTGAGGGAAGATGATGGGAAAGACATTGCTTGCACTCCCATGGGGATTTTGGGAAGGGTGGGTCAGTCATGCTTTGGTGCACCCTCCCAAAGCAGATCTCAGCTTTGCTATGCTTAGCTTGATACTGTGTAAAGTAGAGTTATTGCAGGTCTGAATCTGGAAAAAGAACCATTAATATTCTGACTGTCATGATATGCAATCCTTCATAATAAATGTCTCTTATTTAGTCTCATAGAAGATAATTGTTTCCACAAGCAGTTAAGTGTACACAGAGAACTAAGAAAACCCAAAGGGTTTTAGAAATGTCCAAGATGAAATAATTAGTTTGACAGTGAAAACTGGATAATTTGCATTTTTTCTTCTCTTGGTAAGCTTCAAAGAAGGATGACCCTATGCTTTACTAAAGACATATTATAATGTAGGAAGAGCCCTCAAATTTTCAATACTATGGGGTTTGTGGTAGCTCTTCATCCCGCACTGCTCTGACTGCTAGCACTGATGATCCATTTATATGGATTTTTCCAAAGATAAGATCTGTGTGCAATCAAACAGACCCCTGCAAATTTTGTGTCCAGTGGAATACAGAATTGCATTCAGATCCTCTACCTTATATACACAGTTAAAAGTAAATATTGGTATTTTATTTGGAATAAACATATTTTAAGTTATTTCACTTTAAAACAAAATAAAGTTACCATTCTCCAAACTAAAAAATATCATTTTACCTCCCCAAATATATTGGTTTTTATGTTTCTGGCAAGTACGATTTCATTGACTGAAGTATTACAGTATGATGGACCACAGCTGGTGGAGTGGTCTATGCAGAGACAGAGAGAGAGGGGAAGAGAGAGAGAGAGGGATTACATAATTTTTCTTTAAATCTGGATTCTTCATTCCTTCTTCTGCGAACATTTGTTACTCAATGCCTTTGGCTTAATTTGTAGTCACACAATTCAAAGATGAAGGAGTCCATGGAGACTGATCACGAACAACCTGCTATCCTAACGCGTTTTAAGAGAAGAACTTCTGTTAGTTGAAGACGTGAGCTTGGAGTAAACTGTGCTGCCTTCCAACTGATCCTTCTGGGTGCCAGTTTGGACAGAGGTGTCACTGGGTTTCTAGGCAATGTTCTTTGCAGGAAACAGGGAGCAGCCCCAGCCAACCATACTGATGGGGAGCCAGGGAAAGCACCGATGCCTGGAGAGCAGCACAAAGCTGGTGGGCTCCGAGTATGGGCAGGGAAAGGGCACCTGTCAGCGGAGGCTCCAGGGGATGTGGCAGGAGGGTGTCCAGGGCCCTGTCGTGGGTTTGACCCTGGCTAAATGCCAGGCACCTATGACATTTGCTTTCTATGCTCTCTCCTGCTGCAGCTATGCAGAGGAGAGGAAAAACTAACACAAAACACTGGACTCATGAGTTGAGATAAGATCACTGATAAGGGACGCACAAAATTCAGGGCAAAAGCAGGAAGGAGACTTAAAATTGCAAAGAAAAGTGATTTATTAATCTAACAGAGTCAGAGGATAAATTGGAGATAAAAATAAGCTCTTAAGACACCATTTCTTCACTCACCCCTCTTTTCCCTCTTAAGGCACCGCTTCTCAGCTCACCCCCCCCGCCCTCCTTTCCAACTACCCAACAACTCCCAGGCAGGGGCAGGGTGTGGGGTTTTTCTCTTAGGTCAGTCCATCGCAATTCTTCCACTGCAGACACTGTTTCTCTAGTTGCCCTCTCTCTCTATTCAACCAACAGATCTGGGCTAGGGCAAGGCATGTGGCTTTTCTTAATCAATCCAAGGCCACAATTCGTCTGCTACAATCACTGTTTCTCTACTCACCCCTCTCCCTATTAAGGCCATTTCTCAGCTCACCCCCTCCCTCCTTCCTTCTAACCAACAGCTCCGGGGTGGGGGCAGGGTGTGGGGGTTTCCTTTGGTCAGGGTCAGTCCATCAGGGGGAAGAATCCTCTACTTAGCCATGGGGGTCCCTCCCACGAGAGACAGTCCTGTGCGAACTTCTTTGGCGTGGGTCCAATGTCACGAGCAGCCCCGCCCGATTGCTGCTGTCCGAGATTCTCTCCAGGCTGCAGAATTGCAAGCCGAGGCCAGGCTGGTTCCATCCCGGGAGCAAGGCCTTTCTCTCTCTTGCAAGGCCTTTGCAACTCTCAGTCTCTGGGACTCCCACTGGATCACAGCTTCCTGCAGGCATCATCTGCTCCGCTGGTGTGGGCACCTCCCCACAGGCTCTGGGGGTTGCTCTGCATCCCCTGGACTCCATGGGCTGCAGGGGGACCACCTGCTCCCCCATGGTCTTCACCACAGCTGGCAGAGGGTTTTCAGCTCCGGCGCCTAGAGCACCTCCTCCCCCACTTTTTCCACTGACCTTGGTGCCTCCCTGTTGTTCTCCCTCACATATTTTTACCTCCTCCTCCTCCTTCCCTGGCTAAAAAGAAGTGCGTGCTCACATTGTTTTGATTTCTTCTTAAATATGTTTTCACAGAGGCGTAACTAACATCTCTAATTGGCGCAGGTTTGGCCAGCAGCATGTCCATCATTTTCAGAGCCATCAGAGACTGGCTCTGCTGGACATGGTGGAAAATTTCCAGAATCTTTACTCAGGACATGCAGGAGCCATCTTTGTACCCCGCCCTGTTCACTGGCAAAAACTGGGCCAGGCAAAACTACCACAGGCCCTTTGCAGCGTGTCCCTCTGCCACCAGGTGTCTCTGCCTGGTGTTGGGCAGCGCAGGCAAAAAAAGGACACCGCAGTGAAGCACATGTCCCTGTCCTCAGGTGTTAGTCCAAGTTGATTTAATTTCATTTAAAACACTTGCTCTACAGTAATAACTTCCAGTGTACCAATCTCTGTGTGAGGAAATCATGGAACCACAGACCATACATGGAAAGGTGGGTTAAAGTTTGGGAAGCAAGGGTAGTAGTCCAGAAGATTCTCCAAAGCCCAAAGAATGTTGACATTGTTTAAACTATGTCTTTTTTTCACTGTAAGTATTTTTTCAGGATTTTTCTTGTGCTAGTCACAGTTTAAGTCACAAATATTATGCTAAGAGAATTTTTATCTGACTGTGCACTGAGTATTTAAAATGTATTATTAAAAAGATGAAATGCAGAGAATGCCAAAAATCACCTGCAGGCACTTGAAATCCTTAGATTTCAAAACTCACAAGTTACTACAAATTTTCTGTCAATTACTTTTGTATATGATGCTAGGTATTATTTACAATTCTGGTTTTGAAATATCAACTATTTTTTTCTGTTGGTGCAAAGCCAGCATTGTAGAGGGGATGCAAGTTGGCAATAAGCCTAAATACCAGTGGGAATACATTGTCTATGATAGATTTGTATTATTAAACACTATCTTAAAAGCTCTGTATAATTATTATTAAAATGATCTTGAAAATATCAATCAGGAAAGGAGCTAATAATTACTAGGCCTGCAACAGAACACGAACTAGTTAGACTAAACTGCAAATTTTGTATCTATGTTTCTGTAATTGATGAAAACATGTTCCAGGGACTTGCCTGGCATAAGGAAAAGCTGCTTGTTTCTCTTAAGCTCCTTGATATAATACAGATAGAAGAGAAATGCAAAAGGTGGACAAAACCAATTAGTTGCTTTCATTTTGAAAGCTATACCTAAGACCAATTAGTTGTTTTCATTTTGAAAGGTAGGCTCAACATTGATTTGTTTTATGAGCAGAACACTTTCAGATGCATGCAGTTGTTCTGGAATATCAAATTGCTCCTCTCACATCAATCAGGTTCAAGAAAAAGTAATTCTTCAATGTGTAATTATGAATTATCCCCCCAAAACTGTATTTCCTATATGGTGTTTTCCACCTATGTATTCGACCTATTGTCAGCTATGTAGAACAATATGTGTAGTTCTCAAGCTAGGTTATAGCCTTTGCCTCATATTTCATCAGAAATAATCTTCCCGTTTTGGTCATAAAATTAGGGCCTTGATCACACCAGTGCTTTACCTTATTCTTGGATTGTGTGTTCGGTGACGCATGCAGACAGATAAACTTGTGTATAGTTAGAAATGTGGCAAGGCAGGGTGACCCAGCTTCTTCTCTGCAGTGCATGCTCTGCAAGACCAACAGAAAGAAAACACTATAAGGCTTAAATTTTGTTTCTACAGGCAGCAGATATGATGCCAACTCATTAGAAATAAGGAACAGATGTGCAGAATGAGGAGGTGTCATTTTTATATCACCCCTTTTCAGAAATGAGCACCACTTTAAGAATGTTGAAAGATCTGTTGGTAGGAGAATATCCTGTGTTCTTCATGCTTTCTGGTTGTTTTGGACACATTATTAAAAATAACACCTGGTAAATGTCCTGTGACATCAAAACAGTGGCATGAATTCTTTCTGGCTCATTTTCTGACATCATGTTAGGAGACACTGCCAACATGCAGGTGATATATACGTCTGTGTAAGTTAAGTTCCCTTGAGGTTTCTCAGACTCTCCTTCATTTTTCTAGGCCCACTGGGCCAAAGGTTTGGGTGACTTTTAGATGAGGCGATATAAATAACAAGCCAGCAGCTGGCAGTGAGTCCTTGCACAGGTTTGTTAGAAAGAATGTACAATAAATACTCAGGGCGGAGGTGCTGTAGAGAAGGTCTGAACTGGTGTCGGGGTCAGAAATTGGATTTCTGCACATACCTGCTCAACACCTCTGTAAATCACAAAAAGTTTTGAGTTTATGGTTATCAGAACACTGTTTCCACAGTGTACTGAGGTTCTAACTTCTGTCTTAAATAGAGTTGCAGCCTCAGATATTAAAGTGTGTGAGCTGAGACCTGAAGTGACTTAAAAGTAGTTACTAGTACCAAGATTGAATAAAGAACATGAAAAATTAGCATGGTGCATAAAAATTAGTCCTGTTACTGCTCTGTGCAGGCAAATTAAATACATGATAACCAAACCAGCTTTGATCTGAAAATGTCTTGGGTGTCAGACTGGGTGCAAGTAACACTGTTTCTCTGTCTGTATTGTAAAAAATTATAGGCAGGAACAGAAATGAAAAGAATCTGTCACTCTTTTATATCTGAGTACTTTTATACATGTCAGATATTACCAGTCACAGAACAGTACAGTTAACAGAGTGAACTCACAGTTCCTCAATTACAGTTGCAATCACCTGGTAGTGTTCAGACTGAGAGGGGTGAAGAAACCTATGTTAACATTTCAAACATAGTCTTGTATATGCTTCACAAAATATTAACTAGCTTTGCTTTATGGAAATATTCAAAAATCATATCCCTGAACAACTGGATGTAGGCTCTATTAACACATTTTTGTCAAAAGTATTTGGCTTATACCATGAAATCAAAGTACTTATATGTACCATCATCTTCTTTTTCTTATCTGATATAGCTGCAGAAATTCTCATGATCCATAAAATTGTCTAATCCTGCATGGCTTCTACTTTGAAATATATTTTGGTAATGTGCTACAAAAATAGTTTCTTTGAAATCATTCTTATTTACTAAACACACCTCCACAATTTTATATGCCTATTGATCATTATCTACCTCATTCGCTGTTGATTTGTGAGAAAAAATATATTGTCATTTCTTCCTATAATATTGTCTGTGTTGTCATGCACAAATCATCTACTTCCCCTTCCAATTCCACAGTCCTAATCTCTGAATATTTCTTCCTATTGCTTGTTTCCTTATTCTCTTTTGACCAATAAAACTTGAAATCATTCACTAAATTTTAGGCTCCTAACTGAAGCCCTTGATTTGAGACACACCTAACTCTAGACTCCTATAATGTGATGAGAAGATCTTTGGGGGTACATTTTTGTATTCTCTGATTCTAAAGAAATCGAGGCTCTAATCAAGTGTCTCGAATGAGCGTCTGAGTTTATGGATATGGTCCTGAGGAGTGGGAAAAGCTCCATCAATTTTCAACGATGTTTAATAACGTGTTGCACTAACGTAAGTGTTGCTGTGCCAATAACCAGTGCTGCACTCTGAGCAGAATTGCTGTGAAACAATTTGCAGAGACACCTGTCTGTGCCATTCAGGAACACTAGTGTTTACTTTGATGTCTCAGGAGGTATATCACTACATTTGATGAAATATACATGTTAAAATTTTGAGAAAAACTGCTCAACATGATGGACCCTTCAATTCTGTTAGCTCATTTAGATTTTGGTTGCTCGTAGGTTACTTAAAAATGCTTGATAACTTTTGTTTGGATTAGTTACACTTTTGCAAACAACTCAGGTATCTCTTTTGTGATTTTAATGGAGGCTGCTTGAACAAGTTACTTTTTGCATCTTAATTATAAAATGACATGAATAGAATTTCCATTAAAACTTAATACCAATTATTTCTGTCTGATTTAACTTGGAATCTTTCTTGACACTGTTGGTCTATTCTTGGCATTATTTCTTTTGGTGTTGGCATTGCAATGTCAATAATTTGCTCAGTACTGGTCAGGGCAAGTTTTTAAAACTAATGCATAGATACTAATTAAGAGACCTACTTTCTTATGAAACCGCAGCAGTTCCAGCTAAGGAAAATAGATGATGCCAGTTGAGCAACAAGTCTTTAAAGGTTAAATATCTGATGAATACAAACAAGACATAGGGAACTGCATCCACTAGTGGAAACGCAGTGCAAGAAACAAGCATTACATCTCCTTTTTTTTTTTTTTTTAATGGCTTTCTTGTATTTGCATACAGCTCCCTTGGGAGGTAAGCAAATATTATTTTAGTTTTAAGATGTCAGAATATTCAAGATGAATACAAAAACTGAAATATTAAAATCCACATGGAAGCACTTGAAGAAATATTTTACACCTCAGGGGTGCTCAAAATTTTTAGCGAAACCACATGGACTTCTGATGAGTTTGGGGAAAATACTCATTATGCATTTATGCACCTCTCTAGATATTCTGCTTTGAAACTCAAAGGTTTCAAAAACATCTTTTAATTAAAACCCTGCCATTTGAGAAAAAGGATTTAATTTTTGATAAATAGTGAAAAGTTTTTATTATCTGGCTACTGTTTTGATTTGCTCTGTATTTCATACTGTTTCATGCTTTCACTTGCTTGAGACATACCTGGCATCTAAATTTTAATGATATCTATTCATTTTACCTGTCTCTTTAAACACTTTTCAATCAACATGTACTTCCTCTGGAAGAATACAGTACTCAGATTCTTTTTAATCAATTTTACTGCCAAATCCTGTTTGCCTTACTCATGCAAGTATTCCTGCAGAAATCAATTGGACTACTTGTATGAGAAAAGCAAGCAGTTCTTGCCTTTATTTGGTAAAGCAACAGACTTGAACAAAAGCACTACTGTACCTGCTATGGGCAGCCAGAAACAATGACGAGCTCCTTGATAAGATTAGATGTAATTTTAAATGCAACTGGGACAAAGAATCCTTCCCACCAACCCCAACTCATAATTCTCTACAGTAATTCCACTGCAGCAAAGCAGTGGAAGAATTACTGACAAGAGCCAGACTGCCCAGTAAGCACCATCTAACAGACACAGAAACATGATACGCATTATTTTTAAGCTTGGCAGACATTTTGTGCTTCTTTCAAAAAAGGAAAAAGGGAAGGAAAAAACCAGTCTTTTAAACTAGACTCACATAAACCTTCTACATTCCTGGTTTTAATGCTACAGGAAGACCTTGCATTTTAAACGTCCTTATAGATACACACTGAAAATACTTCTGTGAACGAACTACTTGGGGGTGATTGTTTCAGAATAAACATGTGCTCTGCATTGTCATCTTGTATGAGTAGACTGTGTTTTAACTTTAAAGCAAAAATTTTCTCTCCAGTCCCAAGTTAACTTCTGAACTTTCAGTTGAAACATTTATGCCAGGAAAGCTAAAAGCTTAGTTTGCAGCTATGGAACAGATGCAACAGATTCTCAGGCTGAATTCCTATTTGGCCTTTGAAATAATGTATTTGATTAATTCTGTCTTTAACACCCAAGAGAAACCTCCAGTGTAATGTTTACTCACTATTCACAGTCCTGAGATAAGCTGTATGCAAATCCACACACAGTGAGATTCAGACATGGCTTTCTTTCCTGCATAAATTCTTTATTATTTTTTTTCTTAGTTTTTAGTCCATTTAAATATACTGGCTTATACATAGGTCAAATGTATTTGGTTTGTAATCTCAAGGCTAATAATGTGTGTTTAGATGACAGTTCAGCCACTCATGCAGTGGCCATTGAAGACAGTGGAATAATACCCACAGGCTTTGGATGAAACCCAGAGGATGAGAGAAATAGTTTAGGGAATTCAAACAGCATGGGCAGCATTTCTGAATATGTTGCAAAGGTGATGAAGCAGAGAAGGTTGGGGTGTTATATAAAGTGCCACCCAACATCTTGCTCCAGGACATAAAGTTTTCATTAATGAAGAAATAAAACTTTTTTTTTTCCTGGGCCCTAAACTATATGAGGACATGTTCTCTGCAGCTAGCCTGGGGCACTGGCTCTGGCAGCCAGCACAGGTCTTCTATGGGAGCATAGACGTTCTTATTGAAAATTAAGAACTTGGCTGTTAATTCCCTCAGCTGTGGTGAGCTGTTGGCACCAAGGGGTGGAAGGCACCAGCTCCATCCTCCACCACCTTCTGAGAGCAGGTGTGCTCCAAGGCCACAGTGGATGATGGTTTGTTTTACTGGGACCAGGACCTGCTGTATCATTTTGTGAATGGAAGTAGCTTTACTATTGCAGTTTTGCAGCGTATCTTAACATTTTTCAGGTCTTGGCTCTATCTGGAAATATGTTATCCTTGACCAAGAAGGCTTTGTCCTTGGCTGTCACATACTTTGTCCTAGACTTCGTGCTCTGTGCTGTTCTCAGAAGCACAAGAGCCCTCACTATCTAGATGGTCTTGGCACACATATTTGACACATTTAACTCAGGGACAAATGTGTGATGTGACTCTATTCTCAGTTTACCTGGACCTCACTCTCCACCTGAATACTGGAGATAACACCAATCCTGCCCTATCTCAAGGAGGGAGTGGGAGGATAAAAAACATTTGTGATAGTTAAGTGCTGAGATAAAGTCATGACAAAGGCCAGCAAGTGCCTTCACAGATAGCAAACCTCATTGAAGGCAGATATGGTTCCATTTCAGTTGCAACTAATTTTGTTGCTTTTTGTCCAATGAAATTTGAGAAATTTAAATCATTTTGGAACAGTGGAGAGTAAATATGTTAGAAATGAGATTAACAAAAACTAGTAACTAACATTTATTGAGTTTTATACTGTTTGTAAGGTAATTAATAAAATTCAGTATTCTTATCTTCTACAAAAAAAGTGGAAACTGAGCAACAAAGACATTAAGTGGTAAGAATGAGATCAGAGAATTAGCTGCTGATGGGGCTGAAACGCATTGATGGGATTGAAATATAGCTTAGAACTCATCTTTTCCCTTTTCATTTTAAGAAAGCATATCAATACCTGTTGGACCATGATAGGAGAGTTTTCGTACAGCATTAATGACATCGGAGTTTTGCAGTTCCCACATTTTAAACACACAACAATTATTTTCTAAGATTTGTTTTTCATAATGTGTTTGATGAATAAAGCATAATCAAAAATCTGAAAGCAGTATGAAATTCTGATTTTATTGGTTAGTGTTTCTTGGCCTGCAATATTTGCTATTAGTATGCAAGGGGTAATTAAGATATATAAATATACAATACTTGGCTTTTCTACCTTTATTAGGGTTCTGACAGAAGCAAGTCAGCCTTCCAGGTTCTGAATTGTTTGTTCTGCTGGCATCTGACTTTTGTCATTGACTGTCCATGGACAAGGCTGTCTTCAAGAAAAGATGACAGTCCACTGCTACAAACTTGTGAGAACTTGTTGTACTAAGACAGAGCCATTGGGGCCATGGCTAGATTGCCTTCAGGAGTTGTGTTTATGATCACAGAGATCTAGCTCCTGCAGAGCAACAAGCTGCTTCATTTCAAACTGGGGGAAAAGCAAGAAACTACCTATAAATAAGATCCTTCAGGTGACCCTTCAGTTGTCTCCTGTAAGGTAAAAGGAGGGTATGCACTGAATGACCAAACAGCTCAAATGATGGTGTGACAGTTAGTGTCACCAATTTATGTTTGATTTAACTGAATTTATACAAATATTGAAGACTTGTCAGCATGACTTTGAATGCCCAATGTCTGATGTTAAGTAGTGAGCTGTATTGAGAAGTGGGGTGCTTAACACACGCCAATAGCCAGCACATGCCTTTTTGTGGTAACAAAGTCCAATGGCACCTAAGACCATGAGTCACTCTGAAAGCATGAACTTGGATCCCTCTTCCTCTGGAGATAGTCAAACCCTTATTTGTGATAAATCTATGTTTTGCACACAGGCAATCTATACTGCAGCAGTTACCAAGAGTTAAAACAGGGAGCAAAACCTAGAGTGCCGATGGCTTAAAAGTCTCACATTTCTGAGACATGCCTCATCCCCCCATATCATTCTCCTACAGGGTTATCAGAGGAACTTTCTGCATTCAAAAGAGCTGTGGTTCACAGCTCAGCTAAAGTGACCACAGCATGGTGTGAAGTGACATGTCACTCTCTTGCTTGGCTTTTTTCTTTTCCCTTTAAGCCTCCCTGGACCGATTTGAGTTGCCTGTCATCAGCCGAGATCATGGCTCTGCCAGGCACAGCTTCCCAGGATGTGTCAGTGAAGGGGATGCTCCAGGAAGCCTCCTGGACCCATTGGCCACCGGGGTGTGAAGGCAAATGCTGAGAGCCCCCAGCAGCAGTGTCACCACAGGCATCAGCTGGGGAGCTGCAGCTGGCCTGCTGGGAATGGATCTGGGTGCTGAAAGGGTGCACTTCAACCTTTCAGTTTGTACACAAGTCTCCCTGTAACAGCATTATCTGGCAATTGGCGTTCTTAGGCCTAATTTTCAATCCACAAGTAGGAGGCAGGTCATTGAGGATATCCTCACTATTATTCCGTTTGCATAAATGCTCGACTTAGCACTTGAGGAAGGAGTGCTGATTTCCAGAGTGTTGATTTGATCCCCGGTCACTGTTGTGTGCACAGCAAGGCAGTGTGGCACTAGCAGCCAAAAGTTTGCTGATGATCAGCAAAGGCAAGGTTCCTGCAAAAATATCCAGGATTATGGCCAAGACTTCCATAAACAGGGATGTGGTACCTGCCTTGCAGCTGAAGACTGTGTCCAGAGTACCAAAATCATTTTGTAGTTATCATTGAAATCATCAGTTTTAAATGTGGGGGACAAAAGTGCAAATATAATTATTATTTAAAATAAATGTCAAGAATGGAATGTATCAGATAAAGTTTGTCATGTGTATATTTATAAAGTATGTTTGAAATAGTAAGTGTTCCTTGCCCTTTCAAGGTCCTAAGATAGTTGTTTTTAAGAGACCAATAATTGGTAAAGGGGATCAAGAAAATTATTAGAGATCTAAAAAAAGTATTAATGATGTTGAGGCTGAAAGAACACAAACATTAGATTTATCTTGCCTGGCTCCCTTTTCATCCTGATTTACATCTCAGTTAGCCTATGCTTGTAAACTTCTGAAAAATACTTTTGTGGGAGGGGTTTTTTTGCCACAATTATGTTTTCATGTTTAAAGGAATTGGTATGAGAGCAAAAGAAACATCTGAATTTTGTTTTTGAATGGATTTATGATTTTCAAACTTTCTCAAAGAAAAAGGACATGCAATTCCACCTGGAAAAATTCACTGTTACGGAATACCATAGCAGTTTCACTCAGGGAGACCCTGTCTTAAACACAGAAAAGGAACAGCTTCACAATAGTAATGTTGGTAAAAAAGGGACCAAAACAAAACTGAATAGCAGAGAATATTTTTTTTAATCCCAGATTTAGATCTATATGTTGTGCCTGATATCTTTCCCAGCAACTGAGCAAGTTGCACCCCACACTCAGCTTCAGTACTTATCAGCTGTGAAGAAGTTCAGGTCTGTTCCATGTTCAGCTCAGGCTTATTGCTAATGGCTAAAAGGCAGCTAATGTTGACACTGGATTTTTACCTGCAGGAGAGTAGCTAACTCTGCTATGGCAATAAGCACTGCTATCCTTAAAAGGACACATTTTGCTTACCTAAAAATAGATGTATTGCTCTTCCACATTTGTGAATTCCTGCTGTTGAATGAAATGACTGACATTCAAGGGACAGCATGCTCACTTTTCTCTTCATTATTAGGGTATTATAAACAAAGATGAATGTGAATTCTTGAATTATTGGTCTACATGGAAGTCCCTAAGTGCAGAAAGAGACCAGTGCTGGAAGTTCTGTGGAATCTTTTTTAATTTCATGTTTCTTTCTTTATTGAGAAGATTAACAACTTCAGCATATGCAAAAAAAGACAAACCTCATCAAGTTCTAACACAGAAGGATTTTAAAATAAAAACAGAGAGCTATTATTTATCCTTATTTTTTAAAGTAATAACTGTTACCTTTAGTTTCTTCATACAAGTGTAAAAATCTTAATCCAATTCATTCATTTGAGAACAAGAATTCTACCTTAAATCTTTTTTAAAGAATGCTCTGAACAACCAACCACATGTAAGCAAAGGAGGGACGGCATTATTGTTATTGAATTCTGTAGCCCGAAGCAGAGAACCTACAAGTTGGTACTAATAACAGATAACAGTTTTTAGTCTTTCTGAGATGTTCTTCCATTTCCCGACTATCTAGAAAGTCACCAGTAAGTACCAATGTACAACAGGAATACGCCAAGAACACTGCAATACACTACTTCCAATTATAACATCTTGAATATAGAAAAAAAGATCAGGAAGGCTTCTTGATTTTGAACTTTTCTGGTTTTGATAAAGCAAATTCTTCCATTAAAAATACTAAAAATCAATCTCTGCTTACAATTTTTTGCAATTGTTTTATTGGTGACCAGAGATCCTCTAACCATGAAACCACAAATAGTATTTCTCTCAGAGAAACTATAATACTGCTGCCTCACAAACACGATTAGTCCTGAAATTCCTTTTTCTTTTCTCTGTTATTATCTGAATCTATTTTAAGGCATACATATCTACAGGCCACAGCAGATTTCAGGCTGTAGATGTATTTTACACTTACATTAACAGTAAGGAAAATAATTATGTTTTGACCTCACTCACATATTTCCTACTTAAGAAAGAAAAACTTTGAAGACTGTACAGCTCTTTTGTTACTCTTTACCGATCCACCTCTCTGGTTAGCTAAATAACCACATTTGAGTCTAAGCATTGACCAGACTCATCCTAACAGCACAACGGGTTTGCTATTAGGATGGTTTAAAAGTAATTAATGGTTTTTTAGTAAAGTCATAAAACATTAATGTAGCACAAAGTCTTGGTTAGAGATATATTCTCTTTTATGGGAGACAATATATCTCTCCGTTTCCAGCTGATGTCAATCAGAAATTTTGCACTGACTTCTCCCCTCCACTTGCCAGCAAGGTGTGCCCATGTTTTTAGGGACGAGAATGATGAAAAAGTTGCAGTCCCCACTCTTAGGCTTTTGACCACAACCACAGCAACAGTAGCAATAATATTTGGAAAAGTGAAAGGTAGGAATGAATTCACTGTTTGAGGGCTGCCATTTCAATGGCACTTAGAGAAAATCAAAAGGTCTGCGAGGAATTACTAACATGTAATATTTGGTGTTCACTATGAAGTTTGTTGTGAAATTCTACAGATTAAGTTAAAATGTTTCTTCTTGGGATTTGGAGAGGATGGGAATTTCTTTTTCTAATGTCTTCAAGGAGACTAAAAATTATCCTAATCTGATCTTGAAATTCAGAACATTTAACTGCCAGGAGTTTCTGAAGAAGGTCCAACCTGTTGGAAGTTCTACATTTAGTTCAAAAGTCATGGTTCTTGTTGATGAAACACTACAAAATGCAAACATTTCAGATTATTTTTATTCTGTGAATAAAAATACCTGATGAAATACTGTAATTTAATTCAATGGAGTTTACTGTACAGAAATTCTCTTTTCTATGTTTACAGGCATAATCTGCATTTTGGCAATGGGATAGTCATTTTGTCTGCATGGAAATGTAGCCTAAAGGTTTGTAACTGCCACAGTAGGCAAAGGTATTTCTTTTTCCAAAGTCAATTCAAAATCATAGTTAAATCAACCCTTTCCAGAAATTAATTGCTTTATATCAGATTTGTCCCTTGAATGCATTCAACTTGTGGACATACCATAACAAATAATTACTTTCATCAGTGCTTATTTTAATTTTTACAAATTAATGGAAAGATATAATTTTGGAAATGCATATAATATCTGAAGTTTTTCACAATGGTAAGGGACTCCAAGGGGATCTAGGATTGAAATTTTCCTGGCACAGAGGCCTATGTATAGTCCACAAGACCAATGATTGTAAAAGTCATTTGGTTCCTGACTGCATTGTTGTTGTTGATGTGTTTCTAAGGCTTGGGAATAATATACAAAATTCAACAGAAACTCTTTTCTTGGAAAGCAATTCTTGTTTCTCCAGGCTGTCATCTTTTGTAAAGCCTTTAATAGTAGTTGACATCATGTGCCATTATGTGTCAGACTGGTTAGCAAAATCTTTTGATACGTAGACTTATTTGTCAGGTAGCAGATTCCCCATACTCCTCTTCACCTTTAAACTGTTATATCCTTCTTTGGTCAAAAATATCTGAAAACACTGCTTCAACATGAATCTTGTCACATGAAGCTGGCATTTTCCTCTTCTTCATTTTTTTTTATCAAGCAATTTATTTTTAAATACTTGTCATGTTCAGCTTGTTACTGCTGCTCTACTTCACCAGGAAAAAAAAAATCACTACATGCTTGTGATTCATAGAGTGATGTGGTAACTGGCTCTGTGTTTTTAGGAGGAAATCAACTACAGTGATTGGTTTGTGTTAAAAAAATAAATATTTGAGGGTTTTTTTTGGTGAAAGCGATTTGTCAGCCATGGCATCTTTTTAATTCTTTGTTCTTTTCTTTTTATAGTGATAATAAAATAAAACCCTTGAGAATAAAAATTTGTGAATAAGAACTGCATTAATATGGCTGTGATGCAGTGCACAGAGTTCAGCCCAGCAGGCTCATGTTACAGAGTAAAATAACATGCAAAAGATAAATTCCTAAATGTTCAGAGTTTTCAGTCAAAATAGATCAGGTAAGCAATTCAGTCCTATGGCCTTATCCTGAATACCCAGAAGATAGACTTGATTTTCCATATGTGAATACTCCCTGTGGTTCTCTCACTGTGCTGATGCCGCACGTGTGGTACCAGGCAGAGTTAGCAGGAAGGAGAAGAAACTCCAGTCTGAGAAGCTGCCGTTTTGCTGCATTGTGTCTTAACTTTGTAAAGGGACAGCTGTACAGATGTCCTGTCCAAAGAGAAACCAAATAGTGAGACAGTCTTATTTCTAGTAATAACATCACTGTATTTTCCTTCATTTCTAGACTTGGACACAAAAATACTGTGTAAAATTCTAAAATTCTAAACTGTGCTTCTACCTACACGTCTTTTATCAACTATATGTGGTTGTTTAATGGTTATCTTCTGACTGGAACAACATGCAGTAATTTTGTCTGGCTGTATAAAATTTTTTGTGGCGGTTGAATTGTTTTGTATTTCAAGAGAAGATCGCAACAGTCATTTTTGTCCTAGGTTTTCTTCATCTTTGACTGTCTTGGGACTTTTTATTTGAAACATACTAGCAAAACTAAGAGCAATGGAGATTTTTGAGTTCAGAGTGAATTAGATTATAACAAATCTCCAGATATATAAATAGGAATTTAGTAACACAAAGATAAATATCTTTCTGTATTTCAGGATGAAAAAAAATTCCAAAACTTACTATTCATCCAGATATAATATGTATATATAAAACAAAAATGCTTTGTTAACAATAGTACAAACAAATACATATCTGTGAAAACTCCATTAACCTGAAAGGACTTCCATCTGCCAAGACAGAAATAGCTGAATAAAATTAATGTCTTCTTTTTCTTCTGTACCATTTCTATTGTTCTCAACAAGAGTAATTTCACTGACTTAAGAGACTGGCTGGTAAAGGGTTACTAAATCAGAGGACTTCAGAGACAGATTAGGGTTTCCCAGCGGCACATATCTCTAGCAGCAAGTGTGGAAGCCAACTCGGAAGAAACACGTTTGAAGTGGCAGAACTAATCATGCAGAAGCAATTTGCGATTTTCTCTCTCTCAGCCTAGATAAAGCAGAGCATTATGACATTGGCTGCACGGAACAAGGTCAATTTACTGTGAAAAGGCAGCTATAGTCTCCAACTTCAAATAAACTTTCATCCTGAATGACGGAAAAGAGGGTTTACCCTATTGCATATAACACAGAACAGAAAAAAACAAATGAACAATTCAAATAGGACATGCTAGTTTGCTTATTTTTTTCCGCCACTGATTCTCTCATTGTTTTACCCATTCATAATATAATTATATCTCAAGGTATTTCTCTTGACAGAACAGAAAGGGAGCTGCTCAATTGCTGATAGACTTGACCTCAACTGAAGCTGTGGGCTTCTCTGAAAGTAAAAGGATTAAAGTGCAAAATTTCACATGGTTACTTCAAAAGAGGTTGGGTTTCTTTTTCATGTTTCAGATTTTTAAAATATCACCGGAAGTAAAGTAGCCAAGGCTCCATGTGAAACAGTTATTGTGTATATTCTTTCAATTTTCACTATTTCTCCATTGTGACCTGAAATTTCCATATGCTAAGATCAATCCTCTGCTTGAGTGATGCTGCTGTACATTGAAGTCTCAAAGTTACATCACTTGGACAAGTTTTGATTCTTTCTCTGCGCCCTCCTTGCTTTCAACCAGTGACTAACATCCTCCAGCAGGAATAAGGATTCAACATACTTTCCTTAATGCATCAGCTGAAATCTGCTTCCTAGGACGTGGAGAAGTACCACCAAAATTTTAGTAATTTTCTATTTTCCTTACCAATGGTTAACCCACAGATGTATTTTGTTCCTTTCATCTTCTTAGCCCACAAAGAAATCTTTTATACAGTCCCATTCTTCTAATTTCTCTGTGTTACGTCATATCAATCATACCTTATTTCCCAGCGTATCGAGAATTGATGCTCACCCTAAAAAAATATAACTTTACTTATACTACCTATTTCATTAGTGAGACTGTCCAGTGATGTTAAATAATTTTGCGAAGAGTTGTATTCTGAGAATGGTCAAAAAAGTACTTTTGGTCATGTATGACTAAGCACAAATTATCCTTTATGCAATGGAAAAACAGGCAGACCCTCACCTACCTGTAGCTGGCAGATAGCCAAAGAAGATAATCCTTGGGAAGAATTAAACAAGGCTTCATTTTAATTAGTTGTTCAAGGATTCATACAGCTGTGATGTACATGTTTTTCTACATCTAAGATTATTAGTCGAATCCAAAAACCTTTCTTTTCCCTTCCTTCCCCTTCCATAGTAGTTTATATTTATATTGATGGCAATAATCAGGATATAGAGTATTTTATATGCATTCTGAAATCATGAAATGAAGATTAAATCAGGCAAATGAAGATATGGTTAAATGTCATTGCTGGCGTAGCTCATGTTAAAAAATGCACAACCAGTCTAAGGGCAGAGAGGCTCAGTGAATTAATACATTAGTCTATTAGTCTTCCTGTGCCAGACTAGGATTCCAGATTGAGTTCTGGTGAGCAATGAACCTCTATAGGGCTGACATTTGCTCCTGGAAAGGAGCAGAAAACAGTTCATTAACCTTCACATTGGTATAAAATCAGCTACTGAATTCAGGAGCTACTGGCCAGTTGAATCCAGCAGGAGAGCTGTGTGGGCAGGTCTGTCATTTCACTGCTAATACAGTTTCAATGAGCAGTACTGTTAATATGGTTGGTACTTCACTGGAGAAAAAAATTAAAATTTCACCCCAGTTCAAATAAGTTTGAATAAAAAGGCAACACTATCATCACCCCTACCCTACCCTGCCCCTTTTACAGTATTTTTGTATAAACTAACAGAAATTTCAGTTTTCGGTGCTCAGATTTTCAAGGGGTGTTAGATCTTTCCAGAATAATCTTCCCTAATTTCACAGTCCTGGACAAAAGCAATGTAAGACATAAAGAGTGTTATCTAAGAGAAAAGGTAAAACTGCCTCGGTCTCCGATTAGTGTAGTTCCTATGGTCTAAGCCTCCAGTCTTGATCCCAGCACTGACATGGGGCAACCTTACAATAGATTTCTTTGGATTTTTCACAGGAAAGAGCCTAAGAAATCTTTGGTCACTGCTACTTTATCTGAAAATCTGACAAATTCACAGCCCTTGCTGAAAAGGTCTTGCCAAGAGACTCTTGGCAAGGACTGGGAAGTGAAGTGGGAACGTGCTATAAAGGGCTTCCACCCACATTTCATGCTCACCCTGCACAGACTCATGGGGACAGCAGCTTCCACACACAAAGAGCAGAAGAATATTGTGTCCCAGCTGAAAAGCTTGCCAGGTTATTAGGATTTCTACGGATGCTGAGGAAATTTTCACTCACCCTTAAAAGGTGATATGAAAAATCAGATCTGCATGAAACATACCTAACATTTCAGAAGCAACAAAAGAATTGCAGTCGTTAAAAAAAAAAAAAAAGGCAACATCATAGACATGCCCTGGCTTAAGGGGGATTTAAAGCTGGGATTTCTTCAGGACTAAGCTTCTCTTTTGACTGCTTTCAAGCATTTCAAATTAACATAAAACACATAAATGTTCTCTTTCAGGGGCTTACTGCAGAGCTTTTACAGCTGTATAGAAATGAGAGGCTACTTTAGATATGTTGCAGGTTTCTTCAGTTATACCAAGTGCTCTCTTTATGACATGCTCATAGAGTGCTTTGCCCAGAGCACACTGAAGGATTCAGTGGAGATGAGCACACCTCTTCATTATTTGGAATTACTTACTTTTTCACTTGTTCATTATTTGGAACTGAAGAACTCTTGCTTGAAAACTGAGGAACTGCTTGGCAGATCCAACTTTTCACCTGAGGGTACTGATTGTTGGCTCACATCCATTTCTTAACCATAAAAGTATTGCTTTGTTCCATTTCTGGAAATGCAACAAGACACATCAAGGCTTCCTTTTGAAATGGAAAATTTGTGACAGATTTCTCATACGTCCAAACTGTCAAGAACAACTTGCTTGTCCCAGAAACTCCTGTACTATGTGGAACCATATTAAATTTCTGATAAGTATGTTTGGTGCATTCCAAATGTCACTATTCTTGTTGCAAAACAGATACCACATGATAAATGGGCAGATATGCAGACAGACATAGATGGATTCATGCATTTTAGGTACAAAAGGAGACTAATGCAATGTCCTAAAATGAAATTGCATATAAAGGGATCAGAGTCATTAGCTTCTGCTTGTTATTTTGACTGATCACTGAGGTCATTGTACCAGCTTTCAAAGAATACAGCCTTATAGATAAAAGAAATTTATTTCCAAGTCACCCTTTTTATATACCTGAGAGAGAAAATTATAAGCTTTGGAAGATATAATGAAGTTTCTTTTTACAGATTTTCTTGTGAACTGGTGTCATTGACTTTAGATATATAGGCAAAATATTGCTCACTTATCCAAAACACATCAGGCTAAATCCTTTGGTTTATACATACTGCTCAAGTTGTAATATGCCTTTTCTCAGAAGTAGTTCTATTGTTTGAAGAACCTGAAATAAAGGTGGGAGCTCATATTACTATTCTGCAAACTCACTCTGTTTCTGAGTGAGGGTTACAAAGTATAGATTGTATATGAAAGTTAAAATGCCAAAGTTGTATGTTCTGTTATATTCTCAAAGATTTAGGAACTATCATTGAAATGACTGGAATGTGAACATGAATTGTGAGAATGATACAAGCAAATTCATCTTTTTGTTCACAGCAGTTTTGCACAGGATTCTACGTCTAATAATAGTATGAAGACATTCAGAGAACTGCAATGTACTATTTGACATTTTGTGTCTAAAAAGAGCTACTCCCTAATTTTTTTCAGGATTAATTTTCTAAAACCAATATATACTGGGTCTCTATAAAAACTTGTACAGGTTTAATGGAAGATTATTTTATTTTGAAATAAGTTCTTACGTTGACATACTGGCTTAAACCTGATATGTCCTAGTTTTTACCATGTCCTTAAGTTTAGGTTTCTGATTTTGCTAGCAGATCACTATTACAGGGCTGAATTATTACAGCCCCAGATGATCTTCACCATTTAATGATTCTGTAATATAGTCAGAAGAAAGGAACATGGATTTGCATCTCAGTACCATAGTTTGTCTATATGACATTATTTCTACAAACCCAATGTCATCTATTGCTCTCAATTCCTACCAAGCAAATACAAGTAGAGAATGAAGCAGGAAGTTGTAAAGTACTAGTATCTTCCACTTGAGTTCAGCAAGGCTTTTTTATGAAAATCTGAAGAAGACTTGATTCTGTTTCCACTTACAGGTGCACTCATTGGACAGTTAATCAGTTTAATAACTCTTACTTTGGGTTGTCACTGGCAGGTGTGACTGGTTGGTGAAATTTTAACTCTCTGCTCCAGTTCATGGATGCATAGGCAGCTGGTTGGGTCCCACATGGCTATCCCTGTCACAAAGTTTTGATGATCCAGATATCAGCAATTCAGAAAGAAATTGGCTCACCTGCCATGGTGTTGAGTGAGGGCGGACATCTGGGGAAGCCACCCCAAGGGAAACCATCTTTGTGGCCCTCACACAGTATAAAGAAAATATTTAGGTTATTTTCATGCCCATGGATACATGTCTATCAAAAGAAAACAACTCAATTAATCTAAGTATGCAGTTTGATGGAATAAAACATAATATTTTTTCATCTTAGTGAATATTCAGATAAGTTTAAAATAACACCACTGGTTTCAGTTCACATTTTTCATTTACAGTTTGCATGCAGCCTTGATCAAGTCAGTTTGAATGTTTGCATTGCTTATTTACTTCTTTTTTTCTTAATGTTTTACTTAGTTTCCATATTAAAACTTCACATGCAAACACATTTTTACCTCCAGGATAAAAATCTCTTCAGGGTCCAGCAGACCCCAAAGCTTTTCCTTTACTGTGAGACTGCTTTGGGCATTAGACTAGGAAATGGGTGCAGAAGTGCTGATAACAATCTTGATTTAGTGTCTTTAGCAGTATTCCCAGTCAACTATATTATGGCCTGTGAATAGTCCTAGTAATTGGAGGGGAATGTGGGTGCATTGCTTGTAATAAAGCAGTATAGACATACTTCAATTTAAACAACTTAGTAGCCTTTATTGTTTTGTTTTCCTGGACTGTGTAAATCTAATCTCAATACCCAAGGTTTAGGCTTTACCACGAAAGAAATCTGAAATAAAGCATCAGTTGACACAGGAATCAAAACTCTTCAGGACTCACAAAGAAGAGTTTGTAATTGCTGCCTGCTGCTAATCCTATCAGCTCATATTAGTGAAACACGCTATAGTGCTGCAGGGAAGTTGTCAGGATCTGGTTGCAGGACTCAGCCTTTAGGAGAGGATTCAGGCTAAGCTTATGCTGTACATCGCCACCCATGAGTCAAAGTACACCTATTCTACTGAGTGACAGACCTCTGAGGGGGAACAATGCGCATGAAAAAGAGCATGCCTCCTTCACTGCAGTGCTATTGTTACTTTGGTTTAACTTCTTAACCTCCTCCCTATTAAAGTTTCATTCAGTCATAAAAAAGATACCTGTAGTTCTTTTTAAAATCTCTGTTCCCAAAGAATGCATGAAATACTACTTCATTCCAGGTGATATGTTTTAAAATGAATGCATTCTTTTCCTTTGCTTTTATTCTTCCAGTCTTTGCTATATTAGGTCCTTTTTTAAAAGTTTTATTTAGGTTTGTTCTGAAAGAAAGTGACTGATGGAAATCAATTAATTTTCTAACTTAATCAAACTAAAAAATATGTTAATTAGATTTTGCTAACACCTCCAGCAGTTATAAATCATATCAGTTTGCATATGTAACAAAGAAGAATGCTTAATCTTTCAGTCACTTTGTGATTTTCAAACTTTCTTTATTACCTTTTCTACAGGTACCTAATAATGAAAAGGTTTGTTCATCTGTGTGCTAAACCAGACATAGTCTTAACTTGAAACATTAAAGTATTGTCTTATGTAGAATTAATCCATTAAAAAAACCCTCAAATATTTGCTATCAGGGCATATGTGAAAAGTTCACAAGTTTGCTTACCAGCATGGTTGTCTCCTTGTAGGCATAGGCCTGAGGGGAATAAACTCTCATCTTAGCTAAATTCTGTTGTGCAAAGCCACCATCTTATTTCTGTGGTTCATGTCTTAAGAAATATTCTTAGATATATTTAAAATGTAATTTTCTTTATTCAGACTCTGTAGTCCTTACAACGTGCAATGGATGAGATTCCTTTCTATTTTCTAATCCTTGTCACTTTTCACATTGCCATGAGAAGATACTAAATGATGCTAAGTCCAGGACAAAATATTTGGGGCAATGTAATTATGTGCGATTAACATTTCACTCCTTTTTACTTCTTTCTTTCTTTGACTATGTTCCATAAAGTCAAATTGTGACTGGGTTGCATCAAATAAATGGTCTGGTCCTGCAAAGAATTGCTGTCTGAACTTGGGTTGAGGGATTCCATGCTTTTAGCACAGCCTACATGGGCGGCACAGGAGGAGCCCTCAGAGGGCTTGCGTATGCAGGATTTTGGAAGGAGATTATAAACCACATCCCGAACTCATTAATTTGTTTTTTATTGTCAAAGAAAAATGTCTTTTTTTTTTCCTTTCCTTTTTTCTTTTTCTTGTAAATTGTGTAATCCCATTTCAAATGATATGAAACCAGTAGCAGGGCTTCACAGGAATAAGTAGCTCATTTAGAAAATAAACAACTATGCATTTTTGCAAATATATAAGCTTGTCTTTTTAAATATAAAACCACTCCACTAGAGAAGTTTTATTTCCTAATTTATAGCCATTTTTCTCCTCAATGAAAGGGATGGAGTTTTTGTTATATGTTTCCATTAACACTGAGACTGAGGTTTGGCATTTTTAATTTAATTGCATAAACATGAAAATTGTATTTCTGAACACTAGTGAGAGCCAGGGTGAGTGCTGGCAAAGATTAACCAAGCTTCTTAAAACACTTCTACAGTACCTTGGCCATGACCTCCGACACCCAAGTAACTGCAGAACTGCATCTATTTAGAGTAGAAACTGGAGATAGTGACAAATTACATGATGCGTTTTGCAAGAAGCCTTACTTATAGCCTATTTAAAAACTGGAATTTAGATTTTTTAAAGCCTTAACTACAGTAATTTCCTGGTCTTCCTTTTCAGACTGGTGCAAAATGCTCCATGCAGTGTAAATTTGAATGAATTTACTTTTACTGCTATAGAAAGATACCTGACTGTAATATAAAAGGGATCTGGAAAATACTACTTTTTTCCAAAATATTTTTCATGCCGTAGATAGTAAAAAAAGAAAAAAAATCAAAATTGCAAAAGGTTATGTGTGTGTGCTTAAATTTGGGTATACAAACAGCACCACTGCAAACAATGGTCCTAATCACATTCTTGAAAGTAAGCATGTGCAGAAATCTTTACAGGGTCATGACCCAGTTCTCTATTGCTCCAGTTCACAGGAGGCCAACCTCCTTGACCTTGCAAGCCAAAATCCTCTTGTCATTGAGAGTTGTAAGATGCATAGCTCACCCCTCCAAGAGCCGATGTGTACACGGCCCCACCAAGCCCCTTTGATGGCTCTTAGTGTGGGCTGAGCAAACTCTGGGTGTCTGTGAGTGAAAACGGTCTCCTAACTGATCTGCACATCAGTGCAGAGTGAACATTGTCATGTTCAAGTCTCAAACAGTGCATTCTTTGCCATCTCAAACCATACCCACATCAATCCAATATTCATAATAACACCTACCTGCTAGCCAGTCTTGAAAGCAGTCAGGAGTTCAGTTAATTGTATGGTCTAGATGAAATTAAGCAGCTGATTAACCTGAGACTCCACAAAGTGCCTCTCACCCATATTTGGGATGGATCACCCAAATATATATTACAATGCCACCCAAATAATTCTGTTTTCCTTTGTTAGATGGGAACAAGGGATTTTTAGCTAAAAAAAGAATCAGACCTTTGTAACTTAAACAGTCCTGCTAAAGGCAAGTAGGCTATCCATTTCCCTAAAATAACTATCATTTATTTACTTTCTGTACTATGTACTTAACTATTTCATTTGATGGAAGTTAATATACTTCTAGAACAAGGGTTTCAGTTCATTCAGATCACATGGCTGTTTTGACATTTAAAACTTATTTCTTGCTGTTGTACTCAAAGGAGTCCAGGGAAGACAGGGAAGAGACCAGGGCTGCCCTCCCACGACTTTTTGATACCATGACTTCTGTCCCTGAAAATAAAACATGTTTCACTTCTATTTGGCATATGAGAATGTGCTGGAATAATACCTTTACACTGTATTTTTGCTCATCAAGAAGCTAAATCTAAATGCCAATCTAGAACAGGTATACATGTGCAAACTCTCCCAGTGTATTATACTTTGCCGTAGCAGGAAATCAAGTAAAGTTTGGTATTTCAATTGTTTTTCTTAATTAGTTTGACATCAATAAAGAAATAAATTAGTAGTAATAAACAGAATCACAGACACACACACACACAAAAAAAGTTATAATTATATTCATGTAAACATTCACATTTTACATAAGTATTGGAAACAGAGACAATATTTGAGCATAAGTGCCATTCAACTAGAAATACAGAAGTCAGCTCTACTTTCCATATTCCTTAGAACATCAACAAATGATATCAGGAGAGTTCAATACTGAGGCAGACACAGGATTTGTCCCTTTCATGTCTCCCATGTACGGTTTACATTTCTGTCATATACTTTTCATTTTAACAGGACAAAGGCAGTATAAAAGAAAAATGGATGAAAGAACAGACTGCACTGCCAATTACCAGGGAAAAAAATCTTCAGAAATATGTAATTAAAATATACAGATCCAGATTCCGCTGGTTTATATTGCTGTAGATCCAGAGAAAGGAAAAACAGTGGTATTACTTTGGATTTGCTTATGCAGCTTAGAACTGAATCTGGACCATAAAATTTAACAATCTACATTTTGCATCAGATGACATTGTATATAGTCAAGTACTTCATGGTTTATAAATAGCATATCTATTGTAAAAGATGGTGCAAATATGGCATTCCGTGTTTTTACTTCTCACATTATTACCATATCCATTTTAATATTAAAATTACTTAAACAGCCAGCTTTAAGTATGCACCTTTTTTAGAGGCCTTTTCTTATTTACTTTTGTGGTGGAGTTCATTCAAGATACAATGAAATAGCTGATAAAGGCTGTGTTGGAGGAGAGACCGGTAGGGAAGGATAAAGATCTCGCTGTTATGAATAAAGTCTGCAGTCTTTCAATCCACAGAGTATGCAGTTTTTCAGAATCAAGAGAGAAAAGCTAAAGGTCTCTGACAGCCAGGCTGCAGTGACTCACTGTGCCTCAGCCGTCAATTACACACTGAAGAATACAGAGCTCCTTTCAGACCACAATGCCCTGCAGCCTCACCTGGAACAGTCGCCGAGAGCAGGGGCTTTTGGTTTTCTCACTGCTACCTGCTCATTGGCAGGTTGTATTCAAGTCTCTGTTTTTAATCCATAGGTCCCTCTACAGAGCTGGTCAGAGCAGCCTCTCAGAGGTGCTCCCTGCAGCCCCCTGGGCAGCTTTCCACTGCCCAAGTTGTTGCCTGCCTCACCTCCTCTGCTCCCCACAGCTATTGATGCCAAGTGCAAAGTGAAGAGGCAGAAGAAAATGAGCTCAAAGGAAAAAAGAAAGGAACTGAGAAGAGGGTAGGAATCAAAGGAATTGTAAAGAGAGGATGGAACTATTATTATTAGTGTTAGTATTAATAACATATAAGGTAGTATTACAATTATTATATTAATATAATGAATAATAAAATCAGTAACAATAGGATGAATCTCCAACAAATGTGTCCTGTCCTTTTAGCATTGCTTCAAAAACTATGCTGCTGGATACTTGAAATGAGCAATAGACAGTGTTTGCTTACACCTGCATTATTATGCTTTTGAAATATTTAAAGCCATGCTAAAAAAATGATTAATATTAATTAGCTGCCCAGTAGCCTTTCTAATTGATATTGAAAGTCATCATTGTGATAGTTAACTATTCTCTTGATATTTTTTTAATATGTCAAGTGAAACTCACAATGCTCCTTTTGTGATGACCCTGGACTCTAGTGAGCATGGAAGCATCTGAATTTATAAATTCTTATACAAAATTCACATCTGAAGCTCATGGATCTTTTCCCCCAAGGTCCATGTAAAAAAACCATATAATTTGACCCTACAAAACATGACAAAAATATCTTAACCATGTTCTTTATTTAAACAGCCACATTGGTGATTGCAGGCAGTTAAACACGCAAGTAGTTTCAGTCTCTTCTTTCTTAATTTACACTATATTCACTAGATTGTAGATACTTAATTTAAGTGAAATAAAGCTTCACATATATGTACATATTGGTTCCATATACTCTGTCCTAAATATAACCTGACAAGCATCTGGTATGGATATGCCACCATCACCTCAGACTCGCAGTGTTCAGAAAAAAATAGTAATATTGTAGCACTAATCACTCTGGTTTCAGATATTTTTATGTGTACTTAAATAGTTAATGACTATCTATTGTGACTTTCTATGTCAGAATTAGCTGGAGTAACATTCCGTGCATTTATTTGTGTTTGTTAAACGTTAATCATACAAACATCAGAATGTCAAAAAGACAAACACAACCTGTATAACAAGCTCTACAAATTTTTATCATCAAGCTTCAATTAGGAAGCACTCAGTTCTGTTGAGCTCAGAGATTGGAATATTTCTTAATCCCAGTAGTTTTAGGCAAAAACTTGTGCACATGATATGGGATTTAGAAGACAGAAGGAAATGTAAACCTAAAATGAAATAGTACTAAACAGACAACAGCAGCAACTGTTCCTTTTTTTTTTCCCATTAGTCTGGCTTTTGGGGTCTGCATTGAAGTTTTAAGTTTTTCAGCATAGCGACAGTGGCAAATGTAGACAAACCTGACTAAGCTCAGTGTCTGCAGCTTCTTTTACCCAGGCAGATGGTTCATTTTTGCAATGTTAAAGTAGCAATTGAGACAGATGAAAACTCATTCCTCAGACATCAGTGTTTTTTGTGGTGAAAATATGCCCATGCAATAAGTACACTGTTGCATAGAGGTTTGTGTTTCCGGTGCTTCCAACTCATAATTTTATTTCTGGTCATAAAGCAATCAGTTTTCTTTAGAAAGCTCCCAAAATAAGTACAGAGCATCATGACCTGCTCTGTCATTTGCTGCTGGGAAGAAAAATAGGAGAATGGAATACAGTGCCCTTCAGAAGCTCAGAAATAAAAAGGCAAACACACACAAAAAAATCTTCAAAAAAGACAACGAAAAGAAAAAGAGAACAAAATCAAACCAAATGAGTAGTTTTTTAAAGATATTTTCATGGTTAAGAGACTCACAATTGCTCTCAGAAGAGCTAGCAAAGCAACTCACAGTTTTCTCAGCAAAGATGAGCTAGAGCCCCAAATGTGTCTAATACTGTAGTAGTAAAGCTCTCATACACTTTTATCAATAAAAATACTTACAAGATTATTCACTAATAGGAAACACTGCTATAAAGGAATACTTAATAAAAATAATTACCTGCTTAAATTGTATCACATCTTTAAAATTAAAAGTACCTTACTTAGAATTTCTGGGATGACATTCTTGTTATAATTTTCCAATAGCTCAATTTTTTACTAACACACAGTTTTGACAGGACAGTCAAGTGACAGAAATTATTCTGAAATTTGGGTGATGGTTGTAAACAGTGGAAGAGAGGAAATAAAGGAAAAGAATTCAAAAAATATCAAATATTAAATTCTTTAAAAACCCATTTCCTTCTTCAAAAAGGCATTTTTAGTGCAAATCTGCCAACACTACTTAAAACAGAGAGTGCAGAAACTTTAAAAAGTAATGAAATAAAAGATTTCATTTTGAAACAACAAAGCAGTCTTTTTAACCTGGGGCTTTGTTTTATTATGCTTTTTCTTTTTCTTCCATTTAATACCAATTTGGCCCGAACTGAAAATATTTTGGCTATCCTGATTAGTCAGCCAGTTTGAGAAAACAGTTATTAATTTAATTAGAATTTTGTACAGGCTATAATCTTCTTGATGAAACTATAGAACACTTGGTGCCTGTCCTTGCTGTGTATTGAGCACGGGCTGATATTACCAAAGGTGAAGGCGTTGGGTCTGGATCCTGGAGAGGCACTGCTGCAGCAGCAGCGACATCTGACTGAGTTACCGTACCTGGCTGATCGGCAGGAAATACCACCTTGGAGGTGGCACCAATATTTTATTGCAGAGAATGCTGCTTTCTGACCTGTTTGTTTGCTAGAGTAGCATCACGATTTTATGCCTCGAGTCCCTGGCTTGGGTAAGAGCGAACTTGTACTTGTCTGAGCCATCTTTGTGGGTATAGTCGTTGTCTCTTCAATGCATGTTTATAGATAAATTTTTATGGCTCACCTTGGAATATTGGCCATATTTACCTAATATTTACCTTGCATATTTACCTTGTGTCTTTTTTGGAAGAAGTTATTTAATTGGATTCTGTGTCCTGAGGTTAAATTACAATTGCATATAACTAGCAGGAGATTACTCAGAGAGCAGAACAGTTTACATTGCACATGAGTGAGCAGATCGTTCCAAGGCTCTGCCAGGGTCTGTGCTCACCTCAGCCTCTTGACTTATATGAAAGCTCAAAAACATCCTGCAAACTCTTCCATTCCTGGTTAGGTTTTAACCAGTATCAGTTAGAGATTCTTCTCTTTTCTGCTCTTAAACAAGCCCAGAACAAAGTTTTAAAAGTTGTTGATATCATTTTGGTGATACTAGAATCTATACTAATATTTCAAGCTGTGCACGGTGTACAGCTGTTAGACGGCTCCAAACGCCTGTGACACGCAGGAGCATGGAAGTGTCACCATGCCGTTCCATTGGACTAACAGCTGACACCATGAGTAAGACAGAAAACTAGCATTGTTGCAGACAATAATTATGTCAGTGCAAAAAGCAGCATTAATCCAACAAACACTGTTTTCGGTAGTAGAGTGTGCGGTGTGCATGGCTTGCAATTTTGCCACCCTGCGTACTGCACTACCTTACACATCCATTACCTCTGCTTGCCACACCTGGGTGGGTTGAGAGGAGCTAGGGCTTGTTCCTGTGCCTGGGGCTGCATCACCACAAATGTATCTTCTCTAAAGAGAGAAGACATATACAGTAAATAACACTTATCTTATTACCTCTCCATTTGTTGACCTCTGCCTTTCATCAGAAAAGGGAAACAAGAAGCCTCTTTCTTACAAAAGTTCTCTAATTAGAGTGCTTATTATTAATACCAAAGCACGTTAAGGTTGAGAAACATTTACCATACATACATACAGAACTTCTGAACAGAAAAGTAGGCCAATGGTCACTTTGCCAAAGCTATTCTAATTGAGTTGGAATCAAGCTTTTAGCTCCAGGAGAGGCTGCTGAAGTGCTGTAATTTGGTTTCAGTTTGACGCCTGGTGCTGTGTCTCCTTGAGCTGGGTGCTCTGCTGCTGGCTGGAGCACCAGGGTCAGACCTGAGCTGGGACACAGAGCCACAAGGTTTGGCTGCAGCTGCCTCCTGGGAACCCCAGCAAGCACCTGGACACACACACAGTTGCACTCCGTGCAGCCAGAGCTAAAAAATAAAGTTTGGTTTATGCTTCCTATTCCCCTTTGTATGTGTGTGAGATGGAATCTGTAAGGAATTTTAAAAAAGCATTTATCAAATAGGAACTTCAAATGAAATCTAAATATATCAATAATGAAGCTGAATGTCCATGTTAGTAAAGACAGTATATTTGTGGATTGCTATGCCAAACACGTGAAAGAAAGTGGGAAAATTCACGTACAGTTTACAGCAGTCCCAGGTGCTCAGCACTCAGCTTTGGCATTGAAAAAAAGTGGTAAAATCACTAAGGTTTAATAATAAAATATTGTCTTGAACTTTTTTGTTCTGTCTTGTTTTGGTTTGGTTTTGGTTTCAGTTTTGGTTTTGCTTTTGGTTTGTTTGTTTTGTTTTCTTTGCCAGAACAGCTCTCACTGACTGATAAGCAGGAGAATCATAAAATCTTTATTACAGCAGAATATAGAACACCAAGAAATACTTTATACCAATGCCAGGAGATTTTTAGTATTTTATGCATTTAAATGGAACGATACGTAGAACACTTAGAATGGAAGATTGGACGTTTTTCAAGAACTCTGAATCTGATAATTGGAGAAGATAATAATCTGGTCCTAGATAAAAATAATTTTTTTCCTTACGGCAGCTAAGAAGAAAAAGAGAGAAAATGATACTATTGATTTTAAAATATTTAAAATAAAAAAAGCAAAAAATTCGAATGACCAAACCAAACCTAAATATAAAACTTACAACTTCCCATATGATTTTAATTCAGGTATGATGATATTCACTAGGAACAGACAAGACCATGGTGAAGGATAACCAATCCTCCTCAGTGGGTTACCTACCAATATTTTTTCATGTTCCAGAGCCAGAAGCCATCACACTCTAAAGTGCCAAGAAATAGATGAAATCCCAGTGTTACCTTAAACATAAGGTAACCACGTTTTAACAATACATTTTAACCTTAGTGATTTTATGATTCTATATTTCTACTCTATTATTAACAGTCATGGCCTGGCCTGATGAATCCAATGAAACAGGGTGGTGCTGGGTGCAGAAACTCCTTAGACTCTCAGTGTCCTTGCAGGAAGTTTCAGCTCACAGCCTTTCCTGCACTGGTCCAGACTGGGCAAAGAGGCACTACGACATCTAGAGAAATGTGAATTGTTTTAGAGCTGTGGGCAGCAGAGTGCCAAAAGCTCCACTAATGTTTTCTCCAATCTCAAACATCTGCAGTAAAGGAACAGAGTATCCTCTACACAGGTAACACCAAGCTGAGCCCACATTGTACTGAGCTCTCATCTCTGCTTCACCATGTACTGTGCCCATTCCTGAAACACAGCAAAAAACAGACTTTTTCGTGTTGTTAACAATCGATCTCTTTGACCTCCTGAAATTTTGTTTTGCGAGGAGGGAGGGAATTTCCTGACAGAAAATGTTCTTTAGTTTTGCATTTTAATATTTTTCAATATTTATTTATTTTATGTGTCTGATTTAATTTCTTTATAGTACTGTTTTGATGGTATGTTCTCTTATAAAATATTATTTGTGTACATGGTACATCAAAATTGTATTCAGAAATGAAAATTTTTCAAAATATTGTCATTGGGAAACCTGTCAGTTAAAGTGTCCAGAAAAATTCAGTGTTATTTTCTTTGCACAAAAAAAGTGCAAAAAATTTTGGCATTCCACCAATTTATTAACTTATATTAATGTACAGACCATAGGAAATTTGTCCGATTAGGTAAAGGAAAGAAGAGAATAATTTACTGATAAATTACAGGTACAAGTGAGGAAAAAACCTTGCTGAAAACATTTTTTATGATGAGTTTGGGAGCTTACTGGCTTTTATAGCTGGTTCTGCCACATCAGACTGGGCTGTGCCTCATCTTGCTCTTCTGTTGGGGGTAAAATAATTTCAATCCAGAAATTAGAATCTTAAGTGTAGAAAAATTCTTTATCAATGTAGTTATGCTACTAAATTTTATTTAAGCTTATAAAGACATGGTGGCATATCCTCATATTTCTCTTTGTAACTGATGCAAGGAAATTATGTTTTTCCATATGTAACAAAAACTGTCATAAGTAATAAAATTATGGAACAAAAATATGTTAAAAAATGTATATGTAAAAGGCTAAGTCCCCACATGGAAGGCAAAAAAAAAAATAAAATAAAAGGATTATAGTATGCAAAAAGAGTTGGAATGAATTACAACCACACAGTTAAGAGGGGTTTGGCAGTTTTCACGGGACTTGCTGGAAAATATACATCTTTTCTATGAGAAGATTTGGGTTTATTAGTAATAGTCTGGGTAAAATTTCAGGATTTAAGAGAATACCAATAAAGCAAAGACTGACACTAACCAGACCATGCTATAAATACCACACAAAGAGACCAAACAAGTCCTTTAGTGAAAGACATGCTTGACGTTCTGCTTCACTGCTAGTCTGTAACAATAGGAAGAAACCTGTTGTCTCTGTAGAATTAGTTCAGTTAAATAAACTGCTCAAAATGCTATTGTTTAGGTCTGACAGCAGCTGCTTACTGTGGTTCCTGTTTATGCATGATCAGCTGATGCAGCTTAGAGTCTGCTGCAGTGTGCCTGTAGCACACATACATTTTAAACTGTGCCATTTGGTATATAGAGTTAGTCAGTGCTGCTTTGCATAAATTCTTCTTGATTTTGTTCTCATCAAGCGGTAAGCACAGCTCAAGATGCAATGGAAGTTGCTCCTCTAAGTGGGACATTTTCAGAAATTTGCTTCTATGAAGGTGAATTGGCTTATACCTCTAATTTAGTTGTATATAATTCTCAGTGCAATTATGCTTTTCATATTTGACTGCAAATGTAACCTTGAGTTTGCAGCATAAAATCTGTAGTAAAAAAATAAAATCAATTATTGTTCTGAGTATCAATAGGAAGGTTTTTTCTCTGCATTGCAGACACAAAGATTAGGAACAAAATTCTCTAACATTTTATTTCTACAAGGAGACTGAATTTCACTCTGATAAGGAATATATCGTTAATAAGTGTACATTTTTTAAATGAAGAAGACAGGTTACCTTTCTGAAAGCTCTCTCCTCCAGACATTAAATAATGCAGGCACATCCAAGTGTTTAATTTAGCAGTTGGTTTCTCTTTTACTACACTAGTAATGGACATTCAGGTCTGGGAGATGACACAGATATCGATAAATATGTTCCCTATACCACTTAGGTGAAGGCATTCAGCCTTTTCAGAACTGTGACCTATAATATTTTACTAATATAAACTTTGTGCTCACTGGTAATCATGGGATAATAATTCACTAAACAGCTAGAAGAGGGCTCAGCTCAAGCTCCACACAGACATATGTCAGAAACAGATTATAGGGTAAGAGACAGAGAAAATTAAATTTTAACTCCCTCCCCTCATACATAAACTCAAAAGACTCTCCAAAACAAACAAATATATCCTCAGCTGTTAGAAAGGATAGAAATCAGTACCAAAAACTGGATTAGAAGGTTGGTTTCATGGAGACAGAAGGGAGCAGAAAGCAAACTTCCTATTATCATTTGACACTCACTGAAAGCATGATCTTCTAATCCGATGCAGAAAAAGCTTTAGCAGAAGTCAACAAGGCTGGACCCCTTAAAGTTCCTGAAGAGTTCACAATTCATAATAAATGAATAACTGAATAATTGAAAATTAATACCAGCACTTAGACTGTCCTCTGTAGAATAAGAGAAACAAAATTTGAGACGATATTCATAGAGATCCTTATGTTTTCCAAATTATGCTAAGGCATGGAAATCTATCTTCTTAACTCTAACATGTATTTATGAATTTAGTAGAAGGGAATTGCAATAAATGTCATATTATTATGCAGAATATATTTGAAGCTCATTTATGTATTTATAGTAAATTTGAGGCCCAAGTATCAGGATTTAAAGACCGGCAGTTTTTATGAATAAAGACTTCTGATTCAGGCTCTAAACTCAAAAAAATGGACAGAAAATAAAAACAGCTTTTAGCTAGGCTTTCAGACTCATATGGATAAGATTCACAAACTGGGGAATTATATAAATGATCTGGTAGAATAAGAAATGTCCCTTTTTCTTTTTAGATTAAAAAGAATAACATTTATGATGTCACAATTCCTTCGTGATTTACTAAGCAATGCTATTTTTGGAGATGCAGTGAATGCCACACATGATGCTTTCGAACCTGAAAGTAGGAAGGAATATATAGGTTGGATTTTTTGTTTTGTTTTGTTGTTATTTTTCTTTAACTCAGTGATAACCCATAGTCTTCAACTGACAATATGTTCCATTTAACATTAAATATACATCAACATGCTATTCAGTAGCACGAGATCTTCAGAATAAACTTTTAGTGTGATTAAAGTATTCATATTCCGAACATGACATTTAGTTGAATTTAAATTCATTAAAATACAATTAAAAGGCCAGACATTTGGTATATCAAATTAAGAAAATTTAATAGCTCGATTCTATTTATTTGCATTCTTCTCCAAGTACTGAGAAAGATGACTGCTTGTCTTTGAAGATTTTTCAAATGAGATTGTTTACACATGTAAATGAGAATAAAAAATAAAAGTAAAAATCAGAATCAAGGTATTGCACCACCATACATTATTAGAAACAAGAGATCTCAAATAAGTTTACCAAAGAGGTTAGTGGACCAAGTCAGCTAAGGCATAGGAAAAGGAGTTCACCTGGTGTTCCCAGGTAAATGATCTCTACCTGAGGATGTAACACAGCTTGCTTTATTCCGGCCTTGTATCAAAATACACAAAGCATTACTGCCTTTCTTCTGGATCAGAGAGAATTTGGCCAGAACAAGGCCAAGTTCTTATCATAATAATCCCCACGAGCTTAGAGCAAGGAGGTTTTGGCCTATGTTTAATTAAAGCTGCATTATGGTACTTAGACATCTGTTACATTTGTTCATTGTGGGTCAAGGGCTCAGCTCAAGCCTCTCTTCTGAGATCTGTATGGCCACTGCTGAGCCTTTTGTCCCCCTCCAATATTTTTCATAGCTAAATCATGACTTCAGTGATCAAGGACACTTTCCCTCATAAGGGAAAGGCATGTACTTGGTCCTTAATTTCTAGCATTTTGAGATTTAAGAAGAATATTTACAGAGAAATCTTACAAAGAAGTTTGAGGAGCCACAATGTGCAAGAGTAATGGGGATAGACGCAAACTTCAAGTGTGACTATTAGAATGATAAGGTGGATATTAAACATTGCAATTAGGTACAACATTACATTGTCTTTATTTGAACACCTGCAAACAATGGTTTTCCTATATTTACATAATTCTTTGCTATTTCTATCTTTTATTTTACATCCTACGTTTTGGTACTTTCTTTCATTCCCATCCTGTCCCCCAATGCAATAAATTTATCCCTCTTCATATGAGCCTTTAGTTTCCATCAGTGAGATGAATCACATGACTAAAGATTTAGACATATACTTCCTTAACAAACACCCGTAACAGTTTAAGATTGCTCTCTTTCTCCCTCTTAAATTACTTCTCTGATGGCTCTATTGACAGGACAGAATATTTGTGTGCCCTGAAAGTACGTCAGAGGAAAAGTACTACAGTTTACATCAGAAAATTTTGATTTTGATCCATGTTGATACAAAGGTTGTATTTGAAGTGTTTTGTTAAATTAGCTTTTCTCTGACAATTTTATTAGGGTTTCCATGGCTGAATCTCTTCCCTTCCTTTCATTCCTCTAAATGGCAGATTGTCAAGAGCAGCTGCTCATGACTCTCAAATTTTTAAGGAAAGATGGAATGTTCTTCATTCCACCATCTACAAAACGGCTGGCCAAGTGCTGACCATCACCCCAGCAAGGGGCAGCACAAGCCTCCTGAACGCAGACAACTCTTTGGACCGGATAACTGTTGGAGGGCATAAGTATTGAAAAGCTCATACTATTTTCCATCTGTGTCTGAAATTATCTTGTAACTTAAAATGTCTCACGCTGGGTCTCAGTTAGGAATGGTGGCTATTTTGTGGGATCAGTCCTTTCAGAAAAGAAAATATGAATACAAATGTATGCATGAATATGCATGTTATGTAAATATCTAAAGATGATAGGTACTGAATGACACAGTGTAAACATAATTCTTTTAGGAGAAATGAGGTTGTTTTTCATCAAGTCTTAAATTTTGTTGGGTTTTTACCCTATTGCCAGTTTAGACTTGATCAGTTTATTTAAAAAAATTAATTAAAAATGGATTTATTTTGGAAATACGTCTGCAAAGTTAATTTTCCATCTACTTGTAGCACATATATGAACTTGAAGTGATCAGACAATGCATTTTGATGCTCACGTCCTTACTGACCATTGAGAAAAAGAAAAATATAAATTTCCATTCCCATTCTGGGAAAAGCTATATGTTGGAAAAGAATTTTTCAAAATAACAAACAATGAAATCTCATACATATACATAATTTTTTTCTAACTTTTAAAAAATTTCATCTGTAAAGTTTTGGGTCTGAACTTTGGCCTAATCTAAAGGAGTATCAAACCCTACTCTGATGAACTGTTAGGGATACTCCTCAGCAGTGTTTCCCACAATTTTAAGAAAGTGATTTATTCTGGCTCTGTGAAGGCAGAATCTGAAAATTTCACAGTGCGAAGGTTTATATTCTAGAATGATGTAAAAGAAAAGATATATAACCTAATCAGTTTGCTGAACAGCAAGTGTATTTCTTTCAAACTAAATAGCTTCTGCAAAATATTATTTATATAGTTCTTGCAAATTGGTTTGAAGTGTTGTTTAGACAATCTTATTATGTATAAAGATAAAAACTTCCATCAAGAAATTATGTAAAAGAAAATGGACACACCAGCTGGATAAATCTATCATACATCGGCAAAAAGCAACAAGCACTTTTAATTAGCTGAGTGAATGTAGTTTGTTGAATGTTGAAAGCACAGACTCACTCATATTAAAATGTGCCTAATTTTCTGTGAAAAAGTCCCATCTGAACAGCCCTGACCATAGTCAATCATACTAAAAGCCACTGGTGCTTTATTTGATTTACCAATATAAAATGCAAATGAGGTGATTAAGTGGAGTGGCAGACATAGTAGGGCCTCTTTCAAACCATCAAGTTAAATGCAAGCAGACAGCAAACTGGCTGTGCAAAGAAAATTTTAGCATATTCGTTTGATTAGTGCTACAAAAATTTAATTAGGTTGGCTAATTACTTGACAAATTGCTCTACACTAGAGAAAAGGCAGAGCATGTTTTATTCCTGCAAAAACTCTGTGTGTATTTTAGCCCAAATGCTATCTGCCAATTTGCAAAAGCATTATTAAATGAATGAAGAATGGTACAACAGTCTCCAACAATGGCAAATTGTATAATGCATATAATTAGAGAAAGCGCACACCACTATATCCATATGTCCATGATCCCTCATGTCTAAAAGTATTTAACACAATATTTCTAGAAAAATACTGTCAAAACAGATTATTACAAGGTTATCAATTCTTCATAAGAAGCAATATATAGAAAATACTCATTAGTGGAAAACACAGCTCATCCAAAGCAGAACCTCTTCACCCAAATGAACTCTATCAAACACAGTAACACTTTATCTGTACGTTGCTAAAAGGAAATAACGAACAATATTCAGCCAAGGGATGTGTCTCTCTATTCGTTGTTAAGCAATGCCAAGAACATTAGTTCTCTGGGGAAGAAAAAAAAAGAAAAATTTGGAGGAATTTCACATTTTGCAATTTTATTAGTGCAAATAGGCCATATAAGAAGAAAATCAGGACTTCAGGTAAAGTAATCCATTTCCCTTCTTGTTTATTTGCATTCACATGCCATGAAAGCTGCCAATTTTTATTCAGGAGACTGCATTTGCTTTTGCTGGCATTCAATGTAACTAATCAGCCCCTACTGACTCAAACATCATGATAATATAAATAGATACCCACTTTATTTACTCAAGTGGAAAAAATAAGTATCATATTATATAAACATAATGCATTGCAATTGGCAATTAGATACTGTATTTAACTCAGTCTAAAACAATGTCTTAGGAAACCAAGGAACATGTGAGATGTCTTTTAACAATCATCATACATGTGCATGCAGGAATAAAATATTATTTCTTGCAATTAGCAGTTCTCAACCTCTGTTCTACCTTGCCAATATACTTTTAGATGTACAGTCTTAGTGAGACATCAAAAACCTTAAATCAAGTATAATTTTGTATTAACTCTGTAAGTATTAGTGTGTGACTATGCTTGTTTCCAACATAATATATGTTAAAACAAATTTTAATTCCTTTGCAGTTTGTCTGAACAATTGCTAAGCTCTATTCAATAAGAAGATAAATGGGCTTTCTGATGATTTTTAAAAGAAAGTAGCCAAACATGGTATTTCAGTCTTTATGTCCTGATTCTTCAAAATTCATACTTTTCAAAAGATGATGCTCATCACTGCATTTACACCTTTTGTAACAAAAAATTACAAGATTTGAAATTCCTTTTCACTTAAAAAGCTCTTGTTTATACTGAAATAATCCAGAAAGAAGATAATAATAATTGTTAGGTTTTGAAATCACTGACATGAGAATAGAAAAATGCAATTTGCTACACTACTACAATCCTCTTTCACAGAAGCCCTAGGAAAGGCAATACAGGGACTAGACTCAGAAAATGCTCCAGCATCCAAACAACTACCTTGATCCTAGCTACATGTCCTGACGTTCTGTAGACCCACCTGCATTGGGGTAGAGGTTAATATTACCTGCACATTGAGAGAACGATGTCACAAATTAATTTTCCAAGGCTGAGATTTTTTAAAATAGTTAACATAAGGAGGAAAAAAGAAGCTTCACTTCAGTCCTGTTTTGCCACGTACACTATAGGTATGAAAAACTCTTCAGTGAAGCATTCCTTGTGTGAGATCTGTCATTAAACTGGAACTGCATAATGAAGACAAAACTGAAAAATCACCATTTTTTTTGATGACAAATATTTAGCCAGCTGTTGAAAGCAGAGATTGCACAAGCAATCCCAGAGTTTCCTTGAATATGTCAATGACAACTTCCTTATACAAGTGATTGATCAGCCGACAAGGAGAGGTGTCGTGCTGGACATTGTATTCTCCTGTAGGGAGGAGCTGGTAGGGAAACTCCAAAATTCCTGGTGGGGAAGTCCAAATCCTGGACTTCAGGAGAGCAAATATTGACTTTTTCAAGGACCGTCTTGGTAGAGTCCCATGGGAAAAAGCCCTGGAGGGCAGAGGGGCCCAAAAATGCTGGCTGGGTTGTTATTCAAGGATTACCTCCTCCAAGCTCAGGAACAATGCATGCCAAAAAGGAGGAAATCAGACAAAAATGCCAGGAGACCCCCACGGATGGATAAGGAACTGCTGAGGAAACTCCGAGCAAAAAAAGAATCTTTCAGAAGGTGGAGACTTCCTAGAAACCTTCCAGCATCTGAAGAGGCTTACAGGGTAGCTGGAGAGGGGCTCTTCATCTTTATCAGGAGCTGTAGTGACAGGACAAACTGAAAGAGAGGAAATTTAGGCTGAATATTAGGAAGAAATTCTTTACTGCAAGAGTGGTGAGGCACTGGAAGAGGTTGCCCAAGGGGGATGAGGATGTCCCAACTCTAGAAGTGTTTAAGGTCAGGTTGGATAAGGCCTTGAGCAACATGGTTTAGAGGAAGGTGTCCCTGCCCATGGCAAGGGGTGGATTTTAACTAAATAATCTTTAAGGTCTCTTCAAACCCTTAACATTCTAGGATTCCATGATTCTACGGCTTTTATTGATATTTTCTGTTGGCCTTGAGCATGCTAACTATGGCCACTCCACGTGCATGAAATTGGAAACAACGGAGCATCTTCAGATCCAGTAAAAGACTATTGTGGTTTCTCAGAAAATGCCAACCTAATATCAGTTTTTGGTAAGGGACATGAAGGAAATAAACTATCTGTTTGATTTTTCTTTCGTATGTTTTGAAAAGCATGGAGCAATTTCTTTAGAAATAGTTTAAATGGCTATGCAAGCAAATAAATCTATACATAATGACTACAGATGTGTAAATATGTATTGACTAGCTAGATAGGGAAGCCAACAAATTATAGAAAAATATTACTAGAACAAGTGCTCGAGACTACAGCTCTTCCTACAGACAGTGTAGACCAGAGAATATTAAGGATCTTATCAATGTAGCAATTCTCAATTGTTTTTGAGAATTTTTTGTCATAATTTAGGTCCCTCTTCCCACAGGTGCATATAGTCACTCACTCTAGCCGGCCCTGATTCTCTACATTTCAAATTCTCACCTTCCAGCTTTCAAAAAATGCAGCAATTTGTCCTTTGAAATCCTTCCCACATCCAGAAGTCCCTGGTCTCTCTAACTGCCCTGATGACTTTTTGACTGACCCATCTGTACTTTATCAGAGCAAATGAAGCATCTTTGCTGATGCTATGAACATAGGAACTTCTATGAAAAAACTGGGAGAAGGAACAGCAAAAAACCAGGAATGCTGCATGTAAGAGGAGCAGAGGTCAGAAGGGATTTCTGGGGTCTGATCTCATCTTTGAGATACATGCACCCACTATGTGAACTGTGCAATTCATTTGGGATGTCCTAAGTAGGACTACCAAAGAGAGAGCAGCCCCAGAGCCAGCAGAAGAGGCAGCAAAGGCAAGACTCTGGATGAGGAAAAGCTTTCATTCTTAGCTTTTTGCTTTGGCTTCACTAGCTGAGGACATGTGCTGAGCACTGCTTATCCTAAAGTGATAAATGTGTCAGTATAAAACAAAAGTCTGGCAAGTACAGAGCTTCTTGTCTATTTGATTTATTTCTCATTGCTGCCTTTCTTTGTGTGAAACAAGAAAACAAGAAGCCTAAATGTTTGAAAAGACATTTGCTGCAGCAGAAGTAAATATAAAGAGTAACAGGCAGTTTTCCTATTCCAGAAATATCCCCCACTTCTTAAAATAAGTCACAGAAATAGGAATCCAGTTATTACTTAGATGAGACAACTGGAAGCTGGACCTTGCTCAAGAAAAAATAGCTATTCATTTTAGTTACTGTTTTGAGGGAGACACACAGCCCTGGAATTGACATTAATGAGATTACGTAAAGCTGTGGTCAACATGCAAATTATATAGTTAGTGAATGGATTTATGTCTTACTGTTTTTTAAAACTCTCAGTTTTGAAAAGAGCTACCTTTTAAAAAATTGTTGCATTACTGGATTATTTGCAATTTATTCCTTGTTACAGCAAAAAGCTGCTAGACTTGGTTTGGACTTGTTCCTAGTTTCACTTGACTTTTTAAACACTTTTTTGTTTCATATTCTCTCCTTGTTATTGGCTCTTTGTCTTGCAGACAAGACACTATACTAAGCTGGTAGGCCATTCCGTCCTAATGTGTGTAGCAGGATGATACGACTTAGGTAAAAAGGTGGAAAAAACCCCTCTTACTTCCTATGGGTCCTGACCTGTGAAGGTTATGTTACTTTGGCAGAATATAATTTTTATGCTGCATATAGTTAAAATTTACATACTAAAATTAGATTTTTAGTATATGTTTCTGAAATAAAATTTTGACATTGAACAAACATGGCATTGAACTCCTTAACTTTTCAAAGAAAAGATCCTTAGTTTTATTTATTTGCATTAAGACTGATACAAATTAGTATTTTAATAATCTCACTGTGTATCACTGTAGATAAAAGGTTATATCTTGGAAAATAAAACATACTAGTATGACAATTATTATTTAATCAGTATAGTTCCATTATCTTGAGTCACCTTTTTTCAGTTCCTTCTGTTTCTGTTCCTATCAGTTGCATATTATTTTTTCCTTCCTGATGGTATTAAATTTACTCCTGTAAAGTTATTTTAGTGCACTCTGAAATGATGGCAACAAAACCTGCTTCTAAACACGCTTGTGTTACCTTGCTGAGAGAGTTAAGACATTAGGAAAGGGTCTTGGTAAAAATGACCTGAGAATTTGAGGGAAAACAGTGAAAGTTAATGCTATCATCATAAATAGCATGCTCTAATCAGTCTCTCATGTGAATTTGAAAATCCTTCTTCCCCAGTACTTGCCAAAGGCAATAATGTAAGAACAAAACCACGCAGTGCTACTGGCAAAAATTGCCAATAGATTCTGAAGTGTTTCGAACAAGGATTTATTAGATTGCCTACACACTTGTGAATTATGATAACAGAGGACAGCAGGCTGATGGGAATAAACAAAAAGCTTCCTGGGCAATGCACCAAATAAAACACAATCATAAGTTAATATTTCAGTGATAGTCTGCAGTCTATACTTATGCTTGAGAAAATGCCCCCTTTTGTTTATTTCTCAATATTCCCTGAAGTATTAGCTACAAGCTAGTGCAAAAAATCGAGGGGTATTCATGATACTAGGAGGATTTAATTTAAACTTCTAAATATCGTTTAGCTGTTTGAATTAAAATCTATGAGATTTGAACTCGTTATTTTCTCACTTTTGTAATTACAAAGAATTATGCTTTACCTGTGAGCAAAAGTGGATTGTCTTCTATGAAATACTCTGGTTTTACATTTTGTACACTGTGATAGCAGGCAGAACCATGTGAGCAAGTCCTGAATATTAAATTATGAGCCACAGCTTCTTCCCTTTTTACATTAACACGGATCTGAATAACTTTGATGAGTGAAGGATGTTTATTCTTGGTCCAATGCATCTGAAAAAACCCTTTGATTTAATACAGTTTTTTAAAACTATAGTGTGGATATTGTATAATTTGGGCACACAGTTTCAAGGTATGTGTTAAAGTTGATGCAGCAAACATAGTTGACTCTCTTTTCCCTGTAGGAATCGAGTCCTTGGAAACTTTGCAAGTACTTGTTTGTGATAAATCAAGTTTCATGCATACTGTATTACTAATTAGTAGCAATAATTAGAAAGTATTGGCAATATTTTCATTAAAACCTGTCTTCTTTTCAAAATCGGACAAAGTTTTTAGGTTGAACAAACCATTCCCTGACCACATGTATCACTTAGGTCAGGAAATTTAGGTTTTGACAGACTAATTTCGAAAGTACTGATAACTCTCTCTGTCTTACATAGAAGCTGGTAGCACCAAATCAAATTCCTTAGCTTATTTTAACCTCAGATATAATGTAATTCTCATAATTTTTTTTCAACTTGACCTTTTCAGTCTGACTGGATTTTAATCTTCTACAATGCTGTGCTGGAAAAGAAGTGGGGTTTTTTTCCGCTTTCTGCTCTTAATCACAATATTCCATGTCAGAGGACACACAGAATAAACTACTTTTAGGTGTATGACTGAATTCAAGATCAGATTTTAAAGAAAGGAATGTTGATACCTCAGCTTTAAAAGCAACACAGACATTCAGTTCCAGGGCTGGATCATTAACAGTCCCTGCTAAAACCCACGGGGACCAACCAGCTCTGCAGGTGCCTGAGGCTTCCAAAACACACAAAGTTCTGCTTCTGCACATGTCCAAATACCTGAGTTACAACAGTGCTGAGAAGCCAAGAGAAACTGCTAAAGTTATATTTATCTACTTGGAATCCTGAATAATTTACTAAAAATATATTCAGAGTGCCGAATTACTGTGAGACATGAAAGTGTTTGTTTTTTGAGCAGACACTGTATGTATGATGTGTGTAAGGTGCTGAAGTGCATGAAAGACAATAAGTGATATAAGGATTTGAAAAATTGTTGAGCATATCTCAAAGAAGGTATGTTCATGTGTGTGTGTTTTCTGCCAAAATAGAAGGCGATGGATTTGAAATACAGCTATTTGATACATTAGTGTGATGTTTGTTGGTTGTTTCTTTGAAGATGCTCAGAAGGCTGAGGAATTGTTACATTTTATTTCATCTATTAGATGATGGGTGCAAGACTGCTAAACAGTGTTTTAGCGAAACAAACTCAAAATAAAAATAGTTTTTGCGGGAGCACTGTTCAGTCACTGACAGAGTTAAATCAAAGAGATGGTCAAGACAATGATGAGGATCAGAAGAGTCATCTTGCAAAATTGAGAAGGGAATTGTGGTAGAATAAGGAAAATAGCAATATTCTTGGACCATTCAGTCTGTTGCGTTGCTTCCTTATTTTATTCCTTCCGCTTGTATTTCCTGACATAATGATCAGTTTAAACAGAGAGGCAGCATAAAACACAGAGTAAAGCAGAGAGGTACATACCCTGCATATTGTGCTGCCTGCTGGTGCTAGCAGTGTCCTGGGAAGCAGGAGATGGTATGGGATAGCTGTGGCCAGGTGTTGACAGCGAGAGGCTACAGCACTGGCCTCAGGGGAAAGGTTGGAGCTGTCCCATGCTGATGCAGTGTGATTCACCCTCTGAAGCACCCCACCACAGGACGAGCTCAGCAACACAGTCATATGTGTGGTCTGTCTGGGAAAATATACTTAAGAAAGGGCAAAAATGGTAGACAGAAAGAGAAATAAAGAGAAAAGAATAGGTGAAAGACAGCCCTGAGAACAGCAAAGTCATTGATGTGGGGAGAGACACTGCTGCAGACACCAGAGCCAATAGAGCCCAGCAACCCACGGAGACACCACACTGGAGCAGGGGAAAGGTGTGAGGAGGAAGGAGCAGCAGTGAGGAGCTATTATGAACTGTCCACAGGCCCCATTCCCCATCACTCTGCAACCTTCAGGGAGGGGAGGCAGAGGAGTTGCAAATGAAGGAATGAGATTGATCCTGTGAAGAGGGTTGGAAGTGGAAAAAAGGTGTATTTTAATTTCCCACAATCCAGATATTTTTTTAATAGATAAAAATTAAATTAATTTTGCCCCAGTTGAGTCTGTTTTGCCAGTGATGGCAGTTAGTATGTGATCTCCCTGATTTTATCTCAACCATGACCTTTTTATCTTATTTTCTTCCCTGACCTACTGGGAAGGAGAGCCAGTGAAAGAGTACCTGGGGCGTTTGGCCATTAGCCAAGGTTAACCCTACACAGAGGTACGAGTGGACCCCTACTGAAGCAGTTGAGGAGCTCAGGATCTCATTATCATTGCTCTCAGTTGTAAACAAAGCTGCAACATGGGAAGTTAACTACAGCATATTAAACCAAAGCCATTAAAATGAGTGAGTTTAACAAAAGGTCTGAACATCATGGTTTTAGTTGAATTTGATTGACTCAGGACACCCTGTAGCATACCTTAAGCCCTAGGGAAAAAAAAAAAAAAAAAAAAAGTACATCTGTAACGATAAATTCATAATTTACCCAAATTTAGGCTTCTACTTTCCACTTATATGTCACCTAAATAGTGCAATGAATGTCAGTCCTCCAGCACTGCAAGGTCCCTACTTTGCTGAGAAAGCTGATGCTGGAGTGCTGTGCTGGGTCAAGCAGGGCAGGGGATGTGCAGGAAGGGCTGCAGCTCCTTGATGGTCTCAGGCACACTGTCACCACTGCCACATTCCCCTGCCCTCTCCCTCCTGCACGGCTGCTGCAAGAGCTCTCCTGCCTTTATTCCAAAATGATTTTCAAATTTATTTTTTCAAATCTACTAGCTAAATCCCTAACCTGCCCTTCTTCAGAATGGGTTGGTGCTAACACCGTGTCTGAACTAAATGGTGATTTTCTGCAGTGAGAAACCTGGGCAAGAGCCATTTTATTGCTCATCCCATACCTTGCTTTCTTGGGTAAAATAGCTGGGGGTTGTTCCCTGCAGACCTGATGCATCTGACAATAAAAAAAGTCTTTCTTGTCTTTCTCTCCCTCTCAGAAAGAGATCCCTTAATGGTCAGTAATGCCTTGCAATTCAAAATACTAATTGATACAAACTAGGTTCTGTAATTAAAACAGAAAGTTGAACTGTCTTGAAGGTTGGTTTTTTAAAATTTATTTTAGTTGAAAAGAAGTAGCTGAGACAGCTGGAGAAGAGGCACAAATGGTTAGTCTTATCCAGCCATTTAAGTGATTCTTGATTACTGACTGCAGGCCTCGGACTAATAAATTCTGGTTTGAAATTGGAAATGTGAATGAAGTGATGTTTTTATTGTAACTACATGCTCAGTGAACGTTTGTTCACTGAGTACTCACCTTTGTAGCCTAAGTGAAATCATCTTATCCCTAGTACTGACAGTGTGGGTGGTGTAATTCTGCACAAGATTATTTGAGAACCCCAAAGGTAGAAATGGCACCTTTGACATTGTAGTCTTGCAATTTCTGAGTTACTAATAGATGGCTGAACCTCCTTCAAAAATGCTAGCTATTCATTATTAGAGCACTGAGGCTGATTTAATCTATATCTGGCTGAGAATTATTCTGGCTCTGAAATCATTATGGGGCTGGCTGAGAGGTACTGGACTGACAGCTGCTGAGAAGTGCAGAAATGAAGTTTCACCTAACTAGTCATCACTGAGGAGAGATCAAACACATCTGGCTCATCAAATATAACTTAGTAATGATTTTACCAGCTAGTTCTTATTCTAGCAACTATGATCACTTCTGTTGTGTTTCCATTTTAAGTAAAGTTCATAACCACTTGCTGCTGAGTGTGGACCTGGATATAGCTCCTCGTCTGGAAGGAGAATACAAGAGTTCTTATTCTGGTGAAAAGTGTGATTATAATCTTTTTGAGCTACAGCAACAAAGAGAACAGGAGTCAGCTCCACTTTGCCTGGAGCAGCAAGGAACACCAGCCAGAAGTACACTCTTGGGGGAGGTATAACATATGTCCATATGTCACACGTGCACAGATGTTACTTCAAGTACAAAACCACTGGTTCAATCACAGCTCTTGGATGTTTAGCACCTCAGAAAATCAGGCAACTTATTTTGCTGCTCAACCAAGACTTCTAAAACCTAACGTTGTCACTCATGTATTCCTTCTCCATTCTTCAGCTTCATCAGAGTGATCAAGCACGTGAGGTTTTTACGCAAAAATGTGTAAGTAAATTCAGAAACATTATTTTCATCTGTTATGTAACCACTTCCTTTGGAGAGGCAGATTCTTGAATCAATCTATGCTCTCTGTAGTATGATGGATAAGGTACTCCCACACTGAATCACAATGGCTAGAAGAAACAGAAAAAAATTTCCCTTGGGAAAGACAGTCTATCCAAAAATCAAACCTGGAGATACAGTCTGGCTCTAGCTTTCCTGATATCAAAAGAAATCAGATTACAGTTATATTATGAAAAATGAGTATTTCTACTTTGGCAGACTGAAAGGTATCAAAGTCACTTGTTCTACCTCCCATATAAACACCATCTTTTTTTCAGCTTTACCAAAAATACTAATTCTTTGCCGAAATTTTCCATTGTGGAGAAAATGTATTTTCCATTGGCACAAAATATGATGATATATCAGAGATTTTATTTTCAGCTGGAAAACAGATATCTGCGTAAACATTTTCTGTCTATATCTGTTATATCCTATATCTTCACAGAGAGATCTTGAAATTGTTCATACACACATTAGCTATTGAGCTGTGTATTTCTTCTGATGGCGCATGACATCTCCCACTACGATTGGAAGAGAAAGTCAGATGCCTTTGTGAGGTGATTCTGATTTTGTAGAATCATAGATTAATATACCTCATTAAGGTTGGAAAAAACATCAGAGGTCCCTGAGTTTAGCCTTTGACCAAACATCATCATATCAACTAAACTACAGCACTAGGAGCCATATTGAGTAATTTCTTAAATCCCTCCAGGAATTCTGATTCCATCACCTCCCTGGGCAGTCTGTTCCATTGCCTGGCAATCTTTTCTGTGAGGAAATTCTTCATGATGTCCTGCTGGAACTTCCCCTGGCACAGCTTGAGCCCATTTCCTTTCATCCTGTCACTGGCTGCTTGGGAGAAGGGCAGGCCAGGCCACCCTGGCCACAGGCTCCTCTCAGACAGTTTAGAGAATGATAAGGTCACCCCTGAGCCTCCTTCTCTCCAGGCTGAACACCCTCAGCTCCCTCAGCTGCTCCTCACAGCACTTGTGCTCCAGACCCTTCCCCAGCTCCGTTGCCCTTCTCTGGACTCGCTCCAGCCCCTCCATGTCTTTCTTGCACTCAGGGGCCCAGAACTGGACACAGCACTCGAGGTGTGGCCTCAGCAGTGCCCAGGACAGGGGACAATCCCTGCCCTGCTCCTGCTGGCCACACCATGGCTGATCCAGGCCAGGATGCCATTGGCCTTCTTGGCCACCTGGGCACAGCCTGGCTCATGTGCAGCTGCTGTCACCAGCACCCCCAGTGGTGGCCGGGCCTGATCCTCTGTTTGTCTGTGTGTGCCATGCGATTACCCTCACAATAATCTACTCTATAACCTTCCTGGGCACTGAACCTCGGACAAGACTAATGTTCCTTTATTTTAGGTAACTTAAGTTGTTCTTGAGTTGGCTTTCTATTCCCCTTGCCTCCAAAGGACTTACACCCAGTCACAGTGCATCCAAACCTAATTAGATTAAGCCCACATCCATATAATTTATCCCCATTTGTTCAGTTGTCCACAGCAGGAAAAGAACAAATTCTTCCATGCCTGTTAGCTTTTCTTAAGACATACAACTCAACCTGGCTCAGAGGATTCATATAGTAATGATTTCAAAATTTCCAGTACAGGAAGTTTGTGATTTCAGTTTTTCTTTCATAGTGTTCAGAATTGGAATGACCTTTAGCTATAATTAAATTCACATAGATATGTTGACATAATTTTCTAAAAGCTGATTGACCAAATATTTATATGGTGTCACAGACTGGCTTTTAATGAAGAACACTTTATGAGTGATTCTTCACTTTTAAAGAGCTTTATTAAAATACATCTTTAACCAAATTCTGCTATTAAATAAATAAATAAATAAATAAATAAATATATCCGAAATAGTTTCTTTTTTTTTCTCCTGACAGTTATTCTTCTGGGGGGTCACAGGCCAGGAAAAATCTCTGACAGGAGCAGTATTTTCTTTGTTGAGGTAATCCTAACAGATTAATTTATTTGGCCATGAAGGTTGTTCTTTTTAGAGCACTTTGAAAGCACAAGCAGAGCAAAGAATACTTGAAAGTGCATAGAATTTGATTTACATTTTTAGAACAAAGAAACAAATGAAAATGTGACTATTGTCTTTATCTTCAGTGTTATTGTATGTGGTATCCTTCTATAATCTTCTCTTGTAATGATACTTAATAGCTGCCTTTGAGATATTAATGGAAATTGTCACAGGCAAGGGAGACATATTACTGCATCTAATGAAGCAAAGGAGGACTGAAAGGAAAAAAAGAACAATAAGTTAAATCTGAACAAATGAAAGAATATAGCTTATTTCTGAAATTTAACCCTTTACATGGATAATTGTCATAAAATCAAGCTAAGTGAATGCTGTTGCTATTTAACATATTAGTCCACTCTTCATGGAAACTTGTAGAGCAGTTACAGTACATAGATTTTGGATGCAAGAATTTAAGTGTATATGATTTATCAGCCCTTAACATATCATTATAATAATACTACTATAAAATACGTTCAATTTTTCATACAGTATATTAAATGAATTTTTCCTGACTGAAAATTATGCGTGCTTCAAATAATTCATAACTAGGAAGATAAATAAAAACATTTTATAAGGAAAAAGTATAATTTGGTAGAAAATATGACTCTTGTCAAAATACAAACATGGGCATCCTATTTAAACATATATCCCACTATGTCTCCAGTCATCTAACATCTAGAAAAAATACTATTGCATAGTAAACAATTGACCTGACAAAATAAACAGGAGTGAAAAAGGAAGCTGTAAAATATAAACTAATACCTTAATAAATATATTAGTATTTTGTAGAAAGTTTTCAACTACTGTCATCTTTTTGTAATGGACTGTTCAGTGAAAGACAAAATTACCACCCAAATAGAGGCTATTTCACTTGACGACAGCTTGTTCACTACTGCTTACATGACCCAGAGAAGGAGGAATTTTTAAAGCTAACTAAACTGTCTAGTTTTAGTTAGAAGATACTTAAACTACATTTTTAAGTAAAGCTAAATATACTTAGTTTAAAAAATTTTAAAGAAAGAAAAATACATTAAATCTGCAGGAAGCGCTAAATTTGTTGCAATTGGCTTGAATAATTACAATTAATGGAGAAATTCATTGACTGTATTGAAAACTTATGATTTGCAATAGTTTTGAAGAAAGTAAAGGCATGGAATTAATGAAAGTTGTTGACTTAATCCTTGAGAAAACCTTTGTTGAAATGATTAATCTGGAAATTATAGTAATTTCTGCAGAGAAATCTATGTTTTTCTATATTCAGTGTTTGCAATTAAATAGTTCAGAAATGGATGTAAGGTAAAAAAAGAACCAAACACCAGAAAACAAGGAAATCCAGGTTGGTTTTTTGTTTGTTTGTATTTGATTTGTCTGTGTGTGTGTGTGTGTGAGAGACAATTGGCAGGATGTGGGTGTTTTTTGGTTTGGTTTAGTGGTTTTTTGTTTGGTTGGGGTTTTTTGTTGTTTTATTTGTTTGTTTTGGGTTTTGTTTGGTTTTGTTATTTTTGTTGGGTTTTGTTTGGTTTGGATTTTGTTTTGTTTGTGTTTGTATGTTGTTTGTTTTTTGGTTTTTTAACCTGTGAAATAATTATGGAACAATCAGATCTACAACACCTGGAACCTGAAATTACACTGATTACAAAAAATAAGCAGAACATCTTAAAAGCTGGTTCATTTTTTTTTAATATGAAAAGAGAAAAACATGCTTGCAAACCCAAGCATCTTACATATATAATGTGCATGTAATGTTGGTTTAGACATATAAAAATATTACAACGTGATTTTTATGTATTTTAATGTAATTGCAATTTTCAACCAACTGGAATTTTAGAATGTAAGTAAAAAATCATTACTTAATCACTAAAAAAGGGAATTATCATGTGAATTTTTGTTAAGAAATATGAATTTGCTGGATTTGGTTTATAAAATTTGCTGTCTGTTCAAATGTATGCACTTAGAAATAATGTATCCATCTAGAGTTAAAGAAATGTCAAACTTGTTCTAATGCTATAATTATGAGACTGCTGATAACATCAAGTAACAGAAATATAAATCCAAAGAACAAAGGATCTGATATTATGTAATAAACAGCTATATACAGCTGCTGCAGTTATATTTATGGATATGAACATAATCAACTTTCAGAGGCAGATGAGAATGTTGTTGGTTAGGCATGATTGGGAAAAGCAAATATTTAAGAAAATAAAGGAAATTAAAAAAGCTTGAAAAACATAATAAGTTTTTAGATTCTCATATTATTAATTTAGAATGCTATTATTAAAATTATTAGCTAAAATAACCTTGATTTAAATATATGCTCAGCAATGCAACTCTTGGAATGCTTCTGAGCCTAGAGGTTGTCTAATATGGAAATGAATAAAATAGCAATGCATTTCCATTTACAAGATATTCACTTGCTGATAGATTCTCAGGCAAAAACAGAGTTTGGCTTTTCACATGCAGTACTCTTAGACAAATTGTGCCATGTGTTGCTATACAGAAGTCTGAGATTTCTACATGAAATCTTAAGGGGTATGTATGAAATGTGAATGGGAAATCCTTAGGGAGTATCTACTATGCCTAGAAGTTTCACACACACAAATAAGAAATAATGAAAACCACAAATGCTTATAAATCAAATCACACAAAAAAAAAAATCCTAAGCAATCACACCTTTTGCAGGTACTTTAATTTTTAAATATTTTTCCTGACTTTAAGCCAAGACATTCTCAGCAATTATTTCCTAGATAATGTTTTTAAAGCAACAAATTTTGAGAAACAAAGACACCCTGAGTGAGCCTATACTCAGATAGCTCCTAAGCCATTCTAGTAAACATGAATTATAATTTTTACCTCTCATTTGTAGAAGGCTAACATTCTTTGTGTAAAGATGGTGAATTGTGAACCAAGCACTTGAAACTAATGTTCCATTTAAATCACCTCTGCTATCACGTAAGAAAGAAAAATATACATTTTCCAAGGCTTTAGGGGGAGGTATTTGTTGACTCTAAAATAAGTTACAGAACATTCCCTTCATTTCCAGACTGTTAATACTTATCCATGGCTTAAGTAAGAATACTTACTTTTTCTCTTGAATTGTGAGCATTACAAACAGAGATTAGTGGCCTTTCACTTCAGAGCTGTCAGAGTTAAAGTGACATGAAGCTATTAACATTCTGTTGCAAGTGGCCAGAAGCTTCCTCTGAGATTCCTCTGTCTTTTGTGTTTTACCTTTTTTTTTCCTCCCCCTATCAAAAGATCACTAAAACCCTTAGTTTGCACTGTTTTAATGAAGATCACGCATTCCCTTTTAACTTGAATTAGGCCCTGGCAGAGTTTCTTCCAATTATTAGTGCTCCTTCGCAGCCACAGATATTACACACTTCAAAAAGTCAGGTTATCCCATATAAACTACTTTATGATGTTCCACATGGAAGACTTTGAATACAATAATTAGAAGGCATCAATCATATCTATGAGATGACCAGTTAAAAAAGGAATTTAGTATTAACCATACAACACACTTGTTGGATTTATACTCTACTACCCCAGGAGCTCACCAGAAACACTGTATAAGTACAAATCTCTAAATATTAAAACAAAATTCAAAAATTGGGAGAAAAGATGGACAAGAATCCTGAGAAAGATTAAGCAAGGATACATACTATTGTTTATACTTTTGTGTTCTGTTACTTTTTACTTCTTTGGTACTGGATGGTCTCCTAGCTGTTTATAAGATTCCTGAGACATCTTTCATTTACAGTTTTTCAGCCTGGAGAATCTCTGGATATGATATAACCTGTCTGAAAATTTGCCCATTTTGTAGTAAGCACACACAGCTATTCATATGTTATAGAGACTTGGAGCAGAACACCTCCAACGTGTGCGGAGTGGAAAAGATTTTCCACTGTGCATACTCTGACAGCAAACATTTTCACTGCTGAGAAGATGTGAGGTGAAACTTTGGCTCATTGAATACTCTGAAGTTTTGATAACAACTTTAGACAGCACCACACGAAGTTGTATGACTGGATATGAAACACCATTTCCTGTAGATATTAACCTGAAAGTTCCTATCCATTTGAACATCCTTTTGTATGATTTTACTTTCTATTCTACTCAGATATTATAATTTTTGAATAAGATTTCTTCTTTTCTTAAAATTTTATACCAAATGTTTCAATGTAGCTGTGTTTATTTAACTGCTCTCATAAATGCTATTTATAGCCATGTTGTTTTTACTTACAGTACAGCTAAATTTTTTGGCATTTAAAAGGCATAAAAATTTTCAGATAAACAGCAACTTCATGTATTGGTTCATGCACAATGTTACTATGAGATCATAGTGACATTTACAATAGCAGTTGTAGTGAGAAATTAGAGGAAATACTTTTTATTTCCTGTTAAAAACTAAATGGCTCTTTTCAACTTGCAGAAGCAACATTTCACAACCCTTCATCATTCAGGAAATTACGGTTTTGGTTGCTTCAAGGTACCAGATTTTAGCATCCTTGATCTAAAATCCTTGACCTTGATCAGCACTTTGATTTTACAGTATCTTCTGATTTTGGATATATCAGTAACCATTTTACTACTTTTATCTTGCCCTTAAAATGTAGACAAAATCTGAAAAAGCATTCTGAAACACAATCAAACACACAACTGAAGCATTGTCTTCAAAATTTAAAAGTAAGTATAAAGAACTTGACTGTTAATGTGTAGAAATAATAACGATTGCTTTCCATGATTACCTGCACTTTTAAAAAAAGGTGGAATCAATTCAACTGGATTTAACATGGATAGACAAATCTATTCTAGCTAGTTAATTCATATAAACTTCACAGAAGGTGTTATCACGCCTAGTTTATAAATGAGGGGAGAGATATGGAGATGAAAGCTCAACAGAAAAATTGAGTTTAAATATTAAGCCTTACCATGAAAGACCCCACCAATGAATGGATTTCAATTGTGCAAACTAATACCATGGCATATTTTCAAAATTTAAAAAAAAAAAAAAAATGTGGTTATAACAGAATTGTCAAAAAGCAAGACTAGCAACCACTTTGCTAAGGAATATACAGAATTCTTCATTTTACATGAATGAGATCTCAGCTTTTTATATACACGTAGAAACTACTTTTATAATTTTGAACTATCTCTATAGACAGTTTCACTGACACTGGGATAAAGTTTAAAATTATTTGAAATTATTTAAAATGCATTCTAAACTTAAAACCACTTTGAACAAAAATAAAGACCCCACCTCCCACAAACCTCTTGGGTCGCTTTAACTGAAGTAGAAGAGGTAGCCAGGTACAGCAGAATATGATTCACATGAAACCTCAAGAGCCAGAAACAGAATGACATTCCCTCCTTCTAAAACTGTAGAGAAAGAAAGCAAGAAAAACAACAGCCCTCTCTGTAAATTATCATCTCTGATTACAGAAAGGAAAAAAAAGAAAGAGGAAAGCATGAAGCATGTTGCAGTGTAACGAGTACTACCTGAGAGCTGCACTTCCCCGCACATGGCCTCATTCTGTACATAGTGAAATCAGTAACAAGGGTTCTTCTTGACTTGAGTGGATTCAAGATTGAGTTTATTGGCACTGTGCCCAAGAGGCATCATTGAAACTGTAAGAGCAAGGCCAGAGACTTCAGTGGGAATCCATGCATTGACTGAAGCATGTCCTTAAGCAGATATCTGAGTCCCATAAAGTCAACAGATTTAAATATGTACTTTAAACCAAGAACATGTTTTGTTGAATCTTGGCCTTTGGCAATTATTTAAGACATCAAGTTTTACTTACTTTACAGCTAAGCTGCTAAAACATTTTAGGGGAAAAGAAATAATGTCATGATCTTTTTTTTTTTTTTATGTCTTTACATGAAAAAAATAATTCCTGAAAGTATTATTAATTAATAAAATGGCAAAGACATGCTTATTTTTTTTTGTAATAAGGATTTATTCTTGTCATTGCTGGAAGCATAGCTGTATCAAGTAAATTAAAAAAAAAAAACAACCAAAAGAAAACAGGCTTAAACGAGTTTTACAGATATAAATTGGCCTTGTTCATAAAGCTATAGTTTTAGGGACCCCTGTTCTGCAACAGATGAAGAGCATCTTCACAGGGACTTGCAGAAACCTGAAAAGTTGTGAACTTTGTTTTGCAGAAAATGGAGGGAAATAAGTCCCTTCAAATATGGATACTGCAATTATGAAAAATTTCCAGGAATTTTGGCACTTTTCAAATATTAAAAGTTAACTGGATTTGATGGCTATTAAGGATCTTATAAAACCAGAATATTTATGAAGATGGATCACAGTGATTCAAGAACTTAATTTTTAATACACACTTTAAAAGGATTTATACATACATATCTGTTGAGACAGCTAGATACTTGTAGATATAAACTGTTTTTTAAAAATTTTAAGTGTAATTTAGAAAGAAACAACAGTCTCTCTTTGGCACGACTGGTCGAATTCTTCATTCTCAGTTTATTAACTAGTGGATTTATACCCTTGATCTTTTTGTGACTGCTTGTGAGATGAACTTCCATAAACATGTTTGATAACTCCAAAGACTGAAAAAACAGTCCACTTTTCAAAATTTTTATAGCTAAAAAAGATTGAAATAAACTTAATTATGAAATCATCCTCACTGTTATTTTAAAAATTATTCTCAGTTAGGTTTTTGAAATGCATAAATATGGATATAAATAATCAGTTCTTCTTTTGAACTGATTTAACAAATACTTTCTCAAACTCCCCTGACTTCATAAAATACAAATGTACATATCTGGAGAAAATTACTTCTGCTATTTTTTTTTTTTTTTTAAATTACATATATTTTAAGGATATTCTAGAGAATTTTTAGGAACCAAAGTTGCTTGCTAATATGAAACTGGGAGCATTTTATTTTTCTTTGTTTCAGAGTTCTTCCTTTACTAAGCAAAGCTGCTTATTGTCCCCAAGAAGGGACATAATGATTTGCTTAAGAAAGGGTGTACACTAATCCCTTTTCCTACAATATCCTTAAGTAATTTATAAGTGCTTATTTCAAACTGAGGAGTTTGACAGTGCCCCTAGTGAATCTTGATATACATGTCTTACAATTCATACACAAATGATACTACATGAAATATTCATTAGGAATACTCTAAATTATGTACCAAACAACGAGGGTACTGTCATTGTCACACTTTTCATCTGGTAAATATCCCAGTGGGCACAATGAATTCACTTATATCTCACAAAGAGTTTCCCAACATGTTTCAATTATTTATCTTATGGCTACAATCTTCCACGTGCACATTCATGTTTTTGTTTTTCAGGCTTTTCTGAAACACAGTCCCATATTCAATGTAGTAAAATACATAAAACCTATAAGGAAAGGCATTAGGTTATACTTAACTAAAGTGAAATACATTTCAAAGCAGTTTGTGTGTTTAGACTGCTTTGATATCTGGTCACAGCATAAAAAGAATATACTTCAAGAAGAAAATGTTAAGTGTTTTTAAAACCTCCAGAAGATTTCCCCATTAATTTAAAGTGAAGCATACAAGTAGGAGAATGCTGAAAAATGGATCTTTACCACACTTACAACAGGCAGACATCATATAATGATAAGAAGCAACAGTTCTGTCATGTGATGAGATGAATGGTGTCATTTGTAACTTCTTAAAAGGCAGAGGAGCACATGGTACTTCCTTGACACATGATGCCAAATGACATCTATCACTTAAAATAAGTAGCTAGAATTCTCAGACATAATAGATCCATTTGGAAAGTACATAGAACAACGCTAGCTTCTTACAAATATTTAACATCTTCCGACATGTCACGTTTCATTATTCAATAATACAAACTAGCAAAAACTTGTTTTTTCAAAGTAAATTTAATACAAACTTTAATTCTTCTACCCACTCTTTTTAGTGTCCTAAGCTACCTTTAAAGCAGTGATGGCTTGCAGATAGATTACGAAGGCACTGAAGACCCCATTAAGAAGGTGAGATGCATCAAGAAGGTAAATGATATTTAAAAGGTTTTGTTGTCTCTTTCATACTACCTTTTTAAAAAAAACTATTACTCTCTCTCACAGCATCCTGGGCAAAGCACCTTGGCATTGTACGTTTACTAGAAAGAAGGGGAAAAAACCCCCAACAACTATCAATACATGCTATTAAATTTCAGGTGGAAATCCTGTCTTTTATGTAACTGATTACTGCTTAACACACATTGTGGCTGTTGACCAGTTTGTCTAAATTTAAGGTTAAAACTGTGCTGGAACATAACACTTTTACTCTTATAAAACTATTTTCTAGATTAATGAAACTTGCAAAAATAAGAATGTAATGCAGATGATGCGTGTTTTTCTTAGGTAAAACAATGTTAGGAATAAAATTGTGGTTTGTTTTTTTAAAGAAAACAGCTAACTATTTAATGTGAGATTGGATTTGTGGGTATGTGCATATAAAACCATTAATAAACCCACTGCTATCAACTCCACTGGCTTTCAGCAACTGATGACAAAGAATTCTGGGCTCTGTAACTGTTTCTGTCACTGATTTCTTAGGAAACTTTGTCCAAGTGAGCAGGCTGAGATGTAACGATTTAAAGCATCATTTAGTCTGGTAGCTGATGCTTTTTTTCCTGTGACAGAGGGGACGGTGGTCTACAGAGGTCATTTGTTGCCCCTTGAGGAGCTCTAAACAGCAGGTATGTGAGTAGCTTCAGGCTTGCCCTACTTTGGTTTGGTGACAGTGTCAGCTTAGGCAGTGTCTGCTGCCATTCATTTCTGCTCCCCTTTCACCCCTTATTTCAGTAGGAAAAACATTCATGAATTTGCACAGCAGGTTGTTATCGTTTTGGTTTTCAATTCCATTATTCTGGTTTCCCAGTGGGCTTCTCCACAAACACAATGCAACCACTGCCACTCAGAAGTACAGTTAGTCATGTTTCTCAGGATAACTGTTGAGTCATTAAAGCAGTTAAGTGTTAAATTTCTATTTTAATGGAAAATGCCAGCCCACAAAAATTCTTCCAACTTTGTTGGTGGAGCACTTCTGCATCCATCAGGGGACATGAGCTTAGAGAAGAAAAGTAACTGATTTATTTTGAATATCTATTTGATAGAATAATAGAATCCTAGAATCATTTGTGTTGAAAAGAACCTTTATCTAGATTATCTAGTTTTACCCCCCTCTTGGTAGGGATGCCATTCATTAGATCAGGTTGTTCAGGATCCCTTAAAACCCAGCCTTGAGCTTTTCTAGGAACTGGGCATCCACAACTTCTCCAGCCAGCCTATTCCAGGTCCTCATCAACCTTGGTGTAAAGAATTTTTCCCTAACATCTAATTTAAACATGGTCTCTTTCAGTTTAAAATCATTGCCCTTTCTACCGTCACTGTCTGACAGGATGGAAAGTCCCTCTCCCTCTTTTTTTAATAAGCTTCTTTAAGGTAGTGAAAGCCTGCAATGAGGTGTCCTTGCAGCCTTCTCTTTTCTGGACTGGACAACTCCAACTCCCTTAGCCTGTCTTCATAGAAGAGATGCTCCAGGCCTCTGATCATCTTTGTGACCCTTTCTCTGGATCTGCTGTAACAGGTCCTTGTCTTATATTCAGGACCCAGAGCTGGATGCAACCCTCCAGGTCTCTCAAGGGCAAGGAGAGGGGTAGAATCATCTCCCTCATCCTGTTGGCCACACCTCTTCTGAACATGGTGGATCTTCTGGGCTGTATGCACACATGGCTGGGTCATGTCCAGCCCTGAGCCCACAAGAACCCCCAAGTCCTTCTTGGCAGGGCTTCTCTTAAGGACTTCTCACAGTCTGTACTCATGGCAGGGATTTTCCTGACACAGGTCCAGCAACTTACACTTAGTCTTCGTGAACTTCATGAGGTGCTTCGTGGGCCCACTTCTCAAGTCTGTCTAGGATCGACTGGATGGCACCCCATCCTTCTGTTGTATCAAATGCACAGCTTTGCTTCATGTTAGCTCCAAACTGGCTGAGGGCAAATTCATTCCCACTGGCTATGTCATTGATGAATGATGATATTAAGGAACACTCTGCTCAACACAGAGCTCTGAGGGACACCACTAATCAGTAGCTACCACCTGAACATAAAGTCATTGACTACACCTTCTGGTTGTGTCCATCCAGCTCATTGATTTTCCATTGAATAGTACACTCCTGAAATCCATGTCTCTCCAATTTGGAGATAAAGGTATCATTTGGAACCGTATCAAAGGCCTTATAGAAGTCTAGGTAGATGGCATGAGTTGATCTTCCCTTGTCTCCCATTAGAACACCACCAGACTGGTCAGGAGCAATGTACCCCCAGTAAAGCAGTGCTGGCTATCTTGGATCACCTTCTTGTATTTTATATGCCTTAGCATATCTTTTAGGAGGATCTGCTTCATGGCCTTGCCAGGTGAATCTCACTAGTCTGTAGTCTTCTTGATCTTCCATTCTCCCCTTTTTAAAATTAGGAGCAGTGTTTCCCTTTTCTCAGTCACTGGAGATCTCACCTGACCACCATGACTTTTCAAATATGATGGAGAGCAGCTTGTCAACAACATCCGCCAGTTGCCCCTGGAATGCATGTCCTTCAATCCCATGGGCTCGTTTCTATTTGGTTTCATCAGCTGATCCTGAAACTGCTGCTTGCTTACAGTGGGGAGGACTCCACTCCCCCCACAATCACCCAGAAATCTGGGGACTTGACAGGCATGGAAAGCCTGACTGCCAGTGAAGATTGAGGTGAAGAACTCATTGAGTACCTCAGCCTACTCTGTATCTATCACCACAAGTTGGCCCCTGTTTATTAGTGGGATACACTCTCCTTGGCCTTTCTTTTCGGACTATAAACTTATAGAATCCCTTCTTGTTCACATCCCTTTCCAAGCCATTGTCCAGTCATTTGCCTTGGCTTTCCTGACCTCATCCCTACACATTCAAACCATATCCGTATACTCCCCCAAGAGCACCTGCCCCTGCTTACATTACCTGTGCATTCTTTTCTTACTTCTCAGTTTGAGGAGCAGATCTTTGCTCAGCCATGCCTATTTGTCACCTGCCTATTTGTCAAATTCCTAAACATTCCTCCACACTGAAGCATTTCTACATGATCATATTTTGTAAATTAAAACTTATTTTGTTTTATTTTAGTTATGGAACAATGCAGTTAAAGAACTGTGAAAATACCTACAATCAGAAGTTCTAGGAAAAAAGATCTACTGCTTTCACACGTCTTTGGGCCAAGTCTTGCACTTTGTACTTGAATGAAACTCCCTGTTGCGTAGGACAAAACTCTCTAATGTCAACAACGTTAACCCGCTTGACATATTTTCAGACGAAATGTCTGGCTTCTCAAAAATCAACCAATTTCAGTTCTTAAACAAAACAACTGCTTCCTTCACCTGATTTCAAGAGGAACTTTGCCAGCAAAAAACCTGCACAAGTGGTCCCATTGTGTCTACCCGCCCTTGAATAATTGCTGCTTAGCAGTTTCTCTTAAGAAAATTGTGCATGATCAAAATTAGACAATGGGAAAAACAATGAGTACAAATGACTCTTGGATCTCTGAGCACCTTTGTTATGCTGCCACCAATGTACACAAGAAATGAGCTATATATAGGACCATATGAGGTGATCAAAACATTAACCAGACATTGTAGCCGTTTTTCAATATTCTCAGCCCCGAGTGTGTCTTTGAAAGAAATGTGCTACTTGGAGCAAAGCCATTTTTTAGTGTGTGTGCCCTGTATCTTTGCTTACTCATGGCAGTGGTGGTGACAGAAGTGCTGACGCCAGTCCCAGAAGCAGCACTAGAAATACCTCTCTCTCCCTTCCTTGCATTCAAAGCTAATCCAGAGACCTGTGAAAGAGAGATGTGTAATTTTATAGCAGCTTGCTTGTCCAGAAACTAGCACTGAAATGCATAATTTTATGGTTAGCTTTCCTAAAAGTACACTTTAAATGATAATTAAGTCATAAATATTTGAGGGCTAGGGTGCCTTACTATCCCTTGCCCTGACAGACGGTGCAGCTGAGGCTCAGTGTGTCCTGCTCCTGAGGGGCATGACTTTGCCTGGGCTCTCCCAGGAGGGATCTCTGTTGGCTGGGGGCCCAGTCCTAAGGGGTTGCAGTCCCTTGCTGTGCCCCTCTGGGGTGCCTCGCTTTTCTTGAGCTCTCTGAGTATGTCCTGAACCAGGCTGCAAATTCTGTCACCTTGGCTGTGCTGCAGATCTACCTGCTCCCAGACACTGCAGGCAACTCGGTGTTTGAATCCAAGTGTACTGCCCCATCTCAGGACTGTGTGCATCACTGCTTCCACTGGGAGAACCATCTTTATTTGTGCATCTTAAACTCCCAGTTCCTATGAGCCATCTTATTTACAGGGTGATATTTATTTATGGCTGTTTCATGAAGTATAATACGTTACAAAGCGTGGTTGTGTTTGTGTGTGTACGCCTGCCTGACTGTGTACACATAAAATTCAAAGTATTAAACCCATATCTGGTAAGTATGTGAGATTATATTCAATCCATTAACTGAAGCTGAAATTCCTTTAAAAATAAAGAATGTTTTTCTGTAAGGAAAATTACTGAGTGGGTAATTATTGGAGGCATACTATGCTGTGTACTTGGTGATATCTGAGTCAGGTTTATTAAGGATGCTATTTATTAGGTAGTCTTTATGAACACAGTATGCTTTTGCTGCCGACCTACTAATTGCTAGGTCATGTATCTAGTTGTTAGGGTGATTTTCTTTCAGGTGATCTGTACAAAATAACAGTTTGTGAGATCTAACAAGATCAAAAAACCTCATGAAATTACCTTAAATCAGAAAAGACTGTATATCACTATGCCGTGTGGGTGCTTTGAGGTACTGCTTTTTAAAAAATGGCTAAATAAATAACTGAATGATACTACTGCTAATAATGATAATGATACTAACCTGATGCCCAGTTTACTGTGTGTCCTTAGCCACAGTTTCATCAATTATAGAGATTTTTTAATATAAATTAACAAGGATTAGGAGATAATTTCAAATGAGATTTTTTATTTTTTATTCTAGTGTCTCATAAAAGCTACCTCATATTGAAGTCTGAAGTATTTCCTGACAGTAGTTTCTCTATATAATGCAAAGAGAGTAAGAAACTTTTAAAACAATTTTATTTGTGAAATATGTATTTAGTTCATTAAAAGTTAAACTCTCCAACCCTGCAGTTACAAAAATAAAGTACAATGTAAGCAGAATTCTCTCTAAATTATTGCATGTATGTCATACAAACATGGCAATTAAATACATGGATAAATGTCTGTTGGCACTGTTGATTACATAGCCAGGTGCGAGCAAGCAGAAATTGTCCACAGACAAATTTACATTTTTTTCCACCTGGCTCTGAATTGAAAGGACTGTGGAAAAGTGTGTTTGTGAACAAATCTAGCCATTTTCATGACCTTCAGTGGCACAATATCTGAGAAATTCTCAGTGTGTTGTTATGCCGGAATTTATTTTTCCTCATTGAAGTCTTTATGTTACTAAATTGTAGGAGGAGTAACTGTGCGTATTGAGGCATATTTAGACTGGTGCAGTACATACAAGTACACACACTTCTCTGTACTTTTTCAATCAGGGCAGAAGTCAGTGCCCTATGCTAGTCATGTAAGTCTCTCGGCTTGGCACAAAGTGCAGCACCCAAGAATCATGGCAGCCTTGCCTATTTCCCCTTTCTTACTCAGTCACAAATCCACATCTTCGATCACATTCCGTGGCCCTTTCTTTAAGTTTGGTGCAAAACCTCTCTCCTTTTAACACAGTGAGTGTAGGCATAGAGAAACTAAAAATGAAAAAACAGAATATGGACTATTGGGTGGAAAAGTCAATAGATTCTTTAAAAAGAAAGCCTAGGAAAGGCAGAGGGACAACACTTAAAATATTAGCTCAAGTAGCTGAAATAAATTTTTCAGTCAAATGATTCAGATATGCTGAAATTTATTGTAATATGATGGCTTGCTACTGAGTAAAGACATTTTTCAAACTTTCCTTTTATTTAGATTCTATTTTTAGTTTTATGATCTGATTGTATCAATATGCCAGGTATACATCAAAAACACTAAGCTGGTATCAGAAGGAAAACATACCATTTTTTTGTGGGATCTCAAATAGACAATAGAGAAAATATTGACGCAAATGAAAGTATGGTTCAGGATCTTGTCATTCATATGCTGTAAAATTATTTTATAAAGCCATTTCGGGAGTGACCTAAATATCAAGCCAAGTACAGTTCTAAAAGCTTCCACCTAATCCCTAACAGGGGAGCCAGAGAAGTTGGCATTTTACAGCAGTCACTACATGGTATTATTGGCAGAAGTTCTACAAGCAGCACATATTAGACTAATTACCATTAAACTATATTAGTTTCTGTTGATTTCCTGGCTAAAAGTTCAGAAGCTCTTACCTTTTTCCATGTGATGTGCTTGCCAGGTTTTGCAGAATTCTCAGGACTTTGTAAGTAATATAACACCTTGTGTGATGTAATTTCAATACAGCAATTGTTTATCATAGAAATGATCCTCAACCTGGCTCTGATCTAAGAAACGTTTGTGAATGCCACTTTGCCCTTGCCCACCTGTTTTATGTTTCTCCTCCTCCCCTTATCTACCTTTCCACACAACAAGACAATCCAAAGTGTGGGCCATTTAAGTATCACCAGGTCTGCAAGGTTCGAAAAGCTCTGACAGTTAACATAAAACAAAATCACTGTTGGTTCCATGGAATCGCATTTCTCCACCACAAAGAAAAATGAGAGGAGAGGAAAGGTAGCTTTAGAGTGGGGGTTTGAATGAGGACACTTTGTGAATGTGAATGGAAACTCTACATTCTTTGTTATTTTAACAGGCTGTGTCTGTTCTCCTTGAAAGAAATTGTATGAGAGAAGATTGGATTAAGTAGTTTTTATTTTATTTCAATGCACTTGTGCACTTTTACAAAGATCAACTTACTTAGCCATGTAATAAACTCTTGTTTTACAATAGTACTAGTGCATATTATACCACTGCAGGTATCTGTAAAGCAGGGAATCAGAGCAGGGAAACAAAACATTTGTTTCTTTGGTGAATGAAGCATATATCATTACCTTCAGTCAGTATGTCAGATATAACTTGAACCTTTGCAAGCTAGTCAGAACAATGCCCAGGTGCCAGTTAATCAGCTTTGAGCAATTGTACCTATTCAGATCACTACCTAATTCTTTGCAATTAAGCATTTGATAGGTTGGTGTTTATGACAAAAATCCTGAAATTTTCTTAAAGCGAAAACCATTTTCCATCTATTTAACACAGCAAAATCTACCTTTTATTGATCAAACACGTCTTCATTAGAAACATTTGCAATTTTGCATAGGTGTAATCTTCAGAAACAAGTATAAATACTTTAAAAAGTATGAAAATCATCTGTATTGTTATTAAATTGTGGAAAAATTAGGTCTTGAAAAGAACTCATTTATCTTTCACCAAATTTTAAAACCTTTATTAAGGCTTTTATTCTTTTAAAATTTCCTCTGTGTTCCTTGTATTTCTGACTCCATCTAAACAGGTTCTAGTAGAAACTGCATATTCAAAGTAATTGCGTTAAGTTACAAGCGAATTTTACCAATGTGATACATTGGCTATAGAGTTTAACGGAAGAAGGTGGCCAAGAAACAGCATAGGTGTCAGTACGAGAAAGAGCTTAGAAAAATAAGAAAGCATTAGAAGGTAAGAAAATAATTCTGGATAAAATATATATGTCTAGAGAAAGAGAAATAAGATTTTAGTAAGTCTTATTGATGTCCTGTTTTAGAAAGATGAATGGTGTTTTCAAGTTTTCTATGCTACATATCCTTTGTTCTGGCTTTTTTTTCCCTGCGAATAAACCTTTTTCTTTTGGAATCAAAAATGTCTATGGAATTCTAACCCTTCCAAGTGAACACTAAGAAGTGTCTCATACTGTTTAATAATTACCTTTGACGGAACAGAAAACTTAAATAAAATTGAGTTTCACTGAAAATATTCTGAATCATCCACAAAAAGGTTATCATGCAATATGTTGCTCATATATTTATTATACAAGTACTGATTAAAAAAATAAGAATGAGAAATTCCAAGAAGGTATTTAAAGGATACAAAATCATTTTACCTGTTGTGATAAGCAATACGATGTTATTGTGAGCAGGAAAAGGGGCAAAAAGGAGCAAAAAGCTTGCACTTAACAGGAAGACACATTAAAAAAAGTTAACTTGGTCTTCCACTAAATGTGAGATCTTCTGTGGAAGATGAACAAGGAGGCATTGATTGGAAGTACTTTACTTGAACCCTGAAAAAAAAAAATTATAGGATCAAATAATATTAATCATGGCAAATTTGAAGAGAAAGAAATTGTTTAATACTATGCTACAGTAATTCTCAACACTGAGGTATTCGAGAAAGATAAGGTATCATATAATCTTATGAAAAATGTATTTGTGAAATTTTCCAGCATAATAATGGGTATTTTGAGAAATTCACATGCTATGGAGAAGTATATATTCTGGGTTATGCAGCTGAAGATGGATGAAATGCTTGTTCATGGGAAATCACCAGACTTCATATATTTATTTCCAGAAAGATGCAGCACAGGAAAAACATTCATATGCATTTTTTCACTTCTCTGGGCATCTGCTGGAGCTCCGTCACTTCACTCTCAATCTGAAATATTTTGTCCAGAATACCAGTGTGCGCAAGTCAGTCAGAGAAGCGAGTTATGGTTTTCATAGACCTCAGTTTATTTGCTAACAGATAATAAATTTCAATGAATACGGGCACAGCAGGTTAATTCTATGATAATTTATGTATTATATTTGAATTTTAAAAATTTCCAAAGTTTTCAAAAAAATTGGAAGATTTGAAACTAGTAGGAAAGAGCATTAACAGATGCATGCAACTAAAATGAAATATAATGCATATGAGAATATTTTGAGGATGTATTAGATTTATGAGTAGAAAAAGCTGTCACAAAAATCATGACAAATTATTAAAAAAAGTCATTAGTGAATTAGAATCTGTTTATGTATTTGATGTCATAAGAGGAGAAAGTATAAGTAAGTATTTCACTCTCGAAGGCTATAGTTAGTTTTTATTTCTTTAAAGAAATACTTTACATAGTGATGAGACTTAATAGAGACAATATTCATAGATCATGTTAAGACATGATTTTTTTTTCCTATTGCTTGCTACAATTTCTTGCCTTTTAGTCATGTTTCCCTTTCTGTGTGTTCAGGGAACACACATTTTAGACTTGTTTGCAAACTCCTGCTAAGACATTCCTTGCCACAAGAAGAGCCCAGGGCACTGGTAGAACATTTTGCCACCCCTGTTCTTACAATGTACCATTTGTGTCACTTTCAAATTCTTCTTTCATTGGTCTCATTTTCTGGTTTAAGGTACAGGTGAGTTTTTAAGGATGTGTGTGGACGATCCTATCCTGAACTTCTATTAATTTCAAGGTTGAATGTACGGTGGAAGTTTCTATTTAATGCCTGATGCTACTCCTCCAATTTTGTGTTGCAAAATTATGCTAGATCTATTCTCATATACAAGCACACCAAAGAGAAATGTGTCCTGTCACTGTTGAAAGATTAAACAATAAATTGAATAAATGTGCATAAAATCATCTGATGGTAGAGGAAAAAGGGTATGTTAAGGAGAAATAAGAGGAAAGCTTTATTCTTTGTAGGATTTAGTCTTGAAACTTGGCATTTTTAAGAAGTGTCCTATATCTTCACAAGACGTTTATTTAACTTCCTTATAGTTAAGTGTTGCCATTCTTTTACTCTAGCTGTAGTAAGTGGCTGTGGCTTAAAAACTGGTTTATTAAGTAGTGGTTATGGCTGTGTAAATAAGGCTAATGAAATCCGCATAAATAAGCTGAAGAATTCTTCATTCAAAAAATTAAGATATGCAACTTTCTAAACCCATTCCTAATGATAGTCTATTGACAGAAGATAATTTCTATTTACTACTTGGTTCTTCCAGTTAGAACCATGTGTGTAGCCAGAAAAGCAATCCCACCCTGAATGTCCTAATTTCTTCTAGCAGTGTTCTGTAATTTAGTTAAGTACAATTTTTTTTAAAAAGTAATTTTATCGTGAAAGACTGCTACCAACTATAGCTGTTCCGTCCTATTGCAACCTGTTCAGGTGACATAGCATCTGTGCTGGACAGATAGTATTAGGAACATGAAGTTGCAAAGTAAAAAGGCTCATTTTTATCCTATGTCTACTCATTTTTGTGACATTGATGGTTGAGAGTGTATCAAATGGGTGATTGCAGCAGTTCAGAGTATTCAGCTCTGCTTTGCCTGTGGCCCTCAAAGAGCTTGCTCAGACCCTAGTGTTTACGGGTTTGAACCTGGATTGTTTACTGGTTTGGCACATTTGCAGTAGAAGTTTTTCTTGAATATGTGGTTCAGGATTAGCCCTAATATTAAGAATCTGCATAATGAACTGTCGCAAAGAAATTATGGCTTTGTCAACCTTGCACAGCTGTTCTTTGCATCAGCCAAACAATAAAACAGTCCCTGTTGCCTGGTATTTATGTGCTGAGTGATGTCTGCCTGCCAATTATAGTGCTTGCAAAAACATATATGAGTGATGTGGTCATAAGTGGCTTCGGCAACTGGTGTTTAATGGAGCAGCCTCATGAAAGAAAAAACACAATTCCTCATATATGTATTCATGACTTTTTTTTCCCTCATGAATCAAACTAGTATAAGGACATGGGATTCTTTTTTAAGGTACAACTGCTTGCTTCCAGTTTTTAGCAGGTAATCCCAAATTTCTGGTCTTGTCTGTTTTAAGGAAAACAAGGTCAAAAAAGTTCCAAATTAAATTATCTTTTGCTGATTTCTGGATCAAGTTGTTCATAAATCCAGAGATTTGGCTTTTCAAAATTTTAGAAATTTATCGAGGTTTACAGCATGGGAATGAAGACAATATGGCAAGCAAAAGCACTTTCACTTTGTATGCCATTTTCCCCAGAAGCCTTGTGGCACTTGTTGTAAAAGATCTTTCTTACTGGTAAATAGAAATACACACTCTGTAATTCTGTGTTATATATAGTGTGCTGCAGTTTGCTGAGTGACTTTCACCACTGAATATAAACATATTTTCCCAATTGTCATTTCACAGGGTATAATAAAAAAGACTGCAAATTCAAGTACTGTTTCTTTCTCCTATTTAATTTCACTAAAATTCACAGATAAATTCTGTACTCTGCTGTTTTCCAGACTGTCAAGGAAGTCTTTCTCAAAAAACATGTTTCAAAAACTGCCATTAAAGATGACAAAACCCCACATTTTCTTTCAGTTATTTCTAGTTTCTGAATCCTTATTGCACAGGTGCTTCACTGTGTACAGCTGTTTTTCAGGCCCTGGCGAGAGCAGTAGCAGAAAATAAAAATATTTGCCAGCTTTACTTTAACAGCAACAACAAGAGCTTTTATTTCTTTGTATTTACTCCATGTACATGAAAGTACACAGGTCCACACTGCCTTCATCGCAGGAATCTGGCAAAGGGAACAGCTGTCAGCTAGCAGCCAAGCATTATGTGTAGACTACTACTGCCAGTAACAGTTTTCATTGGCAGTGAATTTGTCTCCATTCCAAAGTCTGCCACTTTCTTCCTTATATTGTGTCCATTAACCCCATCCTCAGGCTCCCAGCTCTTCTTAATTAAGCATATATACCAACATAGAAAATAAACTCTTTTCATTTGCAGCAGCTCAGCTTTGCCTAAAACTACTTTACTTTTATTAAAACTTCAAATAGAAAGTAGCCTGTGGTTGTAAGAGTTTTCTGTAGTTGTAGCAGTCAAAAAGAGATTTGAACAAGAGTTCGAAGAGCATCACTTGTCCGGATCAGCTCAGAACACCAAGCTCTCTGATCTGCACAAAAATAAGTGAGGGAAAAACAAATTAACATATCCTTTTGGAGTAACAAAATCTTCAAATCATCTTGATTTGGTGTCGAGAATGAGAAGAAAAAATTTGTTATTATGAGACTGCTTTCTCCCCGTAGAGTCAAACTTGACATGTGGGCCCACGTCTTGAGGTGTTACCTCTACACTATGAAATCGAGCTGGGTTGATATTTTGCACAATTTTTGCAATACAGGAAACTACTTTAAATTCTAAAAGGACATCTCTTCTTCCTCTTTAAAATGCACAATGATTACTTGCATATCTTTCCAAGCGCCCTCTGTGGCTGAAAGGCTATTTCTGTAAAATAGGGAGTCTAGGTTCAAGTTATTCTTATGCACTGGGATAAACTCAACGAGATGCTCATCTCACCTGTACTTATTTTGGGAGGGTTTATTTTTTCCCTTGAGGCTGTATGACAATTCAAATCAAGTACATATTAACATCTTGGGATTCAGAAACATTATGAAGAAGAACATTCAGAAATATTCAGTTGTAAAAATGAATGCTGAGTGGCAATTATTTGTCCATGCTAGTGTAGGTTAACAAAATTCAAAAGCTTAGGCTTGTGTGTGTGCACATTACACCGGTTCCTAAAACCTATGAGATATATATTGCTAACTTTTCTGGAGCTGGGGCTCCATGCCAAAACAGTTTGCCATGGACTTCGGGATGGGAAGCCAATTGTTCCAAGATATGCATTTTTTTAAACCTAAGCAAAAGAGAGAAAAAAAGGTGTCTCTTCTCACTTACCACAGACAAAACATCTTCAACAGATGCACTTTGACTTTATATCACATGTCTTAGCCATTTGCCGCTCATACTTTTATATTCACTGATTTTCCCAGCATTTTCTTCTCCAGGCAAATGGCAGAGGGACCTTTAAACATCACATCCCTTGAGGCATCAGCTCTTGACATCAGTTTTGTCTACAGGACCAAAAGATGCCCAATTGGAGAAGTATAAATCTGAATGACAACTCCTTTTGAATAATCTGTTTAATTGTTTAAACTCACCTAGGCTTGGAATTTCAGTTTCTAGTTTCCATTTCCCATAAGGGTTTCCTTTTCCATTATTTGTGACACTGAGGCACTACAGGTTGTGGACAAAGATAAGTCAATTTACACCCCTTTCTCAGGTGTCCTCCCCTTCAATTGTCTTATTCAATATAATTATGTATTTGGTAACTTTATGTGGGATTACAGACATCATTAACTCACAATTCTGTGGCAAATCTTTGCAAATTCCAGAGAATCACACACATACTTTGATAATATAACTTTCATATTATGTTAATAAACCTGTTCTTGCTAATTTAGAGTATATACTAGCATCTGCAACAGAAATGAGTGATCTGACAAAGGCGATATATGCATACATGCAGTCCTGCTTTCATGGCTGCTTGCAGAGGAACTCACCTAATTAACCAGAATCATTTTACTAGAGAGTTAATTACATATTGAACTTTGAGTTTGTCAGATATTACCCCTATTTATGGAATATTATATATTCCATAAATATTCCATATTTATGGAACACATTCATGTGAGAAATTTCACCTCTATGGTTTCCCTCTTCTGAATGATGACATACAGACCCAGGACGTTTTTATGTGGAATTCACTAATCCAGTTTAAAAAATGAACATTATTTTAAAATACAATTACACGGTAATTTATCCCTTAATGTTAACATAATGATTTCATAGGATTTACTCATTGACTACAATAACACATTTCTTCCTATTAAAAAATCACACATATTTTAAATCCACATATATCTTAAATATGCATCTATTTAAACTTAAAAACAGTGGAATTGTGTAATTTTTTTCAATAAATGATTAGAAATTAAAGACTAACATAACTGGTTTTTGTCTACAGAATCCAAACAATACTAAACTCAGATTTTAAATTTACAGACTCTGGACTGCAAACAAATGTCATAAAAGCTTTTTCTTGTTGCAGAATATGAATGGCTAAGAAAAGAAATTATTTTTCTCTCTTCAAATTAGAAATGTTAGTTAGGAATAAATATCCAAAGATTATTCTTTTGTTTTTCACAAAAATACTGGTAATTGACAGTTGTGTTTTACAACACAACTGACGGAAGAAAGCTAAAATAACTTTCCTATTTCTAATCTCTTTGACATGACTAAGAAGTAAACAGCATTGCTCGAAATTCAGAAATTCCAGCTGAAGTGAAACATGGCACTTAACTTTTTCTCTTACATGCTAGGAAAAAAAATTGAATTTTTACACATTAGGGAAAATTTCTAATAATGTTATTTGGTAATATGAACAGATTAATCTAGATAAAATGTCAGACTTTAAAAAATTACTGAGCAATTTCATTAAATATTGTTGTGACAATTAAAAAAGCTAAATTTCCCTTTGTGGTGTTGCTTAAATATTTTGGACAGCCTGGATTTCCGTTCTCTGCGCTGAATCACATCCTTGGGGGTGGCTCTGTCTCCCAAATCATATTCATATGACCAGACTATTACTCACTTGAAATTATGGAATAGAAGGATGTGTTCTGTGACATCTATTTTTCTACCACTATGTGGGTAAAGAAAAATGTAAGTTTTAGTACTTATTGTTTAGTTGAAGGTTCTATGCTTTACTGGAGGACAAGAAATTATGGAAGATGGGCCACAAGTTGAAAAATATCACAATATTTTAAAGGGCATAGGATTATAATTCAGATTTTAATACTTTGTTCACAAAATTTGGTGTCATATAACTAATGTGGTTGAATCTTTCAACTTAACATCTTATTCAGTAAAGACTTAGATTACCATATCTAACATTAATTTTAGGTAGCGAACAACATTTCTTGTACAGGAAACTTTAAAAATACATCATAAAAGAATATTTCCTATATACTATCCTTGGCTGCAACATTAACCTGAGGAAGTCACTCAAAATCAAGTAATCTCTTAAGAGTTGCTTTTTCTTTCTGCTCCAGAACAGATTCTCCACTCAAAATAATTTCTTTGGAGGAGTGGTATTGTATAAACAGGGAATAGTTCAAATTTCCTTTAGCTAGAGAAGACCAAGAAAATGAATCTCTGCCCCTGTTGCTAGGTAGAGTCTTTGGGTATGGGAAAACATCTGGGTCATGCTTCAGTGATTTATACAACCTTGGTGAAACTGAATAAAATAACAGGATAAAGTAAAATAAATTAAAACAATAAAGAAGAATAATAAAAATTAAACACTGTGAAGTCTAAAATGTAAGCTTCTTTCCCTATATTCCCAATAGCTGTCCTGCTGAATTAGGACTACTGAGATTAGATTTGGGGCTGGAAGGGCTCTCAGGAGATCTCTAGAACAGCACCCTTCTCAAAGGATGAGTGGTTAATGAATCAAAGTAGATTACTCAGGTCTTTATCACATTCAGTGTGGCCCTTCTAAGTCTCATCCTCCAGTCAGTATTTTGTTCGTCTGGTTGTCACCAAAGCAATACACCTTGCATAAAAAAAGTACTGTGGCAGAGGGATGAGAAAATAAGGAAATCATATGTATCTTTCATGATATACAAAATCTTTTGGATTTAGATTAGGAGAAAATGGTGAGCACTGATAGCATAATTTCTTTCTTTTGCTATATTTCCAAGTCATACTAGCATAAGTTGTCCAAAACAGCTCTGGAAATCTTTGATACCTTCATCAGGTTTTGAGGAAGGAGCCTATAACTCCTTTGCTGTGGCCATGCTCCATACAGGCAGGGTCTGTCCTGCTGGGTTCTGTTCAGGTCTGGAGGGTGTGCACAGGGACAGACACATTACTGTCTGAGAAGCTAATGTCAAAATGCTTGTCAGGGACAGCCTGGAGAGCCTTTGGATTTGTCTGTTTTCAAGGTGGCTCATTTTAGATTGTAAAATTAGATTCACATTGGGCCTATGGCACCAAACTGTGAGGAGAGGGCTTGCTCTTTGCTCATTGAATATCGTTTTAGAATTTGAATAGTTTACAGGTGAAAGGAGAAAGTAATCAGGGAGCTATCTACAGAACTAAGATTTTCAGTCCATTTTAGGGGATGTGTTTTAATGGAAGATTTGTAGCTAAATGCTTATCAAGATGTTTAACTTTGGGCATTGATATTTAAAATAAATCTTCCAGGCTCAGAGCTGTAACCAAACTGAGCTATATACAATATTATCTCTTTGCTGAAGTGTTTCAGCATGAAAAGGAATGGGTATGTTTCTGCAGGAGGAATGAGGCTGTAGTGCTGTCTTCTTGCAAAGAGAGGAAGATTCATAACAGGGAAGTTACATTAAAGGGATTTCTATTTTTCAGCTGTCCATTTACACCCATTTAATATGAATTTTCCATATGAAAATCTCAAAATTTTTTATTAATTTGGATCTGGTTCATACAGACTATGCATACATGGGTTTTTTTTTCAAAAGTTGTTAAAAAAAATCAGTGAAGAAAGCATGTGTTGGCTTTAAAGCCTGAAAGACTTGTAAAAAAACCTCCCCCTTTCTGCATCTTACGCATAATATAACTTGTATAAATAGATATTCTGTTGGTTTATGCATACACTAGAGTTTATAAATGAGGTAATTTACATACTAAGTCTCATTACATATAGTACTTCTTCAATCAAGAAGCAAACCCCCCCCAGATAATATTTATATTATTTACTCTAAACACAAGAGTCTTGGGCAAAATGTTTTAACTGTATGAAGGATTTCAGATTTGCCACAAGCTTGTAAGACTGTGTTCAAATCACATGCAATTTTGACCTCTTAGTTCCCTGTTACTTGTTTTTCTACAATCTTTGCTTGCTTTAATTTCATGGAGTACTCAGCTTTATGAATGAATATCTTTTAATACTACTGTGAGGACAGTCACTGGCAAGCAAGCTGTTTTTATAATCGTGGTCTCACTTTCAAGTCTTTTGGTCACAACTAGTTTTTCAATTTTTGAGGTATTTCTATTTCACTAAGGATTTAGAAATGTTCGATAGCTGCTTCATTTCAGAAGAATATAACTTGAACATTTTATGTTTTTCCATGAAGAAAAATTATGGGGAAAATATTTTGTGAAATTGATACGTTTTATTCCTAAAATGACAAAATGCCTAGTTTTAACCATTTTTTTCAGTAAAATATTGTATATTTTTAATGTTAAGATCTTCTAGCATGTAATAGCCATCTCACTTGACCTTTTCTACTAGAATTAGGCACCTTTGACATCTAATTCAAAGAAAGAGTTGAAAACATTCTATTCCTAAAATGTCAAAATGGAATTTTTCATCCCAGGGGTTAGTAGGTGCTTTCTAATTTCTAATTTCTCGTAATTTCTCAGCATGTACAGGGGAAACTGGCTGATTTTTGTGCAGCATTTGTGTTTCTATGACACTGTATTTTCAAAGGAAGAACTTTCTAGACAATGTTACTCTGAGTGGCTCTGCAGTTTGGCTGCAAATCTTGTCTCTGGGCTGAACCATCTATAATTCTTTTTGGGGTGAAAACCAAGAGAATGTGGCATTCTTGGCTTTTTCAGGCTTACCTGCTATCAGTAAAATGGAGTACTACTTGAGAGGTTGAGAGTGGTTAAGGAACAGTCTTTGTGAAACCATGAAATTTTTTTCCTCAGTCATATATAACTGAGTGATAAACAAGAGGAATGTCTCAAAATCTAGGAAAATTTTGATTTACTGTCAAAAATATGATAGGCATTAACAAAGCCAAAAATAAGAGCTAGTTTTATAGATTAAAATAAATGCTCAGTTATGGATGGAAGTAGAAATTAATTAAATTTAAAATTGAGAAAGTTTAGCATCTTACCATTCCATATATTTTGTTTAATATACACAGGAATTGTGAAAAAGAATGCATTGTGCACTGATAACATTTGCAGGGAAAAAGAGTTTAAAAGACAAGATTATTTTTAGATGGGCCTTTTAAAATTTGATAGTCTTAAACGATTTTGAGCTACTTTAAGTGATGGATTAAATAAATTACAAAGAAAAGGTGGACACTTACGGACTGAAGAGGAATATACCTCTGTAAGGTGTGCTGTGTAGTTAAAAAACTTTGAATAAGATTATTAAAATTCTTTGGAAGTAAGTTTAAGAGCAATTAAAAATACAAATTGCATGTTGAGATTTACAAAATATTTTATTTCTGCAGATATTTAGTAACATCTGCTGTACTTAGAGCAGTTTCCAAAACTCTGTTCTCTCATCACATACCTAAAGGTGCAGCCTTTGGGGCTGAATACTTGATCCTGTCTAAAAGACACTTTTCCAATATCAACCATTTTTTTTGTAATTACAAATATTCCTCCCTCTTCCCTAAATGCCTAGAGCAGGATAAAATGGCAGCAACTCAGAGAAGGATTGCAATTGTTCTCATTAAATATGGCCCTACCAAAATAAAGAGAAAATGGCGTTAATTAATTGATCTTTCATTCTTCCTTCTCAGCGTTCTGCACTGTTTTATCACTCATCATTCTGGTATTTTATTGTTAGCATTGTACCCCTTTTAATATATAACCTTCTTAAATTGTGGTTACTAAAAATGGACAGGTACTATTGAAGATGATTTGGCAGCATTAAATTAACCAACCAGCTCTTATAATAATGATTGTGCTAAGAATCCATCAAAGAACTTTTTTTAAAAGTTGCATCACAGTATAAACCAACATGGGGCTTTAGATTGGATTGTGTTGAAGAATCATTTCTTCTCAGTTTTTGTGAATGTATTAACTTTTCAACTCTAGAATCTTGTATTTTTTGCTATCTTGTACGTTTTTTACTTTACTCCACTCAGCTGAGATTTTCTGAATCCTAATATTGTCCAGTAAACTGCCTCTCTCTGTGTTCTTTTATTACATCTTTTAAATTGTTAATGAAAGTAATGATTACTTTCAGCCATTTGGCCATGCAGACCTCAACATGGCCTCACTCAGACCATTATTTTGACAGGTTCCTTCTCTGTTCTTTGAAATCAAATCTGGCATCCTAGAAGATAGTAATTAATAACACTGGGATAGTGCTGGTTAGTTGTTTACAAATTCTAGAGTAAACTTTATTTGACCCTACTAACTGACTATGCCTAGAAGAAATGCTTTTTTTCCTCTTTTTTTCTCCCCTTTTCTCCTTTTTCTACTGCTCCTTCATGTAAAGTGCACTCAGGCCACACTAGTCATTAAATATATAACTTACTTTAGACATATCAATGTAATCTGATGTTTATTGATAGATATACAGCAGGAGCCAAAGTATCTTATCTAGAGACTTTCTCAACAAAGTATTATGTGAGATACAAATGCATCTAAATTTCTTTCATAATCTTCTTTCACCAATGTGTTTCTACAATCTTACTGCAATTTTTGTTCTTTTTCACTTGCAAACACTTTTGCTTCTTTATCATTCAGACTTTATAAACATTTTCTGCTTAGCATTCTCTAGTAATTACTCTGGCTCTAGGCTTTATTCCCAATGTTTTTGACTACCCCGCTTTGATTTTCAGATTCTGTTAATACAACCATAATGATTTTTAAAAATTCTGATTCTTATTGTTCTGGTATTTGAAAAAATTTACTCATAGTTAATTTTTAACATAGATCCTTTCAGTAGGATGCCATATTTTACAGTCTGATTTCAATGAGACCTTGCCTATTGATTAACTGTATTTACTCAGGTTAATGGTCTTATTCTGTTGCTGTTGCAGTTTTTCTTTTCCTTTTTTTTTAAATTATGAGAATAATTTATTCTTTACTTTCATCCAAATTGCCTCTGTCTTTAAACCCTTATTAAGGTCCTACATATTAGCTAGAGCTGTATTTAAAGCACTGTTCCATAAATCCTTAAAAAACTGTTGCTTATATTCCTCCGCAGCCTGTGTGAAGGCTCATATACCACAAAAATCATGAGGTTTGGTGCGAGGTCTGGGCTCCTCAGCACAAAAGCGACCTCGACACAGAGAGAGAGACACCAGCAAAGGGCCAAAAAGCAAAGTGACTGGAGAACCTTTCCCATGAGGAAAGTCTGAGAGAGCTGGGACAGTTCAACCTGAAGAAGAGGAGGCTCAGGACAGATCTCATTAATGTGAATAAACACCTGACTAGAGAGTGCAATAAGGATGGGGCTGGCACTGCGCAGTGGTGGCCAGCATAAAGACGAGAGACAAAAATCACAGAGAGAAACACAGGAGATTCTCTGTGAAAATCAGGAAACACTTTTTTCCTGTGAGGGTGACAGGGACAGGTTATCCAGGAAGGTTGTGAATTCCTCTTCCATGGAGACATCCAAAAGCCATCTGGACACAGACCTGGCCAGCTGGCTCTGAGTGACCCTGCTTGAGCAGTGTAGCTGGACCAGATGATCTCCAGACAGTCTCCCAACCTCAAATTTTCAGTTTAAAAAGCTCTATTTTAAAAGCAGAATTTGAAAACTGGAAATATTTCTTAAGATCATACATAAGAAATGAGGCTAAAACAAAATGGCAGACACTTTACTGAAAATCAGTGTTGAACAGTAAATGGTCTCAAATTTCTTAAGGAAAAATTAGAATGTGGTAATGAAACTAAGCACTGCATATAATGCATTTATACAAGGAGGTTAACCAAAGGTTTCACAGATAGAAAATTCTGGCATTTCTTTTTCCTCAGTAATTGGGACAACTACGTTAGAATTTTTTGAACTTATATTTAATATGTAGCAGAATTTATATTCAAAGAAAAGGTTAACAGGGGGACATCAAAACCTTTAGATGACAGGAGAAAAGGAAATAAAAGGGCAACAAAGGATAAGGCATAGAAAACCAGAAAGTGAAACCTTTGGGAGTAATTTCTTTGCGCAATACCCAATAATGCATGTAGTAAATTTCCAAGGTCAACAACAGAAGTTAGCACAAATTAATTTCATAATGGAGCTGAACAAGAAGTTCCAGGGAGACAATGCTGACATTTTTGCTAGGAATGGCAAAGGACAGCTCAGGATATTTTCTCACATTTCGTAGCCCTGTTCAAACCACATTCTTCTTTTGAACCCACTGCTCTATAAATGGGTCCTTTCCAACAGTAATAACAATCAATACGAAGACCATTAAAAATGCAGAATGTAGAAGATTAATGAATTAATAGCTATAGTATTTTATATAGCAAAGAGAACTGTCCTATATAGAGGCACAGCAATTTTGTGTGAGGCCAGGTTGCATTTCTTATCTCAAAGAGATGGAGACAAATTCCATCGCTCTCTTTTCTCTCATTATTGTAGGCAGAAGGTTTTAGTATGGGTTTGCTGCCACTGCCTACAGGCCTCTAAAGGTAAGTGATTCTCTTCATTCTGGAATCAGGGCTTACTCATATTATTTTTTAATTGGTATATTTTTATGGATTATTGTATTAAAATGGTGCGTTGGAGCTAAAATATAGTTGCAGTTGGAACACCCCTGTAAAATTCACATTCAAAGACAATCTCTTTCCCCAGAAGCTTACAGTCTAAATAGACAAGAACAAGGGAGAGGTGACTTGCTTGAAGAGATATATCAGATGAAGTACAAATTGAGAACAGGGTTTTATGCACTGGAGATGGAGATGTCAAGATTTTTGTGGAGAATTTGATCCTTTTGAGCCAGAGAATAAACTTGTAGACCATAGTACTAAAGAGTTCAGAGTCATTTTTAAACACAATTTTCTCCAAGCACAAGTGGTATTGGTCAAAATCCTTTGCTGGACTGACCTTTAAAATATTTCAGGCATGGAGAAAAAAATGTTGGAGGAGAAATAATTTAAATCAGAAAGGACTTATATGCAGTGGAGTGGGACATGAGCCACATTCAAAGTGAGTATATTCTTCCCTGGATGTGTAGGTGTAACTCCCTCGTGTATATTAAAAATGATCACTTACAAAATGATTTTAGATATATTAATGGACTTACTTCCAATCTATTTCTGCTTGTCAGATGTGTCACCTCACATCCTTAGAGTACAAGAATGGCAACACTCTCTTTGCTCTTGACAAGTGAACTAAAACGGAAATCAAAGTATTTCTATACAGACTTTTCAAAGGAATTTTCCATTTTAACTGAAACAGGAATAGGAGCTTTCTGATATTCAGAAATATCTGCTGAGCTAGAGACTATTCATAATCAAAGAGAAACCCACAAAGTTTCTGATAAGCTAAAAATCAGTAAGTTGTGCTTTAATTGGTGTCTTTTTTGGGGTGGAGGAGGGCACAGAGGGTGCAATGAGATGTTTTTGCTTAGTTCAATTGTATGCCATTCATACAAAGCAAAATTCCTTTTTCTGTTTGCCATTTTATCCTGTCCTTATTTGTCTGGTTAAAACACTATAATAAATTTTCCTGAAAGGCCAATTTATTCTTTTTCCCAATTTTCTTTCTAGTAAAACTGATAGAAAAGTAAGGTTGCAATGTGGAGTTATACCTAGTACTGCAACAGGTGTTGCATTAGTGAATGAAAGATCTGTTCTTGCCTGATTCCAAGTAGCAGCAAAACACACAAGGAAAGTACCTGGTAGCAAGATAGGTTTTCCTCATTTAGTGACCATAATGTTTTCGTGTAGCATCTAACTGAGCTACAGTTTTAAAAAAATTTTATGCTGCTGTTGTACCTTTCTCAGTATTTTATTTGGTGCATCGTCTGTTTGTAGCATCTAGATGATGTTAGCCTTTGTTTATGGACACTCGCGTTCACTCTATGTATACATAAATGATGTGAGATATTCTTTTGAACAAATGCAGTACTCTTATGTCTCTAATGCATTTTATTGTGGTTGAGTAGTACGTAGTCTTATACTTTATCTGCAAAAGATTTATAACCTGTTAAGAAAAAATAATGGAACAGTGTTCCAGCATGTGTTGAAAATGTGTATATATTCTTCATGAATCTGCTTCAAGTCAGATTTTCTTATTTTTATTATATTGTTGAAAATTAATTTGAGTAACTATGCATAATCATGAAGGTAATAAGGTGTGCAGTTGTTTTAAATTGCCTGCACTCAAACCCCCTAGATTTAGGCAAAACAGAAGCACCCAGGAATATGTATGTCTACTTACAAAACTTGTGCAAAAGAATTTTTGTTTGTTTACTGTTTTGAGTCACGACTAGTAACCTCAGCTTTAGCAGACTGATACCTGACCTCATATACTGTAATACAGTCAATATTTGAATTTTGAATTGCTGTACTAAGAGCAACTGTTATGAGAAGGTTTTGCTAGTTCAGAAGAGTGAGAGAACTATGCCTAGTAAAGAGGAAAACAGAATCCCTCCCTCTGCTTTAATTGTCCAAGAGGCTAAATAGTAATGAATCAGAGCACGGAATGAAATGTTAATATAATTAGTTATTATTTTGTGAATTTTCAAAATGAATAAATAATGCTGAGTTTGAAATAGTATACTATGATTGTGGCAGTCACAGAATGTGCTTCAAGAGATTAAAGGTTACAACTGAGAAAGCCAGTGGGCTTCCAAATGTAATAGTTCAGAAAGAAAAAAGTGACAACAAATGTAGTTTTTAGAATCAAGAATGAAATCTCTTTTTCTGAGAAAAAAGATCCACAGTGACAGAACCACATGTAAATTCTGAAAAGTTTCAGCCTACGCAGAAGTCCCAGTTCTCAGCACACACTGATAAGCACGTGCACATTCACTCCATGGGCTCAAGAATTTCAGTTCGGCTGTCTCAATGTGACTCTGAATTTCAACTTAAGATTTCATCTATCTGGAACCTTCCATACACAGAAAATACAAATAACAGAAAATAGAAGAATAAATTAATAAATAGAATAATTGCAATTTATATATTAAAGAAATATTTTGCATTCCAGAAATCATATGAATCATACATTGTTAGATTCAGTTACCATATACACAATATATACTCATGCAGTCAGAGGTAAAAGATCTAATCATCATGAACTTTACTCAGGTAAATAGATAAATAAATCACAGAATGGGTTGGGTTGGAAGGGCCCTCAATGGGTTGTCTGGTCCAACCCTCCTGCTCAAGCAGAGCCATCCCAGAGCACACAGCACAGGATTGCATCCAGATGTTTCTTGCATATCCTGAGAAAGGGACTCATTCAGTTAGAAGCTCAATTATTACTTTTTTTTAGGAGATTTGTGCAGCAGTTCTAGGAATGGGTTATTTGCTGTTGAGAAGAATAAATACAATTACAAAATGTCACTTTAAAACACAATGTGCTTTGCAAACATGAGCAATTAGCATTTTTGACAATGACTTATTTTACACATTAGAGCACATGTTTCTGTAGGAACATATTTGTCAAACTAGAAGTGGACTAGTTATTCTGCTACTGGACTCTAGAGAAAATAACTACCAGAGTCCCACCATTTCTGTTTTAAATTTAAATGTTCCAGATTTTCAGAGACTGTACATATTGAAAAAGTGACTTTTAATAGAAACTAACTCAAAAGATTAATGATTACACTGTGTTATTCAAAGATCTGTTTGGTGGAGGAGCCAAAGCAAATCAATGATTTTCTGGTCTTGCTAAGTCCTGGTCAGGCTTCTCCACCTTTTAAAGATGTCATTAATTCTGAGTACATGTAAGGAACATGAAGTGCCAACTTAGCATAAAATAGAGAAGGGTATACTAGACAATTTTTGTAAAAGCTAAATTTTCTTGCATTACCATTAACATTCATCCAAAATATTTGATTAACTATCTTTTCTCACAGTCTAATGAACATGAAGAATTGAAATCAATAATCAGTTTCTTTTTTAAATACCATAGTTTTAGCTGAGGGAAGAAACAACCACTGGCACATACAGGTGTTTCTATATATTGATTAGTTAAATAATACACTACTATAATTTTTAATGGGCTAAGGAATTAAGTAAACAAATAAAGTTAAACATTTGAAAGGAATTTGAGTCCACAAGAGAAGGTTTGGTTTTGTTCCTTCTTTGATAATATGATATAGATATTACTCTGACGATTAGCTGATCATTACCATCCATATTTAATGACAATGTATGAATCTAAATAAACATGATTGTAACTTTATGTGTTTTCTAATTATCCCTTGTCATAAGTAAAATGCAATACCCATGATGGTATATTGTCTGTAGTTAAGTATTATCCTCCTGATGAGCAGACAGGAGTCAAGGCAAATAAGATTAATCTGGGTACAGATGGTTCCAAATACCTTCAGATAGGATGTTCTGGCCGTTTCTCAAATGCAGATTGAAGAATCAGAAAATAAAAGACAGTGGAGAAACCCTATGAAAAAGCTGGTCCTTAAGTTTCTAGCTGGCATTCTGGAAAGCTGTAGGTTGTCTAATATTCCAATTAATTTTTTTATTAAATATAATCTCCAAGCTTGGATTTGGCTGGTCTTAGAACATACCAACCTTCTGAACCATGGACTTTTGTTTGATAGAAATATAGAATCAGAAAATGCAGCCATAATTTTAGAAGAAATGACCTTGTATTGGCTCTGGCTTAAATTCACTGCCTACGTGTAGCTATATACTGCCTCCAAGCTGCAGCAGTTTTTGTAGTGGTGTACAAGGGAATCAAGTGTCCAGAGGTCCACTGACCTCTTCCAATTTATTTTCTTTTTTCCTCCTCTAAAACTGTAAAGTGTGGTCGGTAAGTCACTTTTCAAAGATAAGCATGTGTGAATCTGACAGTATAATTTTGCCCTTAATAAACAGAATTTATAGCGTAAGCTGTTTCAGAAGCTGTGATAAACGAGATAATTGGACATTATTCCATATTGTAACACAGACGGCCAAAATTATACCATTTAAGACACTTAAGAGGATCTGTTTGACTTCTTAAAAATATACTTTTATAATAATGAAATCCAAAGCTTATACTTTTCTTAACTGACAAAGGTATTTTGAGAAACCCATCAATTATAATTCTAAGTGTGTCTCTGTAAGCCAGTTTATATTGACAAGAATACTGAAATAGAATTCAAAGCTTAACTTGACTTATAATGGTGTTGAGAATTCTCACATGAAACATAGCATTAATCCTTTCTTACCAGCTCTTTCCTTTTCTTTTATGTCAGATGTATAAAAATCAATGTTCAATCATGTAATATTCAATATATTGCATATATATTATTCTGTGATATACAGGGTAAAGTCATAAATGAAACTTTAAATATTAATACAAACCTTTGCAGAGGCCTGTGAAATCTTGTGTGTGTGTGTATGTAGCGCAAGAAAATGTACATTTTAAAATGAAAGTAAACCCCTCCGTATTATAAGTCAAGATTAAGGAATACTCCCAGTTTTGCTATACTTCTACTTTTCTGGTATTTTAAAAGCCTGATGATCTAAGAGCACACACATTTACTTATCTTTCAAAGACATAATCACACTGTCATCCATTTCAGTACCACAAAAGATGGATAGCATAACATGGACTTAAAATGGGTTCATTAATTATCAAAAAGATAAGTGTTTCATCAGGTATATACAGCAGATAATATTTATCTTTTCTCATAGAGAAAAAAAGATTAAAGTAATTCTTACACACATACTGGAAAAGAAAAAGGCTGTACCACTGAAAGTTTCATAAAGTGACACTAGATAATACACTCTGCCACTAAAGACAACCTTACACAAACACAGCCACAGATGCCTTCCATCACATTCAACTTTGGCAGTTAAATACCAGAATGAAACTATATATTCCAACTTTAACTATTTCATAAACTTCCTTTTGCTTCTTAGTAATTACACACACAGACACTGTTTTTCAAAAGTTAGAGTTTCTGCTGGAGTATTTGATAACTACTTGAGAGATATAGAGTAAATAATTTCACTAACTGTATAACACAATGATACATGAAAACAAATACCAGGACTGCAACAGTCTCTGAAAGGAAATATCAAGTTCATCTAGGCATAATTAGTGGAACTGTTATGTGAAGTAAAGAAATATTACTATAACTCTGTCAGAAAAGAAACTGACAAAATAAAACAAAACTTGGGCTATTCTGACATGTTTAGCAAGGATCTGGTCGGAAACAAGATCAATAAAATAAATTCTCATGAGAAATAACTGATTAAAAATGTACTGTAATGAATGGGAGAATGCATATTAAATGTTCAATTATATTAAAAAAAGAAATCTGTTTCATCTTAAACCTTTCCCCTGAACAGTCTTCACAAAGTTGAGATGCTGCAGGAACAATTATCAGTAAATGTGAAAAATCAGTAAGAGAAATAATTTCTCAGCTATGATTCCCTAAAGACTGTGTGTTATGTTGGTAAAGATATTATTTCACCAGTCATGTTACCCTTTATTTTTACTGGAAATGGGTTTGGGATAAACAAATCTTTGTCTCCATATATTAAAAAAAACCAAAAACAACCCAAACCCCAAATCCTTTGTAGTATTGAATTTTTATACAAATAAGACCCATTTTACTGAACGGTTTTATTTTGCAATAGATAACAATTTTAACACTTGTACATGTCAGAATTTTTTTTTAAATTGAAATTCACCGCAAGAATAGAAACATTACTCTCAGAAACAACACAAGCCAAAATCACAAAACAATGCCTCTCTCCTAAATGCAACATCATATCTGGAGTGAGGAAAGAAAAGCAGTGTTTAGAAATAATCCTGTGTATGACTTTCAGATTTGGGCTCAATCAAAAAGCAGTGAAATCAGTGGAGGCTCACATCAGCTTTACTGAATACTGGACCATATTCCTAATGTAAATCAGTAAATCAGTTTACTCACAAGATTGCATATAATTTATTGCACACTACAAAACAGAATTGATGCCTAATTTTCCTTAAGTTAAAACTGAAACTAAAAAAGATGATTTATATATTACTTACAAATACATGTACTTTTTGAGTATTTTTTTTGTCCCCCCATACTTACAGTTCTAGCAATTGCAGAAATAAATTTAGACAAGAAAATTCTTCAAAAAATTTATTTGCTTTGAAAAAAATATTAAAATAAAACCCCATGTTTTGTATTTTGGCAAAAATTCAGTGATTGTGAGCAATATGCCACCATATAAATTTAGCAAAATACAGCTTTAGGGGATTAGAACACAGAAAATTACTTTCTAGCAAGGTATCTGAGGACATTAAGTCAGGGGAAAATACAAAACATTAGAATACTGAAAGAAAAAACTATTAAGAACTTGCATCAAATTTGTGTGTTGCTGTATTTAGCAGCATTTTAAAAATAGAATTACAGTTTGCTTTTCATCATCATTATTGATTCATCCAAATGCCTTATGGACATCAATAAAGAGATCTATTGAATCTTAATGGCAAAAATGTCAGGAACAGTATTGAAACTAACACAGGTCAGTGATTTTTAGCATCAGTGTCTTCTTGAAAATGATGCCCTGACAGTAGAAAGTTTTAATGGCACATAAACTCTTACGATGTTCTAAATATGTTAAGGAAAGGAAACACAATTTAGTTCAGGCCTGTACTTCCCAAAGCTGAAAAATTATTTTTATTTCCAGTTAAACCAGCAAGGTCATCCTACCAAACCTTTCAAGAGATATATAATAATGAATAGAAAGCCTCCAAAAGGAAACAAGTTTATTTAAGTCTAAATGATAATATCATTCATATTAAAAGATTAAATAATTGAACATGTAAAGAACTAAAAATAAATCAGTGTTTAACTCCTGAGAAATTAAAGAAATGCTCAGTGTTTAAATTAAAGTCTATATACGCCCCATTCATATATATGAAGTGCTCAGAATAAGGAGGGGACAATATTGAATAAACCTTGGCCACAAAATATTATTGAAATTTGAGCTGGTGAAGAATATACTGGTCTAACCATGAAGTGGAGAATATTTTAGCTGATTATTTTTATAATAATGTGAATAATTCAATACCTATGAATTTATTTAAAGGATGAATAACTGCTTCTTTTTTTTTTTTTTTTTGTCTAAGGTTACAGTCAAATTAGATTCACAAACTGAAATGAAGCTTTCAGATCAAAACATTATTATGTTTAAAATGACACACCCTTTTTTAACCACATACATGCACACTATATTCAAACAATATATCATTTCAGTACTGTGAATATTAGTGAATTTGACAGTGCTATTTCAGGAAAATGCCAATGACATTCATACACACCAAATGAATCTCTGCAATCCAAACAGAAAAAAAAACCCACATAAAAATGAGAACTGGATTCAGAAGCACACAGTATGAAGAAGTTAACTCAGGGATTGCAGAGTGAATGACAGCCTATTTTCTGAAGAGAACTCAAGATTAGAATTGGCACCTACCCTTATGCTAATGAACACCTTATTAGAGACACCTCCTATTCAATAAACTGCTCTCTTATCATCAGTTAGATTACCTGACAAGCCCTTTCACTCCAGTTCTGGCCCACCAAGAATCTTCATTCTTTTTCTTGTCTTCTTTTCTGCAAGAGAACTGATCCCGCTTAATCCCTGGAATAATGTAGCTCCTCTTGTGGAAGAGCTGGTTTCCCTCTTCCCCTTTTTACATCAAGCTAATGGAGCCAGTAGGTATTCTATTGATCTTTCTCTATGTGGTTTCCTCAAGGATTTGACAGACTTCCTTACAGGTTAAACATCCAGGCTTTCTGAAGTGGCTATAAAGCTTTGGTTTTGATTTTTCAAACTTTTTTCTCAATACCCGTGCTCATCCATAATCTTTAAAAGCTCAGTTGATGCCATGCAGAGTACAGGCTTATTTCTTTGCTGAACTAATCTAGACACTGTCTAGTGTTGAGTACAGTTGTCTGATTCAAATCTTCTGTTACAAAGCAGATGACATCTAGCTAGATGTCATGAGAAGAGACTAACAATGACAATTCACTTATCCCTTAGAAAGAATCAATTCTCCCACAATGCATCTGTCAGAGAACTCTCACTCAGTAAAAGCAATTTTTCTAGCTGTCTGACACTGTAATTGCTCTTAAATTTTCAATGAACGTTTTACAAGAACTCCCCTGAACCATGATGAAAAACTTAACTTTTTCTAAAAATGAGAGGCTGACAGGATGAAAGAGGTCTTTCTCTTTAAAGCTTTGCTTGCTTCAGTAGGAATTCTTTCATATCATCAACAAGCTGTTGAATAGAGGATAGATTACTTTCCATTTATTTCATCAATCAGATTAAAGGCTCTCCTTCACAATGCCCTTTAAACAAGAGCTGTTTATGATGTCCTCCCAGGTTCTACTTTAATGTAGTATTAAATCACCCTGAGCAGAGAGGCAGGCAAAGCATATAAATATGATGAATATCTGACAACATTTAAGCATTGCATACATTCATGTCATTTCCCTATTTCTTGTCACTCTGCAAAAAATCTGAAATCCTTCCGTTGTCCCAAGCAGGTTTTAATGATCATGTGTCATTTTGATCTGTCCATCATCAAAAAGGAAAAAGAAGAAAAAAGTTGATATATAAATATAAACAGATATATAGATAGGTACATGGTAGTTCTATAACTGAAATCTTCTGACAGAGGGTATGCATAACACCAGTACAGAGAACTGCCTGTTCACAGACTTATTTAATTAAGATTTAGTCTGAAAGATGGATTCGTTTGTAGGTGTAGCTCTGTTCTATTTTTAGCATACATAAATGTTGCATGGGGGGAAAAAAAAAGATGTGCTTTTTTCATTTTGTACACACTGAAACTGTTTTATTAATATGAGAAAAATGTACAAGCTGCAGACAATTGTTCAAGAGTAATCAATAAGACTTTTGGTGTTATTATTGACTACACCATTAAAGGCACCATTCCTTATTATCTAGGTAATTCCTCAATTAAATAACACTAAGCATATTAAAACATATCATTTTCCCTGGCTTACCATGGAATTTTGAAACAGAGTAATGAATTTTGAAAATTTACGTGTCAGGATATACTTGAATTAAGTGTTTAGACATTCTAAATTCCAGCTATTTGTATTAGAAATGGGGAGTTTCAGAAAAATCAATAAACATAAACCATTAAATATCTTGCATATAATCAACACATAAATAGCAAGACCACACTGAGAATAAATTATATGTTCATGACAATTCTAGATTTCATTTTGAGTGGTCCTTTTTCTTGAATACCAGTCCTATAATGATTCTGAAACTATTGTTAATATGCATATGATATGCATGCAATATTAACAGTATGCATTAATTAAACAAATATGATTGATTTACTATATCAGGAAGAACTTTGTGCTATAATCTTCTGAAACATTTCCTTGTGAAGTGTCCAGTATGCAGGATGTAACTACTATGATTATGTATTAGGAGGCTTTCCAATGGTGTACTTTTTATAAATTGTGGGAGCAGACGTGTGTAACTGGAAATGTCTCTACCAAAAAAGTTTGTTTTCCTTGATGGAAGCTATACATTTCTTAATAAAAGGGGATTATTGTAAAGCCCTTTATGAGGCACTGCAATAAAAATATGAATGTATAATTTATTCCCTTTTACAAACCCACACTTTACGAACAATTTTAACAAAACCTGCCTTTAAAATCTGGACTTCTTTCACAAACATGAGGTTTCTTGGTGTAATTGGTAATGGTACTTTCCCTTCAGCATTAGTTCATGCGCTCAAGTATATCGCACATGCAAACTCCTACTCATTTGCCCATCTAAACATTTCCATATTCCTCCTTTCTCCCTTGCTTACTCTCCGTGAGTGTTACCTCAGTGTTTTATCTGCTTTTTCTCTTTTCACAGTAAAATTGGTAGAGCTGGCAAATCTTTTATAGTTGCATCAAAGTCAACGAAAAATCTGTTTTTGTATAAGGACCCTCAAATTCCTGTAGCAATTTTGCAAGTTTATTCACTATTGCTTTGCAGAGCTACTTCCACAAGCTAGTGTAAAAATTAATCTCTTTATACCAGAGCCAAATGGATCAAGTTGGTTTCTTTGGAAAAAAATTAATATTCTATGGTCTTACTTTTTAAAGAGTTCTGTATTCTGAATCATCTTTAACAACCACAATACACCAATCTCAGATCAGTATTTACTTGGTGCAAATCTTGAGGAAAAGTGTAATCGGTTTTGAACTATCAAAAACATTGGGCACAAAAATTGCTAATTTTGACAAAATATCAACTGGAATTATTTCTTAGAATAAGGAAATTATTTCCTGGAATGAGTACAGTAGTTATAATTGTAACCAAACTAACAAGGTAGAATGGGAGATGCCAGGTGGAATTTTAATTTATCTAGTGGTTCCTTGTCTAACTTAAGAAAGTAGACATGATCAAGTAGAAATGTAATCACAATTTTATAGAAGTCTGTGGTACAAGAGAATACCCTAGGTGGATCTCTTCTGGTTTTAACTAAGAAAGAATTTGTTTCCTGAGAAGGAAAGTTTCTTGCATTTTGCTGGATGTAGAGAAAAATTACTTCCTAAATCTGTTGACTAAAATCCTAAAAGAACTCTCAAGAAATGTCTTCAATTTAAAAAACAAAGCTCCTGCTTCTCTTATAATTTAGACAAGTATTAGGAAAAAAATAGATCTTAAATACTTTACAAGAAAATATGCAAGTTTCATTTGGATAAACATTTGCTCTGATTTCTTAATATGTTTATTCTAGTAGCTAAAATATCCTTAAAAATACTACACATTTTTTTGTGTTGAAATTTAGAAGTGAATAAATTTTATTTTCCCTAAAGACAGAGTTATAATTTTTGTTATTTATTATCTTCTCTAGTTCCTTTGAAGAAAATAGGCGAAATGGACAATAATTTTCTGGATGTCAATAATATTTCCAGCATGGACCACAGAAGGGGAAAATCCTGGACATAAATCACTTTTTCTGTCTGTAAGCCTATTCTCTTTCATAAAAAAAGAAAAACCAAACCCAGTAATTCTATCAGTGCTGGTCAACTTTCCAAGGAGTTCTCTACTACTCTTTGCTGTGGTTCTGCAAACCTTTTCACTCTGTGCTTATTTTAGAAAAAGCAAATGCATTTATTTTCACTGGGACACTCCCTGCTAATAAACCTGTTTCTGCTCTTCCTGAAATCAGCAGGATGATTTCAATGAGAGCAAAGTTCAAGGAAGGGTCTATGGAGTTACCCATCTTTGAGAAGACAGAATTAATGCCCTCCATTATCATAAGTGGGAAAATTCACACACTTTGGGTTAGGCACATATTGAACTAGAGCCTGAAAATTATACATTTCATATAAAGGAGATACTAAGTAATCTCACAGTATGAACATGCAAGTAGGAGGGGATGATGACTGTTATTACAGATATTCTTTCAAAATATTTCAGATCCAGACATTTTACAGATAAGAAAAGTATGATCAAATGAAACTATTTGTAATTGAGAAAATGTTGTTATGCTGGATTCACTGTAATTTTACTTCTAAGAGAAATACTTGCAAGAAACTTGAACCACAGAAAAAGTAAATTTAAAAATGTAGAACGAAATAACCGTTTCCTTAAATGGCACGAAAGTGTGATAAGGAGTATGTGATGAAACTGCTGAAGGTACATATATGATGATTTTGAGAGGAATGTCATTGCCATGTGAATTTCCATCCCCCCAAAATATCAAAGAACAGAAATTAACACAAAGGGTGAGCAATGAAGATGCTTCATGAAAGATTTACGCCATGTGGAAATCGTGAACTATTAATCAAAGCAAGATTTTCTTAGGCTGGAGAAGGCAATAAATATCTGACCCTTCAAATATTTGAACTCCAAACTTCTGGGGATTCCCTCATCATTTGAGTTTTATACCTTTTTGATTAACACTTTTCTGAAACTGAAGCAATGGCCAGGCTCATCTTGCTGAGAATGAAAACTGTAGCAAGCCATACAAGGTTATACTTCACCAGAGTTAATTGATTTTACATCTGGCCCATCAACTGATTTTCTGAAAGTTGAATAGCGTCTTTGTCTTCACCTTAATACTGTGGCATACACAGAAAATTATTTCTTTAGATCCTTTATTAAATCAATCAAAATGAAATGGAAATAGAAAGCTATTTGGGCTATTGGAACTCTAGCAAACTTTAGTTTAGTATCTCTAAAGCACTAGGAAACTAGTGATTTAGAGACACAAACAGCAAAAGTCTACCTATGAGGCAGAGGCTAGGGAAAAATTCAGAAAGAGAAAATATTTGTGAATAAAGAAAAAGTAGATTATACATTTCAATCATATCTGTATAGACACTCTAAGATTTGAGGATATAGAACCACTTATGTCATGTTCTAATTCAATTTCAGGATTATATTTGTTTTCCCAGTTATTCTGCAATGATGCACTGAGATGCAGAAAAAAAAAAATTCCATTCACATCATACACTTCACATCTCATTAGTTGAACTCTTAAACAAATTTTCTCTACGTTTCCTAATATTACATTTAGTCTTGTTGCCAGTCAATAAAAATAACTACAACAAAGGAGAAAATATCTGCTGAGACAAAAAAAGATTTACAACATTGTGCATGTAACAGCTATTCCTATCTCTTTAGTGATATGCACTGTCTTGGGAGATTTATTTTCCTCTATCAATATTCCTAAATTGGACAAAATCAAACCGACTCTAATTATACAATTTATATTTAAAATTTCCTTATTATTTTCAATTTGAATATGACCAGATTTAAGACAGGATTTTCATCCTGGTCGCTGGTACATTGCACTGTTTCGGATGTTGCTCAGCAGTGCTCACCCTAAATCCAGGACATTTCAGTGTCCCGTGCTCTGCAGTGATCAGGGGCACAGGAGGCTGGGGGAGCATGGCCAGGAGAGCTGACCCGAGCTGGCCAAAGGGATATTCCATACACAGACCACCATGGCCAGGGAATGAACTGTGGGAGCTGCTGGGAGACGGCAATTGCTGCTGGGGGATGGGCTGGGCATCAGTCAGCAGGTGCTGAGCAACTGTACCACTGTGCATCACTCTCCTTTCTGGGGTTTTATCCGTCTCTCATGATCCTCACCATCACCACCATCACCATCATCATCATCACCACCATCATCATTAAAGTAATTATTACTGATTATAATCATATATGACTTTGTTTCAATTATTAAACTGGTCTTAACCCACAGGTTTTATGTTTTTTCTTTTACCTCATCCTAGTGAAGCAAGTGCGTGGGTGAGTAGTGAGTGAGCAGCTACATGGTACTCACTTAATGCTTAGGGTTAAATCACAAGATGAATCCAAAGTTTATAAAGGTTTGGGTTGGATTCTTTGAAAATATATTGATTCTGATAATGAGCACCCTTATTTTAGAATTTCAAAATATGTTTTCAAAACAGTACTTTTGATGTATTTTTCTGTGTTTTCTGTCACTGCCCACTTTTCCTAGGTCAGTGGTAGTTGTGAACCTCCAAAGCCTGCTTGTGTTTGCTCTGAAATAAGTGTTCAAAGCCAATGGAATGAATCCACAGACCTTTGAGGGACTAAAGCTTGATTAGACTGGATACTTTTCAAAAGTTTATATTACAAGCTAAGGTATTTATCCAAAGTGTACAATGAAAGTCACACTTACACATTTAAAGTATTATTTTGGTATATTATGAATTGTCATTAGAATTCTTGCAAAGCATGTCAAGAAAGGAATACCAAAAATATAAAAAAGTGAAAGGGATTATGCTAAAGATGAACATTTAGGATTTTGACAGTAAGGTTTAGGAATGAAAATTGCGCACGTAAAATACTCTGTCAAATCATTACAGTTTTCCCAGTCTTTTAAAGGGCACAAGCCTCCAATTTTTTTTTTTTTTTTTTTTTTT